>VDCT01000016.1:0-547641 GCA_009763385.1 Coix lacryma-jobi var. lacryma-jobi
TTGTGAGACCAAGTGACCGAGGTTAGCTCTTCCGCCCATTTTCCCTTAGGCCTGCCTTGCAATTTCTTGGATATGGCTTGGAAAATTGTTGCATTAGCTCTTTCAACTAAGCCGTTGGATTGAGGGTGCCGAACAAAACGAAGCATAAGATTGTACCAATTTGTGCGCAAAATTCTTTGAAAACTTCGCAGTCAAATTGGGTGCCATTATCGACGGTGAGATGTTTGGGGACGCCGAATCGACAAACTATTTGTTGCCAGAAAAACTTTTTCACTGCGAGGGAGGTGATGGAAGACAATGGTCTTGTTTCAATCCACTTTGTGAAGTATTCTACGGCTACCACCGCGTAGCGAAGGTTTCCTGGAGCTGTCGGTAGTGGGCCCACGAGGTCCATTGCCCACCTTTGCAGAGGCCATGTTGGGCATATAAGCGTCGTAGGAGCCCCTGGGGCATTTTGGTTTTTTGCCGTTAATTGGCAACCCTCGCAATGTTTGACGATGTTTTCTGCATCTTTTAGCGCCGTTGGCCAGTAGAAACCTTGCCGGAAGGCTTTTCCGACTAATGCCCTTGGGCCGTTGTGTGATCCACAAATGCCTTCATGGATAAGCTTAAGAATGTCATTTCCTTCGGACTGTGGGACGCATTTGAGCCAGGGCGAGGTTACTGAGGCTTTGTACAGAATGTTGTCCACAATCTTATACCCTCGTGCTCTTTGTTTTAGCCTGTTTTCTTCTTCTTTGGAGTCTGGTTCGTGGAGCCCCTTGATGTAGGCTATGATAGGTGCCCTCCAGTCCTCGCTCTGGATTGCATTGATCAACTTGGCGTTCTTTTCGAGGGTTTCAAAAGCTGGTTGGGTCGCAACTTCGTGGAAAACATCAGGCGGTAGGTGTAATTGTTGTGCTGCTGCTTTGGCTAGGCAGTCTGCTTCGCTATTTTCTGACCTTGGTATTGCTTTTACTGATATGCCGAGGAAAAAGGACTCTAACCTTAACCTTCGGCATGTTGCGGCTTTTAATGATATGGGCCAAGGAAAAAGGGACTCTAACCTTCGGACAGGTGAAAGTACTTTTGCAGCTCTGGATCTCTGGCCTTGTAATTCTCTCAATGTGCCCGCGATGACCTATGAGTCGTGCAGATGACTGCCCTTCGGACTGACAGTGACCGAAGCCTTGAGAGCGCGGTACCACAGCTTCGTATTCTACGGAGTTGTTTGTACATTTGAAGTCAAGTCTTCTTGCGTATCTTAGCTTAGATCCGGATGGCGAGACTAGAATGGCCGAGGCCCCTGCGCCAATTGCACCCCAGGCTCCGTCGACATACACAGTCCAAAAATGGGTCTTGGTGAGGTTCATCTTTGCGAGGGTCTGGGGTCCATTCTGCTATGAAATCTGCTAGCGCCTGGGATTTGATTGCTGTTCGACCGACGAAGGTTAGGGCGTAGCTGTTGAGTTCAACTGCCCATTTAGCTATTCTTCCGAATGCCTCGTTGTTTTTAAAAAAATGTTCTCGAGGGAAAAGCCAAGGGTACATGGATTTCATATGCTTGGAAATAGTGCTTGAGCTTCTTGATGCATGACACTGCGTACGCTATCTTCTCGAGCTCTGAGTAATTTCGTTTAGGCCCTTCGAGGGTTTCTGATACGTAGTAGATTGGGGCTTGCCTGGTTCTGTTGTTCTCGTGCAACTCTTGACTAAGACTGCGCTCGTGGTGAGGCGAGGCTGCGACGTACAGCAGTAGCAAGTCCCCTTTGCTTGGCTGGTTAAAACAGTCAAGCTGGTGAGATACTTCTTCAAGTCTTCGAAAGCTTTCTGCTGCCGGGGTCCCCAGTTGAATGGCGCGGTGCTTCTCAAGCTTTCGAAGAAGGGTAACCCTCGCTCAGCTGATCTGGAAATGAATCTGCTGAGAGCTGCTATCGGCCTGATAAGCGCTGGGCCGCTTTTTTGGTGGTCGGGGGTTCCATGTTGATGATAGCATCAATCTTGTCGGGGTTAGCTTCAATTCCCCTTGCAGAGACGATACAACCCAACAGTTTTCCTTCACTTACCCCGAAAACACATTTTTCGGGGTTCAGCTTTAATCCAGCGCACCGGAGGTTGCTGAACACTCGACAGGTCCGAAATGTGGTTTTCTTTTTAACTCGCTTTGGACAACCAGGTCATCAACATAAGCGGAGACGCAGTGTTCATCTTTGAAGACCTCAGATGTCATACGAGCGAAGGTGAACCCGCGTTTCTTAGGCCTTCTGCCATTCTCCGAAAACAAAAAGTTCCCGAGGGTGTGATGAAACTTGTTTCTCCTCATCTTCTTCTTCATCCAAATCTGGTGGTACCCCGAAACAGAAGTCGAGATAGAGATGTGCATTTGGCAGCCTGGCTGCCTGTAACCAAGGTGCTTATGTTGGGGAGGGGGAAAATCATCCTTCGGGCAAGCCTTGTTCAAGCACGTGAAATCTACGCACATCCCCTTTTTTGTTCTTTTTCTATACCTTTGTTCCTTACGTTTAGTACACGTTTGAGACCATGTGGTGTACTTGATCGGGCGGATGACGCCTGCGTCCAAAAGCCTTTTTACCTCGGCCTTCGCTGCCTCTTTCCTTTCTTCTGACATTTTGCGAAGCTTTTGTTTGACCGGGCGGCAGCCCGGTTTGATGTTTAGGCTGTGCTCTATCAGGGTTCTGTCCACTCCTCTTAAGTCCTCCGCGGACCAGGCGAAGGTGTCGGAGTTTCCTTGAGGAAAGTGACGAGGTCGCTTTCTGATTGGGGGGCTAGGTTGGCTGAGATGAACACCTTTCTTTCAGCGTTACCCTCGAAGAGTTGCAATTGTTTGGTTTCTTCCTTGGGTGACACCTTTATTTTGTCAGTGCACACCTACCTTCGTCATTGAGGTTTGTAACTTGGGGTTTCGACAGGTTGTGGACATTACGTTGTCCTGGTGCTACTATTCCCTCGGCTGCCCTTGCAATGTCTTGGTCTCCATATACTGCGACCACTCCCTTCGGAGCGGGAAGCTTCATGCAGAGGTAAGCGGGGTGGGGGTGGATGACTGCGTTGAATGTGTTGGTTACCCCTCGACCAAATATGGCATTGTACGGATAGAACATGTCGACCACGTCGAAGATTAAATGCTCGGTTCTGCAATTGATCTGGTCGCCGAAGGTCCCGGGCAAAGAAATTTTCCCGATGGCTCTCACTTGTTGACCGCCGAAGTCGTATAAAGGGTTGTCAGCAGGTTGTAGTAGGTTCCTATCAAGCTTCATGCTGTCAAAGGTTGAGGCGAACAGGATGTCTGCGGAGCTTCCTGTGTCGACCAGAATTTTAGTGACAGTCCACCCTGCTAGATTGGTCTCGATCACCATGGCGTCAGTATGAGGGTAATCTCTCAACTTCATATCACTGGAGTCGAAGGTTATGGGAATGTGGGACCAACGACCAAATTTGTGTGGACCTTCGACGGCTACATGGTGCACCGTCTGGCATGTTCTTTTCTCTGCCGCTTGTTGCCATGGTCTTCATTTGAACCTCGGTGATAGCTAGTATACACCGAAGGTTGATGTTGGGTTGTTGATGGTCGTTTGGCTCTGGGTTTCGGGTTTTACAGGTTGAGACGCTGGTAGAGGGGTATTGGTGGTGGTGGCGGTAAAGCGTTGTTGTGTTGGATTGTTGGTTTGGTGGTTGGGGTTTGGGTTGGGGGTTGTTGGATATGTGACTGTGTATGGTGGATTTTGGTGTTGTGGGATGGTGGTTGGCTCATAAGAGGCTTGGTTGTAGAGTGGGTGGTGAGCGTAGATGGTTGTTGCGAGGGTAGGCCGTAGTTTATGGGGGTATAGTGGTATGGAGGATTTGGTGGGTGGAAATTTGGTTTCCTGGTGTGGTTGATGGTTCGTGTGTCTGCCGAAGCGGCTCTTTTGGACTCCTGGAACTCTTTTCCCTTCGCAAAGCATTCACATTGTTTGGTGGTGTGCCCCTTTCCAAGACCACAGAAACGACAATACATTTTCGCGGGGTCTTTTTGCTGGTTCCGTTGATCTGGCGGGGGTGGCAAACCTTGGGGGTTTTGGTTGTTCGGAGGTTGGGTGCCCCGTCCTTGGTGTTCATAGTGTATTGGTTTGTTGATGGCACCGATGTTGCTTTGTTCTTGGCGAGGGTTATTTACTCTTGGTTGTGGCCCCGGCTGCGGCTTCTGCTGCGACCTCCGAGCATCGGACTTCGCTCTGAAGTCCATGTCTGCTCTACAATATCTTTCCATTGTCTCGTGTAATTCCTCGATTGAGTTTGCTGGCTTCCTGGCAAATTTCGAAGAGCATGGGCCTGGGCGCAGGCCACTAACTGCAGCGAGGATGACAGCCTCGTCGGATATTCCCGGGGTTCTCGCTCTGATTTGGATGAACCTCCGCCAATAATCTTGAAGTGGTTCGCGCTCTCCTTGTTTGCAGTTGAACAACTCAATGGGGTTGCATGGGGCTGGTGTGATGCCTTTGAAGTTTGTGCAGAGCCTCTCTCTTAGATTGGCCCAGGAATCCACTGTTCCGGGGCGAAGGTTGTTGTACCAGGTTTGTGCAATGTCTCGCAAGATGATGACAAAAGACTTTGCCATTGTTGATTCATCCCCACCTGCTGCGGCAACTGCTGCTTCCTAGCTCATTATGAATTGGCGAGGGTCGGAGAGCCCGTCGTATCGGGGCAGGTTTTGTGGATTATAGCACGGTGGCCAGGGTTGGGTTTGGAGCATTTGGGAGAGTGGAGACTTTGGGTCATAGGGCATTTGGTGTTGTTGAGGTCTTCGTTGGTTGCGAAGGTTAGGCTCTCTCTCATCTGGGTAGAATTGGCGAAAGTTGGGGGCCTCATAGGATGTGGTTCTAGGTGAATTGGTGGTGGTGGGGGTGGTGGATGGCGACGAAGGTTGTCTTGACCCCGCTCCTCATTCCCCTCCTGCAACGGGGGCATTTCCTCATCATTCCATCCCTCGGCTTCGGCTTCAGCCGCAGCGAGGGATTCCTCCATTCGGCGAAGCTGTTCCCTGGCCTCGTCTGCCCTTTGCCTGATCGAGCGCAACTGGTTGTGCCTCTCAAGCTGATCCAGGCGCCTCTTCTTCTCTTGCAGCTCAGCTTGAAGTCTTTCGAGGGCCTCGAGGCCCAACTCTTCTTCATCTCTCCCCTCTCCTTCTCCAGAAATGTGTGGGGGTGCTGCTGTGCCACCACTCGGGCCTGGGGGCCGGGACTTCAGATTCTGGGGTGGCACCCTCTGCCCCCGAGGGTTGCACAATCTCCTCAGCGGGCGGAACCACCGCCGTTGTCTCACTGGCGACGCGTCGGTCCCTTGCTGCGGGCGCTCTCCTGTTTCCTGCCATTTCGAACTCCGGTCCCCACGGTCGGCGCCAAACTGTTGGTAACACGCTTGCCCCACCTCCGCACTTGTGCAGGGGAGTGACGAAGGTGCCCAAGCGTCGGAAGCAGCAGCGAAGGTTGAGGAAACAAAGACAAGGTTGACGTGGCTCTATTCCAAAAAATCGTTCCCCCCTTTACACTGTTCACCCCTTGGCATTTATAGGGAATGCCAAGGGTCATGGGATCAATTACAAAAGGGTACAGAAAAGATTCCCTGGCTCCACTCAGGGAGGAGGGGTATAACGTAAAAACACAGCTAAGGTGAAACCTAGTCAGCCTCCTTCCTGCGCGCCGCCACCCGATTCTTATCACCTTCGAGAGGGGAGAGCGAGTGCCAGACCCTCGATCTCGCTTGCCCTCGGGCCAGCGCTCCACTGACACTCGCCAGACCCATCGCTCCAAGTGGAATGGCCTCAAAGGCGGGCGAGGGTCGCCTGCCGCGTTGTCGTCACGCCTCAAACTCGCGATGGAAAGACGAGGGCCGACCTTCGTCCTGCGGGGGTGTCCGTCCAGTCGCAGAGCTTGAGGTCCTTCGCCACCAGTTGGGCCTGGGCCTTTTGGCGAAGGTAGGCGGGATGCGCGAGGGTCACTCCCCTCGCTCTTCACGCCCTTTTCCTGCAAAATGTACCAGAACACTTCCGAAGGTTGGGTCAGTGTTCAGAGGTTTGATTGGCGACCTGACAGACCTGACAGGATGAAATATGGGGACAGACGGCGAAGGTGCGCGGGCCGTTTGTTAAGCCAGCCTGCGCGGCGCCTCTGCCGAGGGTCCCTTCCCCCAACAGCTAGCGGGGTGCCCAAGACGCCCCATCCGTTTCCAGCGCGCGAGGCTTCCATCCTTGGGGCGAACCGGGCGCCGGGAGGGGGACAATGGGGTAGAAATTGGTCGTGTACTAGCGTTAACGGAAAAATCGGCAGAAAACGGAGGAGGCCGGCGCGTCCGCGCGGGTTTGGCCACAGTCGCGGATAGCTAGCGGGGTGCCCAAGATGCCCCATGCGTTTCCAGCGCGTGAGGCATCCGTCCTTGGGGCGAACCGGGCGCCGGGAGGGGGACGATGGGGTAGAAATAGGCTGTGTACTAGCGTTAACGGAAAAATCGGCCGAAAACGGAGGAGGCCGGCGCGTCCGCGCGGGTTTGGCCACAGTCGCGGATAGCTAGCGGGGTGCCAAGACGCCCCATGCGTTTCCAGCGCGCGAGGCTTCCGTCCTTAGGGCGAACCGGGCACCGAGAGGGGGACGATGGGGTAGAAATAGGCCGTGTACTAGCGTTAACGGAAAAATCGGCCGAAACGGAGGAGGTCGGCGCGTCCGCGCGGGTTTGGCCACAGTTGCGAATAGCTAGCGGGGTGCCCAAGACGCCCCATGTGTTTCCAGCGCGCGAGGCTTCCGTCCTTGGGGCGAGCTGGGCTCCGGGAGGGGGACGATGGGTTAGAAATAGGCCGTGTACTACCGTTAACGGAAAAATCGGCCGAAAAAAGAGGAGGTCGGCGCGTCCGCGCGGGTTTGGCCACAGTCGTGGATAGCTAGCGGGGGCCAAGACGCCCCATGCGTTTTCAGCGCGCGAGGCTTCCGTCCTTGGGGCGAACCGGGCGCCGGGAGGGGGACGATGGGGTAGAAATAGGCCGTGTACTAGCGTTAACGGAAAAATCGACCGAAAACGGAGGAGGCCGGCGCGTCCGCGCGGGTTTGGCCACATTCACGGATAGCTAGCGGGGTGCCCAAGACGCCCCATGCATTTCCAGCGCGCGAGGCTTCCGTCCTTGGGGCGAACCGGGCGCCGGGAGGGGGACGATGGGGTAGAAATAGGCCGCGTACTAGCGTTAACGGAAAAATCGGCCGAAAACGGAGGAGGCCGGCGCGTCAGCGCGGGTTTGGCCACAGTCGCGGATAGTTAGCGGGGTGCCAAAGACGCCCCATGTGTTTCCAGCGTGCGAGGCTTCTGTCCTTGGGGCGAACCGGGCGCCGGGAGGGGGACGATGGGGTAGAAATAGGCCGTGTACTAGCGTTAACGGAAAAATCGGCCGAAAGAAATGGAGGATGCCGGCGCGTCCGCGCGGGTTTGGCCACAGTCGCAGATAGTTAGCGGGGTGCCCAAGACGCCCCATGCATTTCCAGCGCGCGAGGCTTCTGTCCTTGGGGCGAACCGGGCGTCGGGAGGGGGACAATGGGGTAGAAATAGGCCGTGTACTAGCGTTAACGGAAAAATCGGCCGAAAACGGAGGAGGCCGGTGCGTCAGCACGGGTTTGGCCCCAGTCGCGGATAGGTAGCGGGGTGCCCAAGGCGCCCCATGCGTTTCCAGCGCGCGAGGCTTCCGTCCTTGGGGCGAACCGAACGCCGGGAGGGGGACGATGGGTGTAGAAAATGGCCGTGTACTAGCGTTAACGGAAAAAATCGGCCGAAAACGGAGGAGGCCGGCGCGTCCGCACGGGTTTGGCCACAGTCGCGGATAGCTAGCGGGGTGCCCAAGACACCCCATGCGTTTCCAGCGCGCGAGGCTTCCGTCCTTGGGGCGAACCGAACGCCGGGAGGGGGACGATGGGGTAGAAATTGGCCGTGTACTAGCGTTAACGGAAAAAATCGGCCGAAAACGGAGGAGGCCGGTGCGTCAGCACGGGTTTGGCCCCAGTCGCGGATAGGTAGCGGGGTGCCCAAGGCGCCCCATGCGTTTCCAGCGCGCGAGGCTTCCGTCCTTGGGGCGAACCGAACGCCGGGAGGGGGACGATGGGGTAGAAATTGGCCGTGTACTAGCGTTAACGGAAAAAATCGGCCGAAAACGGAGGAGGCCGGCGCGTCCGCACGGGTTTGGCCACAGTCGCGGATAGCTAGCGGGGTGCCCAAGACACCCCATGCGTTTCCAGCGCGCGAGGCTTCCGTCCTTGGGGCGAATCGGGCGCCGGCAGGGGGACGATGGGGCAGAAATAGGCCGTGTATTAGCGTTAACGGAAAAATCGGCCGAAAACGGAGAAGGCCGGCACGTCCGCGTGGGTTTGGCCAAAGTCGCGGATAGCTAGCGGGGTGCCCAAGACGCCCCATGCGTTTCCAGCGCGCGAGGCTTCCGTCCTTGGGGTCTCAACTTATCTTGTGGGTTAGCATGATGCAAATGTTGGTTCAAATGCAATTGTGAAACACCCTTGGAAGCATTCCTCAAAAGGACAACTCGAGGAGAAGAACGTGTCGTACCACGGGAAAAGAGGCAAACATCTTCCAAGGTTTTTGTAGAAGAACCAATAGAAGCATCATGAAAAGCATGATGTGGACCAAGGGAAGAAGCACTAGAAGCATGTCCACGACCATGACCTATCCCACTACAAAAGGAGTCATAAAACCCATCAACAAAAGTGGGCTTCTTACTAGGAGCACAAGTGTTCATGCCTTGAGAAGGGCTATGAACCACCATCTTCCTAGAAGAACGAGCTTGGCGCAAATGTTTGGCACGCCGATAGCAAAAGCTTTCTTGATGCCCATCTTTCTCACAAAAAGAGCAATGGTACAAAGGCCTACTAGAAGGCACACCATTCTCCGACAAGTGAGAAGTCCCTTGGGACTTGGAACAAGAAGCATCAATGTTCAACTTGGTGCCAATACTAGGAGCACACGTGCCATGGGAAAGGCTACGCGGCTTCCTAAAAGCCTTAGCTCGAATACGTCGCTCGTGTTTGACACGACGGAAACAAAAATCGAGCGAATGTCCATCCTTCTTGCAAAAGGTGCAATGGTAAACCAGATTGGGAGCACGAGTCACAAAAATATGAGAAGCACCCTTGTCAAGAGAAGTCCCTTGGACATCACCCGAAGAAACAGCAAGGTTGGGAATAGCAATGAAAGAGCTATCCGAAACCTTGACACTAGAGCTATCGTCAAAAGACTCACGCGCAACACAAGAACTCAACTCCGGTTGCAAAGATGCAGACTTGGAAATATCAACATCGGAGTTGCAAGAAATGTGTGAATCGAATGACTTAGCACAAAGGCTCTTGCACCTTTTGGCTAAAACCTCATTCTCAAACATGAGGCGATCACAAGTACCACAAGGAGTGTTTCTCATGTTTTCCATCTCCTTCTGAATGCACTCGGCATAAGTGGTACGCAAGAGCTCAATCTCCTTTTCAAGGTTGGCACTCATATCATTGTGCTCAACCAACTTGGCGCTCATATCATCGCGCAAAGCTTTCAAAGCCAAAACTTCTTTTTCTAAATCAATGCAAGATGTGCAAGTAAAATCGGTGGAAGAAACATCACCATTCACATCAAGCAAAGAATCATGGTTAGCACAAGAAATAAGGCAAGCATTTTTATTCAAAGAGCACAAGCTACAAGGCCTAGCATTTATCTCAATAATTTCAGCCCTAGCATGCTCAAGTTCATCTACACATGTGGTGTGAGTCAATTTTAGTTCATCAATTTCAGTACACAAAGACTCACAAGAAACACATGGTAACAAAGCATCTGACTTTTGCAAGGCTATTTCAGTTTTAGCACAATCAAGGTCCTTGCTCAAGTCAGTGCAAACTAAACATGGTTTGGAAGCATTAGATATCAACAATTCATTCTCAGATTTTAAGCTAGCAAGAGAAAAGCCTAGCTCATCATTCTTCCTAACCATGTCACTACAGGAGGTGCAAGGCAAAGATGCACTAGACTTCAGACTAGCAATGGAGCATTTCAACTTTTCGACCTTTCTACGCAGGCTACTACAATGCTCAACAAAACCAGAACGAGCCTCATAAAGATTGTGCAAGGTCACAAGTCCATGAGCAAGTGTACCTCTCTTGGCCTTGCCAAGTTGACATAGAAGATCCTCCGGTGAAAGCTCGTCATGACGTAGAAGGTTCAGCAGATCGTTCACCTCGCGATCCCTCTCATCAACTGCACTCCTCCTCCTTCCCAAGATGTCGTCCTTGGAAACATTCAAACCAAAAGACAAAGACATACTTGAAGAAGAGCTTGGTGCTACTTCCAAAAGCACCGTTAGTGTTAGCGAAACAAAAGCTCAACACCTCGACAAGCAAAGTCGGAAACCACACCGCTCTCAAAAGGTCGCCTTCGCGGATCCGGAACCAGTTAAGGTAGAGAGATCCTTAACTGGCTCTGATACCAATTGAAGGACCGAAAATGCTAAAGCAAGGCGACCAGAGGGGGGTGAATGGGAGCCTAAAAATTTCTTCTCGAAATTATGGCCTCTGTCCCAATAAAATCAACCCCGAAAGCTTCAGACTCAAACGTGGTGCCCACGACCCTCGGAAGGAGGGTGGATGATCCCTAGGATCACAACGAGGCACAAAAAAAAAGAGCAAATCAAAACTCTCAAAAACCCGAGACAAGTTTGTGCCTAAACAACCCACTCCCAAATGTAGATAGAGGACTACGTCGGGATTCCTCCAAATATCGATGCTAACTAGTAGCAAAGATACCTAGAGAGGTTCCTAGGTGAACTCTAGGAGCAAACGAGGAGTCCGGAGACAAAGCGGAAAAGCCGGGAGGGCCAACGCACTAAACCTAACCCTACAGTCGACTCCCGGACTGTCCGGACTGCTGATCCCGGACTGTCCGGTCAAGGGCGGACTGCCCGCGCCTGGGAGTCCGGACTGTCCGCCGGCAAAAGACCCAAAAACGAACTGTTCTGAAATAGCCCTGGACAGGTCCCGGACAGTCCGCGGTTTGCATGCCGGACTGTCCGCGGTTCATGTGAAAAGTGAACCCTGAGCGTCCGGTGCCTGCTCTGTGCAGTGTCCGATGCAGACCCCGGACTGTCCGTGGGCCCTGGCGGACTGTCCGCCGGCTACGAAGCCAAAACAGCAAAGCTACTGCAAAGTCCCTGCTCAGGCCCGGACTGTCCGCGCCCAACACTGGCGGACTGTCCGCCGGTCAACCGAGGGGAAAACGCCCGAGGCCAACAGCCACTGCTCGGCTGATGCCGCGATGCGCGGACTGTCCGCGGCCAATGTGGCGGACTGTCCGCGACCTCCCAGAAAGCGCAAAAACAGCACGGAACAAACCCAAAATCAATTGGATCTTCACCAAATCGAACGAGGCTGCAAACTAACTTCACCCAAGTGTTCTTCTATGTGTTGGGAAGCTAATCCTAGGATATCATCGCTTCAATCCAACTAAAACATGAGAAATCCGAAGAACACTAGAAAAGGGGAAGAACGAAGAACAAAAACGATTTCGGCTCGATCTACTTGTTCGTGAGGGTAGGGATGAATTCCTCCGGTGGAAATATTCTCCTCACATCAAAGAACAAGTTGATTCAAACGGAATCGCAAAAGACGCAGCGTAGAGGGAGATCGAGAGAGGGGAAAATCATGGAGAAAAGAAGAACGCGAAGAACAAATTCAAAAACGCGAATTCAACCACGAATTTGATCCTTGGATTCAGAGGAATGGATGATTGATTAATCACTTGGTGTCGGGCTACAAGTCAATCCTAGCAACACAAAGCTTGGATGGCAAAAAGCTCAAGAACAAGAGCCAACTCTCCCTAACCCTAGCCTACTCTCACAGGAACAAAATGAGAGAGACACCACCAAGAACTCCCAAGGATAGGCTGCCCTAACCAGCCCCCTTCATATATATAGGCGCACGTCCGAAGACCAAAATGCCCTCTCATGAAGTACTCAACCCAAATACCCCCCAGGGGTAAAACTGTCCTTCTCATCCTTCGACGACCACGCGCCTTCTCATCCTTCGCTTCGCCTCGACGCAAGCTCCAGGATGCCGCCACGTGCCATCACCGTCAACCGCCGTGCCTTCTCACCGATAGCTTCGCCGCAACGCAAGCCTCTCGGTGCCGCCACGCGTGAACGTCCTTTTGGACCTTCCCCCGGTTTTGAGGCCCAAACCGGGAAACCTGCCAGCCCAGGTTTTTAGGCCCAACCCTGGAAACCGGCGAGCCCAGGTTTTGAGGCCCAAACCTGGAAACCGTCCTCGCCGAGTTTTGAGGCCCAAACTCGGAAACCGGCCACCCTGAGTTTTGAGGCCCAAACTCGGAAACCGTCGATGGTAGCTTTTTGAGGCTCAGCTACCGAACCCGCACCGAAGACGGGATGTGGTTCGCACACCCTGACCACCGGCACCGATGCCGATGCATGTCCAACCTCCACGCCGGGCATAACGCCTTCGCCATCCTCCTTGACTTGGCCGACGGCACTTGCGCCGCACGCAAGCCCGTGTCTGACCTCCCGCCAAGTGTCACGACGCCACGTATTCCTCCTGACTCGGCCGATGCACCGCACATCCCCATGTGCTCTCACTCGCCGATTCCACGTGCCAGCTACCACAGCTGGTCCTCTGGCCCTCTGGTCCGTCAGTCCAAGCCTCACGTCCGCCCTTCACCGCTCTGGGTACATCGGCATGGCACGTCCGCCGCATGGCATGCCCATCCTTCACCGCTCCCAGTCCGTCGGCACGACACGTCTCTACTTGACCTTCACCTCGCCATAGACCACTGTATCCGAGCTCCACACCTGCATATCAACACAGCCAAGAGACACATTTTGCACACACACACCAACACAGTAACACACCACAACTCAACGCCACCGGTTAGTCATAAACATTAAGCGCATAGCTAGATATAGACTCAACCGGGTAAAAGCCTCAAACCTTCCTCAACAAAGTCAATCATTCATCATACATGTTCTCACGTGAGGAGTTGGATGAATTCCTTCGGTGGAAATGATCTCCTCACCAAGATGAACAAGTTGATTCAAACGGATTTCGCAATGTCGCAACGGAGAGGGAGATCGAGTGACTGGAAATTCGTGAGAAAACGAAGAACACGAAGAACATGAACAAAACACGAATCGACACCACGAATTTCACACACAAATCGTCCCCACGAGGAGACAACGGGATTACGGTCCTGTTTCCTCAAAATCTCCAGTACACAGATGAACTGTGGATCTCAGTAGCTACAGCAGGGAATGGGAAGGCAGGAAACCCTAAGACAGAATAGCAAATGACTGAGATAGGAAGGGAGGAGGGTGTCTCCCTCTACTTATCCTAATTTCTAATTCCTACTCTACCCCTCTCTAATTACAGAGCGAACCAGCTAAACCCTAGGGTTATTCTGGACCAACTCGGTGGTAGGTGTATCCGACGGCCACGCCAGCACAAGTCGTAGCGTTGCCTCGACGCAACCTCCCGATTGTCGCCACGTGCCGCTCTCGCTCTGCACCCCCGGTTTTGTGGCCCAAACCGGGAAACCAGCCTTTCCAGGCAACCCCCGGTTTTGAGGCCCAAACCGGGAAACCAGCCCACCAGCGTCTGAGTTTTGAGGCCAAACTCAGCAAACCATCAGCGCCCAGGTTTTGAGGCCCAAACCTGGAAACCGTCCTCAGCCCGAGTTTTGTGGCCAAACTCGGAAACCCTCAGCCCGAGTTTTGTGGCCAAACTCAGAAACCGTCCACACCCAGGTTTTGAGGCCCAAACCTAGAAACCGTCCATCCGATGGTTTTTCTCTGGCTCAACCACCAAACCGACGTCGTAGATGGGATGCACCTCCCGTGCACCCCGTCCACCGACACGTGTTCCCAAGTCCACGACTCAGGCAACACATGACCACAAGTCTTCGCTCGTCGCTGTCCCAGGCTGCCAGCAACCATAGCTGATCCTCGGGCCTCTGGTCCCTCAGTCCAAGCCTCACGTCCGCCCTTCACCACTCTCGGTCCATCGGCACAGCACGTCTCTACTTGACCTTCACCTCGCCTCTGATCACTGTATCCATGCTCGACACCTGCACAACACAAGCCAAAGAACATGCGCATCATCCCAGTTGACAATCACTCATCACTCAGAGACTCCGCATACACCCATGTATCCGCAATCTCCCCCTTGATGAGTGCATTGTCAACTACCAACACAAATCATAGTGAAAGTAGAAGGAAGAAGAAGGAGAAGAGAGAACTCGACCAAATGACCCAAAAGCATAGCAAAGCCGAAGAAGGTCAAGTGGAAAGAGCAAGAGAACTTGGTCCCCAAAGACATGGGCAACGGCTCGACGCGACCAAGCAAAGCAAAGCTAGCCCTCAAGAAGAGGTAGAACAGGCTCAACACCGCTAGCAAATACCAATTGAGAAACTCCAGAAAAAGAGCTCGACATCAATTGGGAAATCGAAGCAAATGCTAGTCCCTCAAGATAGAGGCACAGAGGCTCAACACAACTAGCAAGAAAACTTGATACCAAAACCTTGCGGCCAACAGCAAGCTCCCCCTCGAATAGTGCACACAACCAGGAAAACTCCCCCTTAGTTAAACGATCGGAGAATAAATGATTTGCCAAATTTCTCCCCCTTAGTTGAAAATGCACCATCAAAAAGGAACCGAAGGCAAATTTTCTCCCACTCAAAAAATGCACCAAGAAAAAGTGCCAAAAGAGAAGGTCTCCTTCATCCAAAATGCATATGAGTCAAAATGCAAGTTAGCAGCTTTAGGAATATAGCCAAGAACTCTAAACAGTATAGCTCCAAAGACTCACTTGAAAGCATACAAGCTAGCGAAGGCTCAAACTGATCACCAAATATGAAATATGAACATATGAGCAAAAGTGAGCAGGTTTTAGCCAAAAGTATTCACCATCAAAATAGCACAAGACATGTATAGACAGGAATTTGAACAAGTGCTAAACATGTATACAAGGTGAACTACCCCTAGCAAAGTTCAATCATCATGCTGAAGCAACTGAAGCATATACTTGTGATTTCAAATTTTAATCGGAGTTGCAGCGGCGAAATTCCACAAGTTTTAAAATGCAGCATGTAATTGCGAGAGGTTGAAAGCTTGTCATTGCCTAACTTTTCAACTATGCGAAGCCTATGCAGAAGCAATCAGAAGTTTAAAGCAACAGTTTCGGTCTTACACTACACAGTTCAAGTTTAACTCAAAGTGCAATGAGAAACAGTCTCGAAACTGTGATGTGCTGACAAGCAATCCCATCTCGATCTTTCCAATTCACTTAACTTGGTTCAGATTTTAAGCAGAATGTGAATATACCAAGCAAGTGAATGACTCAGAACTAGAGACATAGCAACCTAGCATATATGAAAAGCAGGAGTGAACTCAACATATCCTACACATGCTAGTTGTACATCTTAATGGTGAACATTTTCAGATTTTAAGTTCATTAAGCAGGTTCACCATTCAAAAATAGCTCAGCTCATAACATGTATCAGTGATCAGAAAGAGCATAAGCTACATGCATCAACAAAGCATCAGAGCATACTAAACAGAGCATAGTTATATTCTAAAGAGTATATACATGAAGCTCAGAATGTAATAGCGTATGCTAAAATGCAAAAGAAAATAAAGGCAAAAGAGAAAGAGTCAATCTGTGATACAAGAACCAAAATGTTTGCCCCATCTAAAAGGGGAAACACACACCAAGCTCACCTCTCAACCGATTAAAGGTTGATTGGTCCAAAGGCTTGGTGAAAATATCAGCCAACTGATGATGAGTATCGACATGGCGAAGGTCGATATCACCCTTCTCATAGAGGTCTCACAGAAAATGAAAGCGCACATCAATATGTTTGGTCTTCGAGTGAAGCACGGGGTTCTTAGCAACGCTAATAGCACTCCTGCTGTCACAAAGCAATGGAACACGAGAAAAGTTCAGACCAAAATCACGCAAAGTGGCCATCATCCAGAGTAACTGGGAACAGCAGCTAGCCGCAACAACATACTCAGCCTCCGTGGTAGACTGGGCGACACTAGACTGCTTGGGAGAAGACCACGATACAAGAGAAGAACCAATAAACTGGCAAGTCCCAGAAGTGGACTTGCGCTCAATACGGCAACCAGCAAAATCGGCGTCGAAATAACCACAAAGGGGAAGGGTGGAGGAAGCAGAATACCAAATCCCAAATTCTGGAGTGAAGGATAAGTACCTCATAATGCGCTTGACCGCCTGACGGTGCGAGGTGTGCGGCGAAGACTGAAAGCGCGTGCACAGGCACACCGCGAACTGAATGTCCGGGCGTGTCACCGTTAGGTAGAGGAGCGACCCAATCATGCTTCGGTACTCCTTCTGATCCACTGCTTCTCCCTCCTTGTCCGCATCCAGGGCTGTCGTGGTCGACATGGGTGTTGGAAGAGGCTTGGCCTCACCCATATCGAACTTCTTCAGAATGTCCCGGGTGTACTTGCCCTGGTGCACGAACGTTCCCTCCCGAGACTGCTTGATTTGCAGTCCAAGGAAAAATGTCAACTTGCCCATCATGCTCATCTCAAACTCCCTGCTCATAGTATCTGCAAACTTGGCAACCAAAGCATGAGAGGAACCACCGAAAATGATATCATCCACGTAAATTTGGACCAAGAGAGTATCAGTGCCTTGCTTGAGGAGAAAGAGCATTTTGTCTACACATCCCATTTTGAACCCTTAGCAAGCAAAAAGGTTTTTTAACCTATCATACCAGGCTCTAGGGGCTTGTTTCAAACCATACAATGCTTTGTGAAGTTTAAAGACATGGTTTGGAAACTTAGGATTTTTGAAACCGGGGGGTTGTCTAACATACACCTCCTTTTCTATGTAGCCGTTTAAGAAGGCACTCTTGACATCCATTTGAAAAAGTTTGAAACCTTTGGATGCAGCAAAGCAAAAGCCAGAGTATCCTAATAGCCTCCAAACGAGCTACAGGAGCAAACGTATCCTCATAGTCTATCCCCTCCTTCTGACTATATCCCTGGGCTACGAGTCTAGCCTTGTTTCTCACAACATCGCCATCTTCTCCCTATTGGTTTTTGAAAACCCATTTTGTCCCAATTGGATGACACTCAGAAGGTGGAGACACTAGAACCCAAACCCAATTTCTCTCAAAGTTTTCTAACTCCTCATGCATGGCATTGACCCAATCCGGATCTGTCAGAGCGTGTCCAACATCCCGGGGTTCAAAATCAGCAAGAAAAGCAGAATGAGCAAAGTGAGAGATTTTCCTTGACCGGGTGACGCGTTCGTCGATGCTGCCGATCATCTGCTGAGGCGGGTGCTGGCGCTGAATGTGTCGTGGTGCCTCCCTTGCCGAAGTGGCCTCCCCCTCAACAGCAGCTGGTGCCTCCTCGGGTACAAATGGTACCGCACGAGGTGGCAGATCCCACGGCCCCCAGGAAGAAGAGGTATCGGGGCTGTGAGTCGTCGTAGAAGCCGCTCTTTGCGGCACAGCAGGTGGAGGAGGTGCTGGGTCATCTATCCCTTCAGCACCTTCTTCTTCATCATCGAAAAGAGGTTCGCTAACCTCATGATCACCTGCAGGCTCAAAACGAGAAGAAGGACAAACCATGGTCTCGTCGAAGGTGACATCGGATGTCTCCATGACTCGGTTAGTATCAAGGTTAAGTACACGATAAGCACGAGTATGAGTGTCATAACCCAAAAACACACCGTCAGAAGAACGAGACTCAAACTTGTCCAAGTTGCCCTTTTTGAGTATAAAACAATGGCAACCAAAAACTCGAAAATAACACACCTTGGGTTGTCTACCAAAACGCAACTCATAAGAAGTCTTTTTCAAGAACGCTCTCAGAAAAATGCGATTGGAAATATAGCATGCAATGTTCATAGCTTCAGCCCAATATCGCCTAGGAGTCCTATGCTCATCGAGCATCGTCCTGGCCATTTCTATAAGGGTCCATTCTTCCTCTCTACAACACCATTTTGGGGCGGTGTGTAGGGGGAAGAAAACTAATGCTCCAAACCCAAAGAGTCACAAAACTTCTCAAAATCTGAATTCTTGAATTCGGAACCATTATCACTCCGAATTGCTCGCATTGAGTTCAAAGGAAACTCATTCTGAAGACGTAAAATCAGATTGCGAGCAAGGGAGAAAGTCTCGGTCTTCTCAGCTAAAAAGAAGACCCACGAATATCTCGAAAAATCGTCGACAACAACAAGCACATAACACTTCCCCGCAACTGAGCTTACCCGAGCCGGACCAACAAGGTCCATGTGCAAAAGCTCTCCAGGGCACTTAGTCATGACCTGAGTCACTGGATGGTGGGGAGCGGCAACCATCTTTCCATGTCTACAAGAATGGCAAACAAGATCCTTCTCCATCGATAGCTTGGACAATCCTCGGATTAGGCCAAGTGAGCTAAGTCTTGCAAGCAAGTCGAAGCTTAAGTGACCGAGCATCCTATGCCACTTCCAAAGATCAGAGGAGGAAGGACTAGCCAAAAGACAGCGGGAAATACCAAACGACTCCGAGAAATCCGCTCGAAAGACTTTCCAAAGGGCGAAATCACACAAACAAGAAGATTTGCCCTGAGGATCCAAAAAATACGAAGAATGGGAAATAGAAAGAGGATAGAACGGATCGTAAACAGAGTCAACAGTCGCAGAGACAGAGAGGTTAAAATTCAGGTTAGAAACAAGAGCAACATCGCGCAACACAAAGTGCTCATTAACCCGCACAAACCCACGAGACAGCACCTTACCTTTGCTGTTGTCGCCGAAGGTAATATACTCCTTTCCGGCGACCGGACTAAGACTGGAGAACCACTTGGCGTTTTCGGTCATGTGCCTCGAGCAACCGGAGTCCACCAACCAAACATTCTCCAATCGTTTTACCTACATCAATAAAAAGACATAGGGTGAGCATACGGTCCAACACTGAGGTTAGTGAAATAAGGGGAATACCAGTGTTGGGCCGGCTTCTCAAAAGAACGGTTAGCAGAAAAACCATTCCTAGCACGCCTACGAGAGGAGCGATCACCACGTAGAGGAAAACGTGGTCCGCTAAGGGAGGAGCGTCCATCGCGATACTCAAAACACGGTGGGGGAAAACGCTCAACTACAAAGCCACCGCCATGGGGTCCATAGCCTACAATTGCAGGCTCCCGCCGGGCACGCTCTCTACGAGGCCTAGGCCTAGCAACTTGAGGCACTGCGCCTCTAGGCCTAGCATCTCTCCTCGGTGCTCTCTCCTTCCTAGGCCTAGGAACTTGAGGTTCTGGACCTCTGGGCTGAGAACACATATGATGAATGATTGACTTTGATAAGGAAGGTTTGAGGCTTTTCCTGGTTGAGTCATTATTTGCTATGCACTTAATGTTTATGACTAACCGGTGGCATTGAGTTGTGTTGTGTTTTTGTGTTGGCATGTGTGTGCAACATGTGTCTCTTGGCAGTGTTGATGTGCAGGTGTGGAGCTCGGATACAGTGGTCTATGGCGAGATGAAGGTCAAGTAGAGATGTGTCGTGCCGACGGACCGGGAGCGGTGAAGGATGGGCGTGCCGTGCGGCGGACGTTCCATGCCGATGTCCCCAGAGCGATGAAGGGCGGACGTGAGGCTTGGACTGACGGACCAGAGGGCCAGAGGACCAACTGTGGTAGCTGGCACGTGGCATCGGCGAGCGAGAGCACATGGGGATGTGCGATGCATCGGCCGAGTTGGGAGGAAGACGATGGCGTCGTTGCTCTTGGCGGGAGGTCGGACACGGGCTTGCGTGCAGCGCAAGTGCCGTCGGCCGAGTCAAGGTGGATGGCGAAGCGTTGTGCCCGGCGGGAGGCTGAACATGCATCGGCATCGGTGCCGGTGGTCGGGGTGTGCGAACCACATCCCGTCTACAGTGTGGGTTCGGTAGCTGAGCCTCAAAAAGCTACCATCGACGGTTTCCGAGTTTGGGCCTCAAAACTCGGGTGGCGGGTTTCTGAGTTTGGGCCTCCTCAAAATCGGGGTGGACGGTTTGCCAGGTTTGGGCCTCAAAACCTGGGCTGGCAGGTTTCCGGTTTGGCCTCAAAACCGGGGGAAGGTCCAAAAGGACGGTCGACGCGTGGCGGCACCGAGAGGCTTGCGTTGCGGCGAAGCTATCGGTGAGAAGGCGTGGCGGTCGACGGTGACGGCACGTGGCGGCATCAGGGAGGTCGCGTCGAGGTGAAGCTACCGGATGTGCGGGCGTGGCCGTCGAATGAAGTTTGACCGGACTGGATGGTTTTACCCCTGGGGGGTATTTGGGTTGAGTGCTTAATGTAAGGGCATTTTGGTCTTCGGACGTGCGCCTATATATATGAAGGGGGCTGCTAGGGTAGCCGCATCCTTGGAGGTGTGTCACTCTCATTTTGTTCATGTGAGAAGAGGCTAGGGTTAGAGGAGAGGAGGGCTCTTGTTCTTGAGCTTTTTGCCATCCGAGCTTTGTTGTTGCGAGGAGTGGCTTGTAACCCAACATCGTGTGCTACACAATTCATCATCCCATAGCAATCCAAGGATCATTTTTTTACTCCTCTTGTGTTGGCTGAAATTTGGATCGATTCACGTTTTTGTTCTTCGTGTTTTGGTTTTTCCCCTCCCGGAGATTTGCGTCGTTCTCCCTCTCCGAGCGACGATTTGCGATTCCGTTTGAATAAACTTGTTCTTTGAAGTGAGGAGAACATTTCCACCGAAGGAATTCATCTCTACCCTAACGAACAAGTAGATCAGGTCGAAATCGTTTTTGTTCTTCGTTCTTCCCCTTTTCTAGTGTTCTTCTGATTTCTCATGGATTAGTTGGTTTGGAGCGATGATATCCTAGGATTAGCTTCCCAACACGTAGAAGAACACTTGGGAGAAGTTTGGTTGCAGCCCCATTTGATTTGGTGAAGATCCAATCGATTTTGGTTTTGTCCCGAGCTGTTTTTGGGGTTTCTGGACAGTGGCGGACTGTCCGGGACTCATTCCTGGACTGTCCGGGGGTCGGGGCTGTTCAGGGGCAGCGAGATCGCTGTTTTCATTTTTGAACGGCGGACTGTTCGGGATTCATTCCCGGACTGTCCGGGGTTCAATAGCGGACAGTCCGCGGTTCACTAGCGGACAGTCCGTGACTGCACAGTTTTGCTGATTTTGCCTGTATCTTTTGCGTACGAGCTCCGATTTGTGATCCGTTTGTTGTGTTGGTTCTCTAACTTCTTAAGGATCATTCCAAAGTACTTTTGACACCATTGGTAAAATTATTTTTGGTTGTACACTTCCTTTTTCTCCATAGGAGTTAAGTGTTCCTCTTTCGGAGTTTCGACGGTTCTAGCGTCCGTATCTTTTGCGTTCGAGCTCCGATTTGAGATCCGTTTGTTGTGTTAGTTTCCTAACTTCATAAGGATCTTTCTGACAGACCAGGATGTCAGAGATGTCATCAGTAGATGATTACTCCGACTAATCTCGGACGGCGCAGGAGATCCGAAGACTCGTTACGCAGTGTACTTGGATTAGGACTCCGATTTGTAACTTAGCCGAGTTGTTAAGGGAAGTCTTGTAATTAGAATAAGACTCTACCTTTGTAACCGGCTAGGACTCGGACTATGCTAAGGCTTACCCGGATATATAAGGGGAGCCGGGCGCAGGTCCTAGATCATCGAATATTGAATCACAATCATACACAAGGCACACGCCGCACTGGACGTAAGGTATTATGCTATTTAGCGGCCTGAACCAGTATAAATCGCTGTCTCTGTGTACTCGCCGGGTCCTATGAACACCGATCCCCACCGAACAAATCGTCTGAGATCACTCAAGACGAGTTGTCGGTTAACAAACACCGACAGCTGGCGCGCCAGGTAGGGGCTTTCGGCGATTCGACGATCAAGAGCCCGGCGAACCACGACAACATGTTCTCGGCGGGATCAATTTTCGTTTTTGGCTCATGGACTTGCATCGCGGACAATCAAGGAAGGCTTCACAGCCGACTTGACACTGAACCAAAGCCGCAAGCCATGCCAAAGGCGGAACTCCTCGCCCAGCACCTGGCAAAACTACAGATTCAAGAACCGCAGCATCTGGAAGACAATCCAAAGGCATCCGACTCCTACTCGGACTCAAACTATGAAGAGAAGGACCCAGATCCCATCCATGGCATCTCCTTTGTCCTGCGGAACACTGCTGAAAGCTTACAAGACCTGGTCAGAGCAAAATTCAAAGAGTATCAGCAGATACCTTTGACAGGAGCCCAACAAGGACTCGTTTTCAGCTCTACCAAGGAGAGTAACATCGTCCATTGGCCAATTCAGCCTGCCCCAGCTAGACTGATTGGCACAATTGACCAGCAACTTCCGTATTAGCACGGACATCAGCTCCTCTTTGAGGAACACGACACCTCAACGGAACTAATCTCCAGTACTTCTACCCTGGAGTCAGTAACACCAGGATCAAACCAAGGTTTCAACCGTGAAGTCTTCATGACGGGGCACCAGTCATCTCTACGACCACCAACCCCGCCAGATGTCTTCCGAGATGACAAAACACTGAGCATGATCTCTCATAATGATCCCGAGGTACCCGGGGAAACTGAGTCCTTAAAAGCCGAAAGAATCCGCAAGAACCAAGCTAAAGAGGCCCGCAGGAGGCAGGCCACTCATTGCAAGGAAGCTGTGGATCGCTACAATGCACGGCTAGAGGAATACAACACTCGGAGGCATCTGGAAGCGGAGGTAGAGCGCCAGGCTCGTACCGAAGAGAATTACTCTCATGATGATTTCAACAGGCGATGCCCCGATTGTTCTCATAACCTTGAACCCGAGTTCATGAGGGTAGTAGGACACAAAGTCTTCCAGACCCCCTATCAAAATATCCTGGCTCTAGCTACGGAGATGGGTGCCAAGGCCAACCGCACTCCGGACGAGGAACGACGACTAATCATGCTTCAGACTACCGCACTTCAACTCCGGGGACGCAACCTCGAGTCCTTAGCTGATGAGCAGGATTCATCCTACCCAGGCCAGAGGCGACCCGTCCAAGAAAGGCTCGGTAGGATCCCGACAAGGAGTCGCCTGGGTCCCCGAACACATGATCAAGCCGAAGGAGGATCTGAATCCTCATACAGAGGACCCGCAGTTGCAGCGCTTGATGCGGTCAATCGCTTCCCCTATTTTTCCCAAAGGCTTCGAGCAGTCTCGTTCCCGCGAAAATTCAAACCCGGGAACTACTCAAAGTATGACGGGAAGACAGAACCCAAACGGTGGCTCAGGCTGTATGCCCAAGCAGTCGAGTTAGCCGGAGGAAGCAATGACGTCAAAGCACTCTACCTCCCAATGGCTCTAGAGACAATGCCGCTTGCTTGGTTCAACAGACTTAAGCCTGAGTCCATCGACTCCTGGGAACAACTACATCGCATCTTCGTTGAAAACTTTGCTGGTGTCCCAGAGAGATCGGACCCCCGGACCAAGCTCAGAACCTGCAAGCAGCAGAAAAATCAATCGATGAGGGAATACTATAGGCGCTTCTCAGAAATCTGCTCTACAGTTTCCGACATCACAGACAGAGAAGTAATTGACCTTTTCAGCAACGGTATTTGCGAAAGGTACAATTACAAAGATTTCATCAAGCAGGACCCGACCACCGCTGACGAATTCCATTGGGCTGTAAACTCCATGATGGCAATAGAGGAACGCACATAGGAGCACTTTCCCGATAGAAACACGCAAGGCGATTGAGGGAACAATCAGAGAGGTAACCAGGCACCACAGCAAGACACCCGGAAGAGAGCAGAAGACAATACTGTTGCTGCCATGGAACCTCAGAAGAAAGGAAACAAGCCCTACACCTTTGATGACTTACTCGACGGGCCTTGCCCCTTCCATCCAAAGAGTGGACATCCAGCAAGGCACTACCGACAGCTCAAGGAGCGAGGCTTGAACCCTGACTTCAATAAGAACAAGAAGGATAAAGGCAAGAAGACAGTTGAGGACCCTCCACAAGATGCTGGTGGCTTCCAGCACCCCAAAGGAACCATCAACGTCATCTTTGGGGGAGTAACCACCAGCGATAGTAAGAGGCTCCAGAAGCTTTCTCTGCGAGAAATCATGTCGGCTGAACCAGCGACGCCCAAATACCTCGACTGGTCTGAGCATCCGATTAATTTCTCCAGAGCCGATCAGTGGACTAGTGTCTCCAATGCAGGACACTACCCGCTAGTATTGGACCCCACGGTTGCAGGATATACACTTGGAAGGGTACTCATTGATGGTGGGGCAGGACTCAATGTCATTTTTGCAAGCACCCTAAGAAAGATGAACCTAGATCTTGCAACTCAGCTCACACCATCATCCACTCCTTTTTATGGCATAGTACCCGGAAAAGCAGCTGTACCACTCGGAAGGATCATACTACCCGTCACTTTTGGAACTCTGGCCAACTACAGAACGGAGTACATCAGTTTCGAGGTAGCGGACTTTGAGTCATCATATCATGCCATATTCAGACGACCTGCTATTGCCAAGTTCATGGCAGTACCCCACTACCCGTACCTCTTATTGAAGATGTCGGGTCCTAAAGGAATCTTAACCTTCAGAGGTGACTTGAAGCAGTCATTCGATTGCGACACAGAGGCTGTCCAAATTGCTGAAAAAGCTCAACTTGCCCTGGAGGTACAAGAGCTCGCTCAGATGGTGCATAACACCAAGCCTGGAGATTCAGAGATCCCAACCAAGAAGGCAGGTGCTATTCAACCATCAGCAGAAGTCTCCACAAAAGCCATTGACCTGGAAACCGGTGATCCCTCCAAGACAGTGGTTATCAGCGCTCACCTATCTGAAGAATAGGAACTCGCGCTCACCAAGTTCCTTAGAGCAAACAAAGACATATTTGCTTGGAAACCAGCAGACATGCCTGGGGTCCCAAGGAACTTGGCTGAGCACAAACTGGAATTAAAGGAAGGCTCTAGACCTATCAAGCAAAGATTACGACGATTCTCACCAGAGAAGAGGGAGGCAATCAAGAAGGAAATAGCTAAACTACTCGCAGCTGGGTTCATTAGAGAAATTCTTCACCCCGAGTGGTTAGCTAACCTAGTACTAGTCAAAAAGAAGAACTCTGCCGAGTGGCTCATGTGTGTCGACTACACGGACCTCAACAGGCACTGTCCAAAGGATCCTTTCGGATTACCAAGGATAGACCAAATAGTTGATGCCACTGCAGGCTCTGCCTTACTCTCTTTCCTGGATTGTTACTCTGGGTACCATCAAATTGCCCTCAAAGAAGAAGATCAACCCAAGACATCGTTCATTACTCCTTTCGGAGCATACTGCTACAAAACCATGTCCTTCGGATTGAAGAATGCGGGGGCTACTTATCAACGTGCCATCCAAGACTGTCTGGGTGATCAGATTGGCCGCAACGCAGAAGCTTATGTTGATGATGTAGTCATAAAAACAAAGGATCCGACTACCCTGATTTCAGACTTGGAGGAAACCTTCAACCGATTACGTGCTTATCAATGGAGGCTTAATCCAACAAAATGCGTCTTCGGGGTACCCTCAGGCCAACTACTCAGATTCCTTGTTAGTCACCGAGGCATCGAGGCTAGTCAAAAACAAATTTCAGCCATCATCAACATGAAGCCACCTGCCTCTGTCATGGACGTCCAGAAACTCACTGGGTGCATGGCTGCGCTAAACCGGTTTATCTCTCGATTAGGAAAAAAGGGATTACCTTTCTTCAAATTGCTTAAAGCCGGCGACAAATTTCAGTGGACGGAAGAAGCGGACAAGGCTTTTGAACAACTCAAAGGCTACCTCACCAACTCTCCCATACTAACCCCGCCGGAGCCCAAGGAACCGATGCTGCTGTATATTGCTGCTACCACACACGTTGTAAGCACGGCAATTGTGGTGGAGCGCAAAGATGACAAGCACATCTACAGTACCCAACAACCAGTCTACTACATTAGCGAGGTACTCTCCGACTTGAAAGTCAGATACCCGCAAGTACAGAAACTGCTCTATGCACTACTCATATCTTCAAGAAAGCTGCGGCACTACTTCGAAGCTCACGAGATCACGGTAGTCACGGATTTTCCTCTAGGAGAAATCCTTCACAATCGTGATGCCACCGGCAGAATCTCTAAATGGGCAGTCGAATTAGGGGCGCTCAACATCAAATTCACTCCCAGGAAAGCTATTAAGTCACAAGCTCTAGCTGATTTTGTCGCTGAGTGGACAGAAATACAGCAGCTCCAAGACAACGCTATTCCTGATCACTGGAAGATGTATTTTGATGGGTCCCTAAAACTCGGAGGAGCAGGTGCCGGGGTTCTTCTTGTATCACCTGCGGGAGAACAGCTCAAATACGTTCTGCAAATATTGTGGTCGGCTACCAACAATGAAGCAGAATACGAAGCATTACTCCACGGACTCAAACTAGCAGCCACCCTAGGCATTAAGAGACTACTAGTCTACGGCGATTCCTCTGTGGTCATTCACCAAGTTAATAAAGACTAGGATTGCACCAAGGAGACAATGAACGCCTACTATGCCAAAGTTCGCAAGCTAGAGAAGCATTTCTTAGGATTGGAACTCATTCATATTACTCGGGATCTCAATGTGGCAGCAGACATCCTTGAAAAATTGGGTTCTGATAGAGCGCAGGTTCCTAGCGGTACCTTCGTACATGAGTTATCCAAGCCTTCAATCCAAGAGAAGGAAGAGTTTGAGTCAGTACCTTCCAACCAGGTCCTATCCATCTCGCCTGACTGGACACAAGTATTCATTGACTGCCTCAAAGAGCATAAACTCCCGAGTGACAAAATTGAAGCGGAGCAAGTCACCAGGCGTAGCAAGAACTATGTTCTAGTCGGGGATAAATTATATCGACGTGGAGCTTCATCAGGAGTCCTCCTCAAGTGTATTACACCAGAAGAAGGCAGGGAAATCTTGAATGAAGTCCACTCTGGGAGCTGTGGCAATCACGCAGCTTCAAGGACACTAGGCGGAAAAATCTTCAGGTCTGGATACTACTGGCCTTCAGCCTTAAAATACGCAGAAGACTTAGTCCGCCACTGCCAATCATGCCAGTTTTTTGCAAAACAACAGCATGTACCTGCACATGAATTAATCTGTATTCCTCCGTCATGGCCCTTCTCATGCTAGGGGCTCGATATGGTGGGTCCCCTTAAGCGTGCCCCAGGCGGATTTGAGTACTTGTATGTCGCAATTGACAAGTTTACAAAGTGGATTGAGTACATGCCCCTAGTCAAGTTCAACGCATCCAAGTCAGTTCAATTCATGCAGAGCATCTTTCACCGCGTCGGAATGCCGCACAGAATCATCACTGATCTTGGGTCTCCCTTTACGGCAATTGAATTCAAAACTTGGGCTAGTGATTGTGGCATCAGGATAGACTACGCCTCAGTAGCCCACCCACAGTCCAACGACCAAGTTGAACGAGCAAACACCCTGATTCTCGCAGGATTGAAACCAAGGCTCTTCGACCTCCTAAAGGATCATGGCGGAAAGTGGGTTGAAGAACTGCCCAAGGTAGTTTGGGGGCTACGAACACAGCGAAGTCGGGCGACAGGCCACACTCCCTTTTTCCTGGTATATGGTACTGAAGCAATCCTCCCAGCTAATCTAATCTGGAATTCCCCATGAATAGAGCAGTACAACGAAGGAGAAGCTGATGATACTAGACGACTAGAAGTCGACAGCCTCGAAGAAGCCCGACTCATCACATTATTTCAGTCAGCAAGATACCTTCAAGGGATGAGGCGCTACTACGACAAAAACGTCCATCACCGTACCTTTCAAGTAGGTGACATGGTGTTAAAGAAAATTCAGAACACTACGGGACGCCACAAGTTCATGAGTCCATGGGAGGGTCCTTATATTGTATCCAAAATCACAAGACCCGGGTCATTTGAGCTAGCCACTGAAGATGGATCTCCACTACCAAATTCATGGAATATCGAGCACCTGAAGAAATTCCATACTTAAGGACTACGCTACAAATCTGGCTCAGGGCAATTGTAATTATTAAGTCGGATATTAATAAAGTTTCAAGGACTTCGCAATCTATCCAGACTTTACATGAATTCAGTCGCATAACAAGTCCCTGCAAAAGCAGGACTCTACCTCCGATTAGTATTGACTACTCGGATAGATTGGTTCAGCGGAAACCATACTAGAGTTACGAGCTTCGAGCTCAATACAACTCACATGATAGTACGGTTTAACACCCGGCTATCAGCCTATAGCAAATATGGAATCCACTATAGTGGAGACTAGTTTCTATAAGGCGTAACAAGGCGGGATAAGTACTCACCCTGTTACACAACTACCGGACAGTGGTCCACTCACCTTCGCACTCAAGTTGCGATCCTCAAGAGGATATGATCCACCCAGAAGGAACCAACGTTATGGTCCTTCAAGAGGTGCCTGATCGGAATTATCCCTTGAACAAGGGTACTAAGAGTAGTGCTCGGGCAAGACTAAGTTCTCTACGCAACAAGTTAGAGAAACAAAGTCATACGACCCAGACTAAAAGTGCTAGAGAGCACTCAGATAGACCCGTCTAATTAGACGCCTGGTCATACATCCACAACAAATAAACTCAACCCATTGCCAAGAATTCCTTGTCGCAATATGGAGTTGGACTCATATGAAATTCACAAGAATCAAAAGTAACATATATTTTTGATATCTTATAATAATTGTGCACAGGAGTTACAAGTGGCGCTCAAAGGACTAAGGAGTCTATTCTACTCTACAAGATCTAAGATCTGCGAGTACTCCTCCGCAGCAGCCTTCACCTCCTCCGGCATTACCGCGACATCTTCATCGCCCTTGTCCTCAGGAAGGGTCATCAGGGCACCCAGATCAAAGGCCGGCAGATGCAGCCGAAGAGTAGCCATCAGACCCTGGACCACGGAGATTGACATACTCTTGATATATTGGGCCAGCCGTTTGGGTGCGGCTTTGGCTCATTCAGCCAAGGTCTCCTCGACTCCTTCGGGCGCCGGTATCATATTGAGCAGGGGCTCGACGGCTTGCTCTAAAGCCTTCAGGGAATCACGCGACTCCTTTGTAGACTTCAAAGCATACAGAAGATCCCAGTCAGCACCCTCACGTATTAGTTTGGCTTCTTGAAGAGTACTTTGCACATTAGCAAATACCTCCTCAAGCTCTGCCTCCTTACGGTTGAAGGCGTTTTGCCACCCTGAAGCCAATTTATTTGCATCTGCATAAATTTGAGTCAGTTACCATACAATCAGACTACTAGTATGGACAAAGACTATCAAGCAGATTTCAAAAGTACCTTCAAGCTGTTTCTTGGAAGATCTCTTTAGCTCCTTCACCTTCTGTTCCGTGGAGGCGGCTTTGGCAATCAGCTCAATTTCTAGAGCATTGGCGGCATCACGCTCCGTTTCCACCGTCTTGAGATTGCTCTGAAGCTCATTGATTCGATTGTGTAGCACCTGGGTAGCTACTTTCTAGCTAATTTGCTCTTGAGCAATATACTCTTTGAGCTCTTAGACCTCACGGGACGTCTCTTGGCGGATCCGGGTAACTTGATCCCGGACCTTGAAGTCAAAGGCCTAGCAGCACAAGTATATCGTTGAGAACACAAGGTTGATATGTGCCCTTGTGGTTCCCTTCCTGAGTGATGAGTGATCGATCAACCGGCAACATGTCTCTTGGCTGTGTTGATGTGCAGGTGTAGAGCTCGGAGACAGTGGTCGAAGGTGAGGTGAAGATCAAGCGGGGACGTGTCGTGCCGACGGACCGGGAGCGGTGAAGGACGAACGTGGAGCTTGGACTGACGGACCAGGAGACCTGAGGACCAGCTGTGGTAGCTGGCACGTGGCGTCGACAAGCAAGAGGACATGGGGATGTGCGGTGCATCGGCCGAGTCGGGAGGAAGGTGATGGCGTCGTGACACTTGGCGGGAGGCCGAGAAGGATGGCAAATGCACTGTGCCCCGCGTGGAGGCTGGACATGCTCCGGCATCGGTGCTGGAACTCGGGGTGTGCGAACCACATCCCGTCTACGGCGCGGGTTCGGTAGCTGAGCCTCAAAAAGCTACCATCGACGGTTTCCGAGTTTGGGCCTCAAAACTCGGGGTGGCCGGTTTCCGAGTTTGGGCCTCAAAACTCGGCATGGACGGTTTCCAGGTTTGGGCCTCAAAACCTGGGCGCGCGGGTTTCTGAGTTTGGGCCACAAAACTCAGCCGGAGGACAGGTTTCCCGGTTTCAGCCTCAAAACTGGGGGAAGGCCCAGGTTTCCCGGTTTCGGCCTTAAAACCGGGGGGGGAGGTCCGCAAAAAGGACGGTCGACACGTGGCGGCGTGGAGAGGCTGGCGCGGCGGCGCAGCTATCCGCGAGGAAGGCGCGGTGGTCGGCAGGGCGGCACGTGGCGGCACCCTGAGGCTTGAGTCGAGGCGAAGCAAAGGGTGAGGAAGGCGCGTGGCCGTCGGATCGACATCAAGCAGAGTTGGATCGGGATACCCCTAGGGTTGGCCGTTTCGCTCACCTACCTAGGGTTAGAAGGGGATTATTGTTTAGGCTATAAATAAGAGAGGCACCCCTCCTCTCCCTTTATCCTTGCAGTCATTTACTCCTAAGCACTCTCTCTCTTCCCTTAGCCCCCGCTTAGGTTCTAATCATACCTGGCTATGAGTGATCCGCAGAGTAGACTCAATCATGTCTCTGTGTTTTGGGAAATTCAGGAAGTGAGGCCATAACCTCACGGTTGTAGCGTGTGTTCGCCACACGGTTGCAATTTCATGGTGTGATTCGCGTTTTGTTCGTGTTCTTCGCGAATTGCTTTTTCTCCTAATTTTCCCGTCACTTGATCTCTTCGCTCGGTACAACTTTTGCAAATCCACTTGAACCAAGTTGTTCTAGATCGTGAGGCAATTCTTTCCACCGAAGGAATCCATCTCAAACCTCACGGTCTAGGAGATCGAGTGATTTTCGTTCCGGATCCCGTTCTTGCTCTTTTGTCCCGAAATTCTTCGATTCATTGATTTGGAGATAGGTTCGAGCCATGATCTCTTAGAGATAGCTCACTATCCTCCTTGTGACTCCTCTCACCAAGTTTGATCCCTAGAGGATTTATTTTGGTTGAGATTGGGTTAAATCGGTGAACAAACGAAGCAGTTTCGGGGTGACCGGACGCTGTGCACGAGGTGACCGGACGCTGACCCTGTGCGTCCGGTCGTTGAACACACAGTGTGTCTTTACTGTACTCGACCGGACGCTGGTTGTTGGAAGTGACCGGACGCGCTGCTTCTACTGTTCTTTGTGCTCGTTTTCTAGTGACCGAACGCACTGCCCCCGACCGGACGCTCCCTACCAGTGAGTCCGGTCAGGAACAGTAAGGTTCCAGAGAGGAATTTTTTCGACCGGACGCGTCCGGTGCTTGGTGACCGGACGCACCAGTGAGTCCGGTCAGTGCTGATTCACGCAGTTTCGTCCACGGTTTGTTCGTGTGTTGTCGGTTTTGATTTCCGACTTTTACGTTGGGATTCTAGAGTCGTATAGTGTCTCGCTGTGCTTCTTGGGAGCATCCACCCTACATCTAGGGTCGTGGACATTATTCGAGCTCTAGGCTTGCCTTCGGGGTGACCTCTGGGACAGTGGCTAAAAGTTTTTGAGAAGAAATTTTAAGCTCCCATTCACCCCCCCCCTCTGGTCGCTTATCTGGTCCTTCAATTGGTATCGGAGCCGGTTAAGGATCTTCACTACCTTAATCGGTTTCGGATCCTAAGAGCGACATGGATCGAGGGAATGGCAAGGCTCCCTATTTCGATGGGACGAACTATCCCTATTGGAAGATTCGGATGCGTGCTTATCTCAACAGCATCGGATCTTCTGTTTGGGAGATATGCGAGGATGCAGATTACGTGGTTCTTGCGGCTCGAGTTGGTCAGCACCAAATTGACCAACACGAGGCCAACTCTAAGGCCCGTAATGCGCTTTTGGCCAACATCTCCCTTCCTGAGTTCGAGCGTGTTTCCGAGCTTCAGACTGCTCGAGAGATCTAGGTGAAGCTTCAGAGCTATCATGAGGGGACCGCTCAGGTCAAGACCAGACTCTTCGAGACATACAAGTGGGAATACGAGAACTTTGTTCAGATGGAGGGAGAGACGATTGATGCTATGTTCGCTCATTTCCAAACGATTGTGAACAAGATGCGAGCCAATCGGGCCAACTTACCCTATGACGATCATGAGAGGGCACTCAAGTTGCTATACGCCCTGGATCGGAGGGTATGGGAGGTGAAGGTGTCGACCATTATTGAGTCTGCTGCTTACGACACCCTCACTGTGGACGAGCTATTCAGCAAGCTCAAGTCCACCGAGATCGATCACTTGACTCAGGCCAAGCTGAAGAACCCATCTTCACATTCCATGGCTTTGGTCTCAGGCAAGGGTGGATCGACTCTGTCCGCTGACGCTTCACCACCTCTCTTTGCTTTGTCTTCTTTGCTTTCAGTGACTGAGGAGCAGGTGGAGGCATTGGATGGTGACGAGCTCGCCCTCATCATCACCCGGTTCTCGCGGTTTCACAACAACCGCCTGAATCACCGGCGTGGTGGCGCACGTGAGGGCTGCTACGGATGCGGAGATCCGGATCACTTCGTCGTGAACTGCCCCAAGCGCGACAAGTCCTTCCCCGGCAAGAACCGCAACTCTAGGCGCAAGGGCAAGCCTGAGAACAAGGCCGGGAAGAAGAAGAAGGGTGGCTACCGCCGAGAGGACATGGAGAAGGCTTTCGACGCCGGCAAGCGTGCCTTTCTCGCCACCTTCAGCGACGGCGAGAAATCCTCCGACGGCGACTCCAGCGACGATGGGTCCGAGCACAAGACTGAAGAACGCTTCAACGGACTCTGCTTCTTCGGCAAATCCTCCAAGAATCTGTGCACTATGGCCTTGGATGGAGAGGACTGCAAATGCCAGGACAAGGACGACGGCACCGACGACAACAACGACGACGCTTCTGAGGTATCATCCTCTTCTCTTGTCGAGCGTCTTACTGGTGAGCGTGATTCCCTTGTTGACATAGTCCTCGGTCAGGATAAGCAACTCAAGCGAGCTATCCGAGAGCGCAATGAGTTTAAAGCGAAGATGAATGATGCGCTTAAGGAGCTTGAGTTTGCTAAGTCTGAGGTGAAGGTGTCTGAAGAAGAGGAGTGTGAGGAGTGCACAATGCACATGACTAACTTTGCCACCCTGCAAACCAAGTATGCCTCTTTGATCGAGGTGTATGATGAGCTAAAGAGTAGGCTAGACTTGGTGGGTGACTGCAAAGTGTGTCCCTCCCTGAAGGAGCTTGAGGAGTTGAAGGGTAGACATGCTTTGGGTGTGTGCAAGCTTTGCCCAAGCTTGCAAACTAAGTTGGCAGAAGTTAGTGCCAAGCTTGTTGAAGCCATGAAGGCCAGCTCAGTTAGCACCTTGTCCGCTCAGTGTGAGCGATGCGTGGGGATGGAGCTTGAGATTGCCAACTGTCGGCATGCCAGGATGCAAACCGAGGAGGAGAACACGTACCTTCGGTCCATTCTGAGTTGGGTGTCATGCAATGAGCCACAGTTGGGCATGATGATCAGTCAGTTCAAAAGGGGAACTGATTGCTCGGGAGTAGGCTTTGAGTCAGGTGGGAAGAGAGCTAGCACCTTTGGCAAGATTGGTGAGTTTAGTGGAGTGAACCCTAGTGAGAAGCCATCCACTATCCCTAAGCTCATCAAGATCACCCCATCTGAACCTCCCAAGCCTATCACCAAGGATGGGATCCTTGATGAACCTCCCAAGGCTCCACCTCGCAAGCAAGTGTGGGTTCCCAAACCTAACCATCTTAGGAACACACTTGACACCCTTCCTGACGTCTCTAGTGTTCCCCTTCCGAAGGGCAAGCAGCCGGCTAGAGTGAACAACCCTCGCAACCAAAGAAACCAACAACCCAAGAGAGTGGTGAGGTTTGAGTGCGAGTACTGTCACCGTGAGGGTCACTTAGCCGAGTTTTGCTTTCGGAGGAAGAGAGACGCTAGGAAGGAGTTGGAGCTGAACAACCAGGCCAGGCACCACCCTCTCCATGGTGGGCAAGGTCGGGGAGTTCAGAGGCAGGGCGCTAGGCCTGGAGGAGCACCCCCTCAGGCAGCTAGACCACAGGGTGGTGGTCGTGCCCGTCGCGGTTCCGGTCATCCTCAATACGATCTGAAGCCGAGTGTAAGAGGCTTTGCTGCTCAGTCCCATAGTGGACCACCTTTTCAGTATGGTGGTGATCGCTTTGCACAGATGGGACAGGTAGGTCAGTTTGGAGGTTTTCCGTTCCATAGCGGACCACCCTTTCAGGTTGGTGGTGATCGCTATCCACCCATGGGACGAGGACAGTTTGGTGTTGCTACTAACACTTTTTCTGGGCCTATGACACAACATTGGTATCCTTCTCAGTATACTAACCCCAGTGTTGTGCCATATGCTCACTTCCTGCCTTTCTATTGATGCAGGAACTTCGGTTGGAGAACATGTGGCTTATGGATTCCGGGTGTTCGTGCCACATGACCGGAAAGAAAGAATGGTTCTCCAGCCTTAGCCCCGTGATGCAAAAGGAGTACGTCACTTTTGGGGATAATAGTAGAGGTAAGGTTGTTTCTCATGGAGCTATTCGGCTCAATGAGAGCTTTGTTCTCAAGGATGTTGCTTTGGTTTCAAATTTGCATTACAATTTGCTTTCAGTTTCGCAACTTCTTGATGATGATTTTGAAGTGCGCTTTAAGAAGGGTTTGAGTCATGTCTTAGACCCTCGGGGAGATCTTGTTTGTTGGATTGTCCCTTTTGGCCGTGTTTTCAGAGCCGACTTTTCTCGTTCTTTCGGCTCTGCTAGATGTTTGATGGCTGGTCCTTCTGATTTGTGGAAGTGGCATAGGAGGCTTGGTCACTTGAGTTTTGACTTGCTTGCAAGACTTAGCTCACTTGGCCTAATCCAAGGATTGCCCAAGCTTAAGTTTTAGAAGGACCTTGTTTGCCATCCGTGTCGTCACGGGAAGATGGTTGCTGCTTCTCACCCACCTGTTAATCAGGTGATGACCAAGCGACCCGGCGACCTTTTACACATGGACACTGTCGGTCCAGCTCGGGTTTGCTCAGCGGGTGGGAAGTGGTACGTTCTAGTGATCGTTGACGATTTTTCGAGGTACTCTTGGGTATTTTTCATGGAGGGTAAGGATGAAGCTTTTTCTTTTGCTCATGACTTGATTTTGAGGTTGAAAACTGAGTTTCCCCCTGACACCATTAGAGCTATTCGTAGTGATAATGGAACTGAGTTTGATAACTCTCAGTTTGCCTCTTTCTATTCTTCTAATGGAATCGAGCATCAGTTTTCTTCTCCTTATGTCCCTCAGCAAAACGGTGTTGTTGAGCGCAAGAACCGGACCCTTGTTGAGATGGCCAGGACGATGCTCGATGAGCATAGGACTCCTAGGCGTTTTTGGGCCGAGGCGATCAACACCGCTTGCCATGTTGCAAATCGCATCTTTCTTCGGGCTTTTGTGATGAAAACATCTTATGAGTTGCGGTTTGGACGTGTACCCAAGGTGTCTCATTTTCGGGTGTTTGGGTGTAAGTGTTTTATCCTGAAGCAAGGCAATTTGGATAAATTTGAATCTCGCTCTGCTGATGGCGTGTTTCTTGGTTATGCTTCGCATTCGCGCGCTTATCGAGTTCTTAACCTTGAGACTAACCGGATAGTGGAGACCTGCGAGGTCACATTCGACGAGACTATGCCTTGTGTTTCTTCTGATTTTGATGTTGCAGGAGAACAAGAGCTGGGAGAGACTATCTTTGTGGAGGAGGAGCAGGAGAATGCCGATTGGGGTGATCCCGAGCCAACTCCACTGGCTGCCCCCGTCGACCCTGCGACGACTACTTCAGCTCGAGGACCCGATCCCACTACATCTTCTTCCTGGGGTCCTCTTGAGCCACCTCTCCAGCAAGCACCGGCAGCACCCGGGAGAGCGACAGCATCTGGCGAGGGGGAGGCGACTTCGGCGAGGCAAGCGCCCCGAAGCGTTCAACAGACTCACCCCACGCAGCAGATGATCGGCGGCATCGACCAGCGAGTCACGCGGTCGCGAGCGTATGAAATCTCACACTTTGCTCATTCTGCATTTGTTGCTTCTTTTGAGCCCAAAGATGTTGGACACGCACTTTCTGATGCTAACTGGGTCAATGCCATGCATGAGGAGCTAGAAAACTTTGAGCGAAACCGAGTTTGGACCCTAGTTCCACCTCCACCAGAATGCCACCCTATAGGTACCAAATGGGTTTTCAAAAACAAAGAGGGTGAGGATGGGATGGTAGTGAGGAACAAGGCTAGGCTAGTAGCCCAGGGTTTTTGCCAAAAAGAGGGGATAGACTATGAGGAAACCTTTGCTCCTGTAGCCCGTTTAGAAGCCATTAGAATCCTTCTAGCCTTTGCTGCTTCAAAGGGTTTTAAGCTTTATCATATGGATGTTAAGAGTGCTTTTCTGAATGGGTATATAGAGGAAGAGGTTTATGTTAGGCAACCCCCAGGTTTCGAGGATCCCAAGTTTCCAAACCATGTCTTTAAACTTTCAAAAGCTTTGTATGGTTTGAAACAAGCCCCGAGAGTGTGGTATGATCGGTTGAAAACATTTTTACTCTCTAAGGGTTTTAAAATGGGACGGGTTGATAGGACTTTGTTTCTCCTTAAGCAAGGCAATGATACCCTGATAGTCCAAATTTACGTGGATGACATCATCTTTGGTGGCTCTTCTCATGCGCTTGTTGCCAAGTTTGCAGATACAATGAGCAAGGAGTTTGAGATGAGCATGATGGGTGAGTTGACTTTCTTCCTCGGGTTGCAAATCAAGCAAACCCGAGACGGGACGTTCGTGCATCAAGGAAAATACACAAAGGACATCCTGAAGAAGTTCGACATGGGCGAGGCCAAGCCTCTTACAACGCCCATGCCGACGACTGCAGCGATGGACGCGGACCAAGACGGAGAGCCGGTTGACCAGAAGGAGTACAGGAGCATGATTGGCTCGCTCCTGTACCTGACGGCGACGAGGCCGGATATACAGTTCGTTGTGTGTCTGTGCGCTCGTTTTCAGGCGTCCCCTCGGACTTCCCACAAGCAAGCGGTCAAGCGCATCATGAGGTACCTCCGATACACTCCTGAGTTCGGACTTTGGTATTCCTCTTCTTCAAATCTTTCACTATGTGGTTATTCCGATGCGGATTTTGCCGGCTGTCGGCTTGAGCGCAAGTCTACTTCTGGGACTTGTCAGTTTCTTGGCTCTTCTTTGGTTTCGTGGTCTTCTCGCAAGCAGTCGAACGTAGCCCAGTCTACTACAGAAGCCGAGTATGTTGCCGCTGCTTCTTGTGCTTCGCAGCTTTTATGGATGGTTGCTACATTGCGTGATTTTGGTCTAGATTTCAGTCGGGTACCTTTGCTTTGCGATAGCACTTCTGCCATTAGTGTAGCAAAAAACCTTGTTCTTCACTCCAAGACCAAACACATCGATGTTCGCTTTCACTTTCTTCGTGATCACTACGAGAAAGGCGACATTGACCTTAGGCATGTAGACACCCACAACCAGGTTGCGGATATTTTCACCAAGCCTTTGGACCTCTCAACTTTTGCTAGGTTGAGAGGTGAGCTTGGTGTGTGTTTCCCCTTTTAGATGGGGGGAGCATTTTGTTTATGTACCATAGACTAACTTTCTGATCTTTTAGTTTTGAGTTTTGAGTTTTGAGTCTTTTGAGTTTTGTTTTGGCTCCGATTCTGACTTCATCATATATACATCTTGCATTTTCAAGCTTCATGTCTATATTTTTGAGAATGAATCTATGCTCTGATTAGTGTATGCTTCGATGATATATGATGATGCTTGTAGCTTGGGCTCTTTTTGATCACTGATACAAGTTGTGAGCTAAGCTATTTTTCAGAATGTTGAACATGCTAAATGAACTTAAAATTTTTGATACATGTTCACCATTGAGATTGGCAACTAGCATGTATAGGATGTGTTGAAGTCACTTGAGCTATTTCATATATGCTAGGTTGCTATGTCTCTAGTTCTGAGTCATTCACTTGCTTGGATTGTTCATATTCTGCTTAAAATGAACCAAGTTATAGTGAATCGAAAAGATCGAGATGGGATTGCTTTGTCAACACATCACGGTATCGAGACTGTTTCTCATTGCACTTTGAGTTAAACTTGAGCCGTGTAGTGTAAGACCGAAACCGATGCTTTAAGCTTCTGATTGCATATGCATAGGCTTAGCTCGGTTGAAAAGTTAGGCAATGACAAGCTTTCAACCTCTCGCAATCACATGTTGTTTTTAAACTTGTGTTAATAACCGCTGCTAATTCTCCGATTAAAACTGAAGACACAAGTCTATGTTTCATTCTATAGCATGATGATTGAACTTTGCTAGGGGTAGTTCACCTTGTATACATGTTTTAGCACTTATTGACTCCCTGTCTATACTTGTCTAGTGCTATTTTAATGGTGAAACTCCCTTCAGAATGGCTTAAAACTGCTCACTTGGCTTATGCTCTCATACTTTGTATTTGGTGATCAGTTTGAGCCTTTGCTAGCACTTGTGTATGTTGCTATGTAATCGGATCAGCACTCATTAGCGCATCTATTCACTCTTTCGAGTATATACCTGAAGCTGCTAACATGCAATTTTGACTCATATGCATGTGTCTGACTTCGATAGGCATGACCTAGTTCCGTCTGACCTCTTTGAGTCTTCTTCCTCTCCTTTGATTGCAAATTGCCCCCAAGGGGAGAAGTCTGTCCAAGGGGGAGATTTTGGGTATATTCTGTGTTTTATGGTGACAATTTGCAATTTATGCTTCGCTTGTTGAGGGGGAGTTCTTCTGCCTTTTATGGGTTTCCAGACTCTTTTCTCAATTGGTATCGATCTTTTCAGCTAGTTGTGTCGAGCCTCTGTGCCTCTGTCTTGAGGGACTAGCTGTCTTCATCTTGTCTTGATGATTCTTGATTGGTATCGTGCTTACTGCTAGTTGTGTTGAGCCTCTGTGCCTCTATTTTGAGGGACTAGTAGTAGTAGTTTCATCTGCAGTTTTCAGGTGGTATTTGAGCTTTCGGCTAGTGGTGTTGAGCCCCTTCTGCCTCTCCTTGAGGACTAGCTTGTTTTGACTTGGTTGCGTCAAGCCGTTGCCCATGTCTTTGGGAACCAAGTCCTGTGCTCTGATTTCGATCGAGTTTTGCTCCTTGATGAGTTGTTGCTCTGATCTCTTGCTTGGTTGTGTTGAACCGTTGCCCATGTCTTTGGGGACCAAGCATTGCTTATCTTGAGTTGTTCTTTCTTCAGCCTTTTCTTTGGCTTTTGACATCTCAAGTGAGTTTTTCTCCTTCTACCTAATTCTGCTTTCTTTTATTTTGGTTACGGTTACTATGAGTTGACGATGCACTCATCAAGGGGGAGATTGAGAACACAAGGTTGATATGTGCCCTTGTGGTTCCCTTCCTGAGTGATGAGTGATCGATCAACCGGCAACATGTCTCTTGGCTGTGTTGATGTGCAGGTGTGGAGCTCGGAGACAGTGGTCGAAGGTGAGGTGAACGTCAAGCGGGGACGTGTCGTGCCGACGGACCGGGAGCGGTGAAGGGCGAACGTGGAGCTTGGACTGACGGACCGGGAGACCTGAGGACCAGCTGTGGTAGCTGGCACGTGGCGTCGACAAGCAAGAGGACATGGGGATGTGCGGTGCATCGGCCGAGTCGGGAGGAAGGTGATGGCGTCGTGACACTTGGCGGGAGGCCGAGAAGGATGGCGAATGCACTGTGCCCGGCGTGGAGGCTGGACATGCTCCGGCATCGGTGCTGGAACTCGGGGTGTGCGAACCACATCCCGTCTACGGCGCGGGTTCGGTAGCTGAGCCTCAAAAAGCTACCATCGACGGTTTCCGAGTTTGGGCCTCAAAACTCGGGGTGGCCGGTTTCCGAGTTTGGGCCTCAAAACTCGGCATGGACGGTTTCCAGGTTTGGGCCTCAAAACCTGGGCGCGCGGGTTTCTGAGTTTGGGCCACAAAACTCAGCCGGAGGACAGGTTTCCCGGTTTCAGCCTCAAAACCGGGGGAAGGCCCAGGTTTCCCGGTTTCGGCCTCAAAACCGGGGGGGAGGTCCGCAAAAAGGACGGTCGACACGTGGCGGCGTGGAGAGGCTGGCGCGGCAGCGCAGCTATCCGCGAGGAAGGCGCGGTGGTTGGCAGGGCGGCACGTGGCGGCACCCTGAGGCTTGCGTCGAGGCGAAGCAAAGGGTGAGGAAGGCGCGTGGCCGTCGGATCGACATCAAGCAGAGTTGGATCGGGATACCCCTAGGGTTGGCCGTTTCGCTCACCTACCTAGGGTTAGTAGGGGATTATTTTTTTAGGCTATAAATAAGAGAGGCACCCTCCTCTCCCTTTATCCTTGCAGTCATTTACTCCTAAGCACTCTCTCTCTTCCCTTAGCCCCCGCTTAGGTTCTAATCATACCTGGCTGTGAGTGATCCGCAGAGTAGACTCAATCATGTCTCTGTGTTTTGGGAAATTTAGGAAGTGAGGCCGTAACCTCACGGTTGTAGCGTGTGTTCGCCACACAGTTGCAATTTCATAGTGTGATTCGCGTTTTGTTCGTGTTCTTCGCGAATTGCTTTTTCTCCTAATTTTCCCATCACTTGATCTCTTCGCTCGGTACAACTTTTGCAAATCCACTTGAACCAAGTTGTTCTAGATCGTGAGGCAATTCTTTCCACCGAAGGAATCCATCTCAAACCTCACGGTCTAGGAGATCGAGTGATTTTCGTTCCGGATCCCGTTCTTGCTCTTTTGTCCCGAAATTCTTCGATTCATTGATTTGGAGATAGGTTCGAGCCATGATCTCTTAGAGATAGCTCACTATCCTCCTTGTGACTCCTCTCACCAAGTTTGATACCTAGAGGATTTGTTTTGGGTGAGATTGGGTTAAATCGGTGAACAAACGAAGCAGTTTCGGGGTGACCGGACGCTGACCCTGTGCGTCCGGTCGTTGAACACACAGTGTGTCTTTACTGTACTCGACCGGACGCTGGTTGTTGGAAGTGACCGGACGCGCTGCTTCTACTGTTCTTCGTGCTCGTTTTCTAGTGACCGGACGCACTGCCCCCGACCAGACGCTCCCTACCAGTGAGTCCGGTCAGGAACAGTAAGGTTCCAGAGAGGAATTTTTTTGACCGGACGCGTCCGGTGCCTGGTGATCGGACGCACCAGTGAGTCCGGTCAGTGCTAATTCACGCAGTTTCGTCCGCGGTTTGTTCGTGTGTTGTCGGTTTTGATTTCCAACTTTTACGTTGGGATTCTAGAGTCGTATAGTGTCTCGCTGTGCTTCTTGGGAGCATCCACCCTACATCTAGGGTCGTGGACATTATTCGAGCTCTAGGCTTGCCTTCGGGGTGACTTCTGGGACAGTGGCTAAAAGTTTCTGAGAAGAAATTTTAAGCTCCCATTCACCCCCCCCTCTGGTCGCTTATCCGGTCCTTCAATCGTAAGTACTCGGATGAGTCTACAGAACAATAAGAGAGGATTGGGATTCTTACCTTGACGAAATGATGAAGTGCATCAACAGGAGCCTTCACCTAGTCACTCAATTCCTTTAACCGGGTAAGGTCCTGGTCGTACCCGAACACGTCCAGTGTCGCCCCTTGGCGCGAGGACTCAGGTGCATCCAGGGACCCTCCCTCTTGATGGGCTAAAGCCTCCGCGTGAATATCCGCCACGACCATATCAAGAGTTGGTTCATCAGGCTGTTGGGTACGAAAAAACCAGTCATTCCAAACCCGATCAAATTCCAATTGCGCGGGAGAGCGAAAGATGGAGTATGGCCAACCAACCTGAGGCAGTGGAAGAGTACCAGCGTTAGGAGCAGCATCAGGCTGAGCCTCAGATAGAGAAGAGTCAGGCAGCACATCTACCTGACTGAAGGTAGGCGGAACGTTGGAATCGTTCTTGGCCAGCGGCTCCGACTCCTCTACCGTCTGAGGATCAGGGACGGCGCTCGAAGTTGCCGCAGCCGATTTTACTTTCCTACAAACAGATGAGTACCAGTGTCAATACCCGAAGTTTTTGAGTTTTCACATAGTATGAAGACATAACTTACTTCACGAGCTTTAAAGGCTTTGGTAACTTTAAAAGTAGCGGCGGGTCTGAAGCAGAAGTATCCTCAGCTACCGCGCTACCTGAAGTACCTTGCTCTGCTCCGGTATCTGATACAATACCACATATAAGACAAGTGATTATCAACAAGTGAAAGGACTACAAAGTACTCGGGTTTTCCCTTACCAGGAGCACCCGACTTGTAGTGCTTATCAGACAATTCTTGTGACAAAAGAACTTTACGACAAGCACGGCGATTACCAGTGCGAGCCTTCTTCTGGATGTGTCCTCCGGCTTCTAGATGTGGAGTCGGCGACCTCTTCCGACTGCTCTCTGCTTCAGGGTCTATGAGCACGACATCAGAATCAGTGGAATTCGAGTCAACCCAATCAAGATCAGCAGAAGAGCTTTGTTTATTGAGCAAGTCCTCACTCCGGATAGGACCCTCCAAGGCTATGCCTCCGCCTTCTTGTGTTGGTGGAGGCAGGGGAGGACAATCATTGTTCTCTCTTCCTTGCCCCTATAACGAAGAAATAGATACTTAAGTCAGAAGGATATCTATTTAGAAGACTAACGACAAGATAGTTCAGTTACTTACCGGAGGAGGAGGATTAATGGCGGAGAAGGTCGCCATAATAGGAGCTAAGTGTTCACGGCTCTTAAGCAGCCGGTTCACCCTCCACAAGACTTCATAATTTGATAATTGATCAACAGCGTGGCGACTCGGGTCATTCTTCCCCAAGAACTCGAATCCAAAGTTTGCTCGCTGCTGAAGAGGGTGGATGCGTCGGGCAACAAAGTCTTGCACAATGTTGAATCCCGTTAATCCATTGATTTTTAAGGCATCTATCATCATAAGGAGAGGTTGGATAACTCCGAGTTCTTCAAGCGTAAGCTTCTCCTTCCACTCGCGACACTTCTGAGGTGGCCATCCATCATGGCGACGAAGAGCTGGGGGTGGGTTACCCATGTAAAACCACCCGGTAGCCCAGTCCTTTACAGTATCCGACAACTCGACAGTCACATACTGATTAGCTACCTCCTGCCTAACCTGAAGACTAGCCCCTCCAACTACTTCGGTCTTAGCGTCACTAGGTTGACACTTAAACCAGAAAAAGTAGCGGAAAAGGGTAAAGTTGGGGTAGATTCCCAAGAAAACTTCATAGAGGTGGACGAAGATTGAAATATGAAGAACCGCATTGGGAGTAATATGGTTTAGAGTCAAACCATAATAATGCAGCAATCCACAGAAGAAATCCGACGCAGGCAACCCCAATCCCCGCTCCACCATGGCCTTGAACATGACAATCTCCGTGGTGTTGGGGGCGGGAGCCCGATGATCAATAGGTACCCTCCAGCCGTCGAGTGGCTGCACTCGAAGGTACCCTTGCTGCGCCAGGAAGGCCAGCTCCGCTTCAGTGGTGTCCGGCTTCTTCCACGCCAAGACATCGGTCAGCGGGTTTGGGTGCTTAGGCTTTCCGGTGGTGGTGATCTTGGGCTTTTTCCCAGCTGCAGATTGCCTCTTGGGACCCATACTGGTGACAAGAGATTTCCTACGCATCAACTGACAGTTGGCTAAAGGATTTGTGGCTTGAAGGCAAGAGCTTGATGAAAGCGTGAGGCAAGCATAGGCCCGGTGGCGGCCTATTATAGATCTATTTTGATAACCGTTCGGCTTTCATTGACGGCGTCATGGCAACGTTAGAAACCCTAACGGCTGGGAGCACGTGTCAGACGGTGTCAGAAACGAAGGGCAGAAGCGGTAAACAGACAAGTTTTCCATTTGCAAGAGACAGATAGTACTCAGATAACAGGACAGAGGACTCAGAAAATATTCCTAGTACCCGGATTCTTGTTATTATTACTCGGAATTACAACAGAGATACATAGAAGCATCTTGAGATACAACAACTTTCAACAGAAGTTCAATCAAGGTGTAAAACGCTACTCTAGTGAATTCAAAGCACATAGCCTTGATGCCTATTGCACCAAGGACCGGGTTCAGTGAGACGCAGTAAAGCAGACACAGAACCTTGGGTAGACACATGAGCCTTTTGAGTGCATCCCAAGGTGGGTCTTTGGCACCACCTCAGTACTCAAGGAACTCAGGGAAGACCATCACCCTCGCTGCCCTTTTGACAACCTGTGACTTCGAGGTTATCTACGAGTGGTAGTCACAAGAGTTCTTTTAGGCGCAGCTCTGTATTCCTCTGCTCGCGACCACTTGGAAACCACCCTGGCAGATGGTCCCTTCACAAGAGTTCTTCTGGGCACTTCATCTATTCTACAGAAGGAAGAGACCCGGGGGCTCTGCCATCTCCGCTATTGCTATCACAATACTCATGGGACTAAGAGAAGTTCTACACTCCAATGGGATATGAGCTCCTCGCTTACCAAGCAGGGTATTTATAGGCGATTTTTTCTCGGTCCATGGACATGTTCTACCAACAAGAGTGACTGCTGAAGCAATAATTCAACCAATGTATTGTGGTGCATGTGAAGCTCAGCATAGGTAACAGAGCTAACTCTCACACGTGCTTCAGGATAAAGACGACAAAGTTTGCAGTTGCAGAAAACGACAAACATCATTATTGCGTACAGTTGGAATAGTCATCAGTCAATTATTGCTGACCTATAGTAATTTTTACTCAGTGGGGGGTGATAAGGGATGTTTGTTGAAAACATTACCCACCTGAAGCTTAGTGTTTATTACTCGGACGGTTTAAACAATAAACTGGTGTCATGATCCGACTCCTTCAGACCTTAAATGGATTACCCAAACATATGATTCTACAGATCCTAAGCACCGACTACTATAGTACTCGGATCTCAGGCTCGGGGGCTCTAGGGTACAATCCATAAAGGAAATGTTTTTTCTTATTCAAGAATTACTTGGAAAAGGTTCAAAATATCCTCAAAGTTATTGTAAATAACAAGAGGCTCGGGGGCTACACCCTATGGGTGCGCTTTTTGATAAAAAGTGCACGCCATGAGATTTCTTTAAACTTCAGAGCACTTCAGGATTTCTCAAGACATTACTCGGAGATTCTCAAGAAGAAGCTAGAAGATAACGTCGTGAAGAAATGATGAAGAGCTCGGGGGCTTGACGGATCAGGATGTCAGAGATGTCATCAGTAGATGATTACTCCGACTAATCCCGGACGGCACAGGAGATCCGAAGACTCGTTACGCAGTGTACTTGGATTAGGACTCCGATTTGTAACTTAGCCGAGTTGTTAAGGGAAGTCTTGTAATTAGAATAGGACTCTACCTTTGTAACCGGCTAGGACTCGGACTATGCTAAGGCTTACCCGGATATATAAGGGGAGCCGGGCGCAGGTCCTAGATCATCGAATATTGAATCACAATCATACACAAGGCACACGCCGCACTGGACGTAAGGTATTACGCTATTTAGCGGCCTGAACCAGTATAAATCGCTGTCTCTGTGTACTCACTGGGTCCTACGAACACCGATCCCCACCGAACAAATCGTCTGAGATCACTCAAGACGAGTTGCCGGTTAACAAACACCGACACTTTCCAAGGTACTTTTGCCACCAGTTGGCCCAAGTATTTTTGGTCGAACACTTTCCTCTTCTCCATAGGAGTGGGGTGTTCCGTTATCGGAGGTTCGATTGTTCTAGGAGCTTGCTTGTGCAGTTTTGCCCCATTGCTTTGGCGCTTGGTTTTGGGGGTTCTTCGGTAGTTCCGCTATACCTCTAGGACATCTCCTTGGGTATCCACCTATCCGTAGGTCGTGAACTCACCGGTTGTTTGAGTCTTTGCTTTTGGGGTGATTTTCTGGGACAAGGGCCATCATTTCTCGAGAAGAAATTTGAGGCTCCCATTCACCCCCCCCCTCTGGTCGCCATTTCGGTCCTTCAATTGGTATCGGAGCCAGTTAAGGATCTCTCTACCTTAACCGGTTCTGGATCCGCGAAGGCGACCTTTTAGAGTGGTTTGGCTTCCGACGTGGTTTGCCGAGGTGTTAAGCTTTTGTCTTGCTAACACTAACAGTGCTTTTGCAAATGGCACCAAGCTCTTCCCCCGGTGTGTCTTTGTCCTTAGGTTTGAGTCTTGGACATGCGACCGAGGACGACACTTTGGCAAGAAGGAAGAGTACGGCTCTTGAGGCGGAACACGAGGTGGATGCTTTGCTGGGCTTCCTTGGAGATGATGAGCATTCAACGGAGGATCGTATCCGCGAACTTGGCAAGGCCAAGAAAGGTATTCTTGCTGCTTGTCTTGGGATTTTATCCCAACAATTTGAAGCTTGTTGTGATGATAACCTAAGATATGATGAGCTTTGTGATACCTTGCATAAAAAGATCAAGAAATTGAAATGCTCCATCACTAGGTTAAAATGTGGCCTTTTTCATTGGAAGTCTAGTGCATCTTTACCTTGCACCTCTTGTAGTGACATGGTTAGGAAGAATGATGAGCTATGTTTTTCTCTTGCTAGCTTAAAATCTGAAAATGAATTGTCGAAATCAAATGCTTCCAAACCATGTTTAGTTTGCATTGACTTGCGCAAGGACCTCGATTGTGCTAAAACTGAATTAGCCTTGCTTAAGTCAAATGCTTTATTACCATGTGTTTCTTGTGAGTCTTTGCTTGCTGAAATTAATAAATTAAAATTGACTCACACCACATGTGTAGATGAACTTGAGCATGCTAGGGCTGAAATTGATAAGATAAATGCTAGGCCTTGTAGCTCATGCTCTTTGAATAAAAATGCTTGCCATGCTTCTAGTGATACTCATGATTCTTTGCTTGATGTGAATGGTGATGTTTCTTCCACCGATTTCATGTGCACATCATGCATTGATTTAGAAAAAGAAGTTTTGGTTTTGAAAGCTTTGCGCGATGATATGAGCGCTAAGTTAGTTGAGCACAATGATATGAGTGCCAACCTTGAGAAGGAGATTAAGCTCTTGCGTACCACATATGCCGAGTGCATTGAAAAGGAGATGGAAAACTTGAGAAACACTCCTTGTGGTACTTGTGACCGCCTCATGTTTGAAAATGAGGTTTTGGCCAAAAGATGCAAGAGCCTTTGTGCTAAGTCATTTGAGTCACGCATTTCTTCCAACTCCGATGTTGATATTTCTAAATTTGCATCTTTGCAACCGGAGTTGAGTTCCTGTGCTACGCGTGAGTCTTTTGACGATAGCATTAGTGTCAAGGTTTCGGATAGCTCTTTCATAGCTACTCCTAACCTTGTTGTTTCTTCGAGTGATGTCCAAGGGTCTTCTCTTGACAAGGGTGCTTCTCATATTTTTGGGACTCGTGCTCCCAATCCGGTTTTTCATTGCACCTTTTGCAAGAAAGATGGACATTCACTCGATTTTTGTTTCCGCCGTGTCAAACACGAGCGATGTATTCGAGCTAAGGCTTTTAGGAAGCCGCATAGCCTTTCCCATGGCACGTGTGCTCCTAGTGTAGGCACCAAGTTGAACGCTGATGCTTCTTGTTCTAAGCCCCAAGGGACTTCTCACTTGTCGGAGAATGGTGTGCCTTTGGATAGGCCTTTGTACCATTGCTCTTTTTGTGAGAAAGATGGGCATCAAGAAAGCTTTTGCTATCGGCGTGCCAAACGCTTGCGCCAAGCTCGCTCTTCTAGGAAGATGGTGGTTCATAGCCCTTCTCATGGCATGAACGCTTGTGCTCCTAGTAAGAAGCCCATTTTTGTTGATGGGTTTTATGACTCCTTTTCTAGTGGGTTAGGTCATCGTCGTGGACATGCTTCTAGTGCTTCTTCTCTTGGTCCACGTCATGCTTCTCATGGTGCACCTATTGGTTCTTCTACAAAAACCTTGGAAGATGGTTGCCTCCTTTCCCGTAGTATGACTCGTTCTTCTCCTTGAGTTGTCCTTTTGAGGAATGCTTCCAAGGGTGCTTCACAATTGCATTTGAACCAACATTTGCATCATGCTAACCCACAAGATAAGTTGAGTTTTGTGACCAAGTCTTGGGTTCCCAAGTACATACTTGCTAACCCTTGGGGATCCAAGACTCGGGCTGGTTTGTCCTCTTGTGTGTAGATATGAGGACGCGGGGTGTAACACCCCTGGTGTTACTAATGTAATTAACTTGACATGTCATCATCTTAAGCATTAATCATTTCCTGTGATGCATTTGGATTGCTTAATTGCTATGCTTTAGTCCCTTTTCAAAAACCCTAAAAGCCCAATTCTCCCTCTAAGGGCAAAATGGTAATTTCACCTCTGTGCCTAGTTCTATGTAGTTCTTGTTTGATTTTGATGCCCTGATGTTTGTTGCTTTGATCAAGGTTCAAAAATCAGATTTGATTTGATTGTCCTTTTGCAAAACCCTAAATTCCCAAATCCTGGATTTATTCCCTTTCTGATAACTTTTTCATAATTCAAAATTTTGAGTTGGTTTAAAAAGCAAAGTTGTGAATCTGACCTAGAGGAACAACTTTGGTATTTACAGATTTCCATGTTTCTATATAAAATTTGAAGTAATTTCAAATTCATTCAAATTCCAGTTTTTGTCCCCTTTTCAGTTTTAAAAATTTATTCAAAAACTATTGAGTTTCAGAAAAAGTGTATATTAGCAAAGTTGTAGGTTTTGACAAATGGAACAACTTTCATATATAAAGATTTTCAAGTTTCAGTTTGAAATCCAAAGTAATTTTGGTTTGATTCAAAATTCAAAAGTGTTCCCTTTTCTGTTTTTGAACGTAGTTCAAAAACTATTTGGAATTTGAAAATGTTCATATTGACAAAGTTGTAGATCTCATTTTTCTGAGCAACTTTGGTATTTTGAGTTTTTGTCGCACAGTTCAAATTTTGGAAGTAATTTGCAAAATACAGAGATCGGCCAAAAGTCAAACCCTAAGACCTAGCCCTGTTCATCTTCCACCTACAGCTAGGGGGCCCCGGCCGTGGCCGAGCCTCCGGCGCTGCGCGCGCCACGCGTTTGGCAGCCGCTCGTCTGCCCCCGACTTGTCGCCCGCGCCCGCGACATCTTTCCGCACCCGCACGCGCGAAGCGCTGACTTCCGCCTCGTCCCCTACTGCTCCAGCGCGTCGCCGCCGCGTGGCCATCGCCGGCGCTGTCTGCGCCCGGGCCCCGGCTGCACGCCCGTCCTCCGCCTGCGCGCAATCGAGAGCGCACGCGTCCGCCGAGCTTATCCACCCCGCCTCGAGCTCTCTACCGGCCCCTGGCCGCGGCTATATAAGCCCGCCGGAGCTCCGACCTCCGCACTCGACCCCGCCACCGTGGCCAGACCTCTCCGGAGCTCCCGCCGCTCAACCACCTAGCCCGAAAGCTCCGCCTTGAGCTCGTGAAGCTTTCCCACGCCCCAATTTCACCTTCCCCGTCTCCGATTGCCCGGCGTAACCCCATCTTCCCAAACTCCGACGGAACCCCGGTGATCTCGGGTTCGTCAAATACTCCCTCTCCGGTCACGGATACCTTCCCCTGACCCCTGTGTCAGCTTCCTTGGCTCCGCGCGACTCTAACCCGGCCCTTGCGGTCTCGTGTGTTGCGCAGGACCGCCGGATCGCCGGAGCGCCGCCGCGGTCGTCCCCTCCCTCGAGCACGTGTCGAGCCTCACCCTCGAGAACGTGTCGAGCCTCACCCTCGAGAACGAGTCGAGCCTCACCCTCGAGCCCTGCCTCCGACCCGTGGTAAGCATCCGAGCCTCCGGTCTCTACTTCCACTCCGTTTCGCCCGAGCCTCCCAGTCAGGTCTCGGACGGAGGCTTGTTTTTCCGTCTCGCCCGAGCCCAAGCCTCGGCGAGCGCATGCCCTCCGCTTCGCCCGAGCCCAAGCCTCGGCGAGCGCATGCTCTCCGCTTCGCCCGAGTCAGGCCTCGGACGGAGGCTTACTTCTCCGTCTCGCCCGAGCCTCCGGGCCAGGCCTCGGACGAAGCTGTCGCTTCCGTCTCGACCGAGCCCGTCTCAACCGAGCCCGTCTCGACCGAGCCCGTCTCGACCGAGCCCCGCGCGATTCGCCCGAGCCCCGCGCGATTCGCCGAGCCCGGCCTAGAAGGAGCACAGTGCTTTTCTCTTTTTCTGAGAGATGTGAATAGTGTTCTGTTTTCTCTTTTTTGTATGATTTTCTGTGTGCATCCAAAAATTCTGAAATTTTTGTGGTAGACTCCTTATGCTCTGAAGTATTTTATAAAAATATGAAACTTGAGTTTTGTGCAAAGATTTAAAAATGTAAGATTCCCCTTTTAATTGAAAAATGGAGGTTTTGGTATTTTTGGAGAGTGATCTATAACTCCAAAAATCTGGAGATAAATTTTTATGTGCTAGTTATGCCTTTCTGAGTCTCTGGTAAAATTTTGAAGTCTTTTGGAGCAAGTTGATTTTTTGAGCATTTATTTAAATAGTTGAATAGTGCCTTTTCTTAATTAATGTCTGGAATTATTTGAGCACCTTAATGACCTCCAAAAATTATGAAATTTGTTTTGCCATCTGTTTATGCCTTAATGAACTTATGTGATTAATTTGGTAATTTTTGGAGCAACTTCATAAAATGACCTTTTAAATAAATTAAGGAAAATAGAAAAGATGGATTAGGGTTGGTAATAAGTGTTTAATGATGTGATCTTTGGATTGATTGATGTTCATAGACCCCTACCCTTTGGTCTATGATGTTTGTGATGCTATGTTTGGTTGATGCTTAGGATAATTATAATAAGGTCTAGTTTAATCAATATTGCTTAAGGAAGAAATGGTTACCTTTTATACTCAACCTAGATTTCAATCATGCCTTGTTTAAGAGTAATCTAGAATCAGTAGAATTGTCTTGCACCATAAGCCCATATCATCATTCTCATGAGCATTCATCATTGCATCCGTATAGTTGACGAAGAAGGTACCAGAGTCGAGGCCGCTGTTGACGATCCAACTCCCGAGGCGACCCCGAGCTCCGACGCCTATACCTACCCCGAGTCTGCTCTTTTTGCCATCCAAGGCAAGCCCCGGTGCATTTAACCCTACCTTGCTTTTATAAATGTTTTCTTTAAATGTTTTGAGTTAAACTATTGCATTAGGTAATAGGAGTTGTGTGATGACCTATTACTTGCATTATCTACCCCCACCAAAAGATACACATACCCTTGTTTCAAAACTATTTGAAAAATGCTTAGCAATGCTTATTGAATTAGACTTTGCAATAAAATGCCAACTTCAAAAGTGTGATCACTTAAGAATCTTTATGGGAATTTGGCTTTACTCCCCGGCTGTTGGCTAGGTATCTGATCCGTACCTAATCAATAGCGAGGAGGGGTTGTCGCGCGTACGGTGCCGTCATGTTGTAGTCCGGGACTCAACAGTTGACACCGACCGGGACAGGGTTGAAAAACCGACAGGGCCTGTACTCTTGGGTTAGAGTCCCGAGGTGCTTGTCGCTGGCGGAAAAACTGACAGGACTATTACGCTTGGGTGAGATATAACCAAGGTATAGCTCTGGCTGAAAAATTAGGGACCATCCGTATGGGGGCCTGCTGGTCAAGACTTGTAACTATTCACATACTACGGAAAGCTCTGGCTCCGAGGAATCCTTTATTGGACCGACAACCGCGCACTGGGAGTGGAGAGATGGCGGAAGTAGCATGTACCCACGTGGGTTAAAGTCCCGGATTGGTGTGGTGTACTGTACTTCCGGGTGGCGTAGGACCGGGCCCAATCTTGGAGGAATCGTGGTAGACGAGTTGGCATATGCAAGCTTGGGTGCTACATATGCAGTGTGGATAGGGATCCTCAGCTGAGTATTATTTATCCGGATTAACGTTGCTCCTCGGTTATGGAGACTTGGTCCACTGACTGTCAACGGAGAGTGGTTCTCAACTAGGAATGTTTTGAAATGTAAAATGAATCATGAATGATGAAGAATTGAGGAATACCGAATCTTTCAAAAATAAAATAAGGTTTACAAAATGCTTTTCTGCAAAATACTTGATCTTGCTTAAGCCTTACCTTGACTACCCTAAGCCTTCATTCCTGAGTCTTCCCCTTTTTCTTTAGTCGGGTAAGTCTTGTTGAGTACCCCGTACTCAGGGTTTGTTACCCATGTTGCAGGTATGCCTGAAACCCCGATGTGTCTCGCACCCTGTTGCGTGACCTTCATCCAGGAAGAGGCCGATGAGGCCAATGAGTAAACGTGCACCCTCGGGCTGGGTGTTACATGTATCGTTATCTTAATGTTTCCGCTACGTTGTCTACTTTGAATTTCCCGAACAATGGTTTGTAATAATCGTACTCCTTACCTCATTTGAAACCTCGGTTTGTAAAACTAATGTTATTTAAGTCTTCCGCTCTGTTATCTCTGATATTTGTGAAAATGTGAAATGCTGTAACCGAAAGATGAGATGATCCTGCGGACATTGGGCACTGATGTAGCCCGGTGGCGAACAGGTCTTAATCACATGGAACATGGGTTCGGCTGTCAGAGGTTGACAGGGACACGTGGGCCATGGGATTAGGGTCGTTCCGTCACAGAGTGGTATCGGAGCATCTCACTTTAATGTTGCAGTGTTCGTTTTTGCGAAAACTTCAAAAGACCTTTTGAGTCCAAACAAACTAAACTTGACTATTTTGAGTCCAAATTGCTTCTCTCATCTTGTCTCTCATATGGCAACACTAGCTAGTGGAACAACATGTTTTAAGCCCTATATATATGTTAAGTATTGCATTGCCTTGTTCCGTAGGAACGATTCATGCATCATGTCATATTCACTTAAGTAAATAAATGAGTTCGTTGGGATAGTGTACCTATACCTTTTCTTGCTAGCCTTTCTCATCTATAACCTCTTGTCCAGATATGGCTCGCATCAAGCTGACCGCCCGCAAGTCGACTGGACCGAACGGTGTGCCGCGTCACCAGCTGGCGCCACGCACCGGAGAAGAGACTGGAGAATCCTCCAATGGTCGTCGTTTTCCCCGCCGCACCCGCAAGAACCTGAAGGAGGAAATCAAGAATCTGAAGGCTGAGATAGAGAACATGGAGCATGACTTCTACCTTTCCCGCCTGGAGTTCTACGAGGCACGAGCCGCTCTTGAGGAAGCTAACCAGAATGTGGTTCGCGCTATCCAGCAGCGTGATGCAACATGGATCCGAGAGGATGTCACCAGAGCCCAGCTCCATGGATTGCAGCAGTACACCACCCAGATCGAGCAGTTCAATGATATGCTTCATGAAGAAGTACACCAGCTGCACAACCAGCTTCACCCCGTGATTCCACCAGTTGTTGAGGACCCCGAAGACGGAGTCGTGGAGGAACCTGAAGTGGAACACGAGCCCGATCAGAATGAGGAAGTGGAACCTGCTGAAGATGTCCACGTTGAAGATGAAGATGAGGAGGAAGAGCCTGAGCTTATCATCGAGGATGATGATGATGACGAAGAGTTGATCTTCATCGATGACGACTAGACTCCTTGTGTCTGTACCATCTGCTTACCTAAAACCTTAGGCTAGGTTTGGGGGCGTTAGTCTGTCTGTTGCCAAGTCTGGCATGTATCTTTCTTTTCGTACCTTTTCCCCTTATCAGTCTGTTGTCATCTTTATCAAGCCAGCTATCTTTGTATCAGTGAAGTTGTCAATCAAGTTGTTTCAGAACCTTTGTCCATATATGCTGAGTTCCGAGTTGCTTATACAGATGCCTGTGAACACCCGTACCGGAGCTGGAGGTTCTGATGATGCCAACATCCCAAACCCTCCACCTGTACCAGCTACCCTAGCAGATGCCATTGCAGCCCTGGCCGCCGCTGCCAATCTGATGGCTCAGAACCAAGGACAGCAGAATGTTGGTCACCGTGGTCGTCACAACCAAGAGACCACCTATGTGGATTTCACTGAAACCCGTCCACCGGTTTTCACCAGAGCCGATGAACCCCTCGAAGCTGATGATTGGCTCCGCACCATGGAGCAGAAGTTTGGTCTCATCCGATGCACTGAAATCCAGAAGCCCCGGTTTGCTTCGCAGCAGCTTCGTGGCCCAGCAAGTGCTTGGTATGCCAACCTCTTGGCTGCCCAGCCTGAAGGTCATGAGTTGACCTGGGAAGAGTTCCGCACCGCTTTCCGTGCACACCACATCCCATCAGGTCTGATGAAGATGAAGCTTGATCAGTTCCTGGCTCTCCAACAGAAAGACTCCACAGTCATGCAGTATGTGGGTCAATTCAACCATCTGAGTCAGTATGCAGCGGAATATGTCAACACGGATGAGAAGAAGAGAGACTATTTTCTTAGAGGGCTGCACTAGAAGATTCGCAGAAGCATGTCCAACAACCTGACCGGTTCTTATCATGAGGCTGTTGACCGGGCAGTTGCTTTTGAAGAGAGTAACCGTCAGTACCAAGAGGAGAAGAGGAAGAAGAAAGCAGGATCTAGCAGCCACTCTGGCAATCACAAGCGCCAGAGGGTCATATATCATCCTAGTCACCACCACAACCGTCCACCTTACCCTCACCAGCAAGTGGTTGTCCGTACCGCGGCTACCACCCACAACGCCAACCAACAAAGTGCCACTCAGCCGAACGCCCCAGGTGTTCGTATCACCACCCCACAAACCGCCTATAACCATCCCTGCTACAACTGTGGTCAACTTGGCCACTGGTCTCGCGAGTGCCCAAAGCCCAAGAAGCCTGCTCAGAACTTTCAGAAGGGTCCTGGAGGACCACAGCAGCAGCAACACCGTGCTCCACAGCCGCAAGTGCAGAAGGGCAAGTTCGTCAGGAAGCACGGGCAAGTCTACTACACCACTGTCAGCGATATTCCAGAAGGGGAGCCCATCATGATCGGTAGGTTTCCCGTTGCCAACCACCCTGCAGTTGTGTTGTTTGATTCTGGTGCATCGCATTCTTTCATCAGTCGTACCTTCGTCTCTAAGCATGACATATCAGTTGGGGAGTTGAAAGAAAGTTTTTGCATTTTATCGCCTGGAGGGCGTATAAACACCAAAGAGGTGGTTCGCAGTATACCAGTGATGTTGGGAAATCATGCGTTCCCTACCACCATGATAGTGTTAAAAGATCAGGAGATAGATGTCATCCTAGGCATGAATTGGATGTGTCAGTATAAAGCCATGATCGACATCTTGAATAGAGTTGTGAGAGTGGATATTCCTAACAGTACCTCGAAACTCCTTCTCCAACTTCCTATGCCTTCAAAACCAGCTACCACACAGCTAAATGCTACCTATGATCAAGGGATCCGAGACATCCCTGTAGTCTGTGAGTTCCCTGATGTCTTTCCTGAAGACTTACCTGGTCTACCTCCTGACCGTGATGTTGAGTTTGCCATAGAGCTAAAGCCCGGGACTGCTCCTATATCCCGCAGAGCTTATCGAATGCCTCCCAAAGAGTTGGCAGAGTTAAAAATCCAGTTACAAGATTTGTTGGACAAGGGCTATATCCGCCCAAGCTCGTCTCCTTGGGGCTGTCCTGCAATCTTTGTAAAGAAGAAAGACAAGAGTCTTAGACTTTGCGTTGATTATCGCCCACTCAACGAAGTCACCATCAAAAACAAATACCCCTTGCCTCGTATCGATCTTCTGTTTGACCAGTTAGCTGGAGCCAAGGTATTCTCCAAGATTGACCTCAGATCTGGTTACCACCAAATAAAAATCCGTCCTGAAGATATTCCTAAAACAGCTTTCACCACCAGATACGGCCTATATGAGTACTTGGTCATGTCCTTCGGTTTGACCAATGCCCCTGCTCATTTCATGTACCTCATGAACTCTGTGTTCATGCCAGAGCTTGATAAATTCGTGGTCGTGTTCATTGATGACATCCTTGTCTACTCAAAAACCCCTGAAGATCATGCTGAACATCTTCGTATTGTTCTATCCCGTCTTAGAGAACATCAGCTCTATGCTAAGTTCAGTAAGTGTGAATTCTGGTTGGATCAGATACAGTTTCTTGGTCATGTCCTATCCGCAGAAGGTGTGTCAGTCGACCCCGGAAAAGTGTCAGATATCCTGGATTGGAAGCCACCTACCTCTGTTCACAAGGTCCGCAGTTTTATGGGAATGGCTGGATATTATCGTCGATTCATCCCAGATTTCTCCAGAATTGCCAAGCCTATCACCGAGTTGCTGAAGAATTCTGTGAAGTTCTTTTGGTCACCAGCTTGTGAACAAGCTTTTCAGACTTTGAAGAAGTTGTTAACCACATCACCAGTGCTAGCTCAGCCGAACGTCGAAAAGCCCTTTGATGTCTACTGTGATGCATCTGGTACCGGTTTGGGCTGTGTGTTGATGCAAGAAGGAAGAGTGATCGCTTATGCCTCGCGGCAGCTTAAGCGACATGAGGAAAATTATCCAACTCATGATCTTGAGTTAGCAGCAGTGGTTCATGCCTTGAAGATATGGCGTCATTATCTGTTGGGCAGTACCTGCAATGTGTACACAGATCACAAGAGCCTGAAGTATATCTTCACCCAAGAAGAGCTGAACATGAGGCAGCGAAGATGGCTTGAGTTAATCAAGGACTATGATATCGAAGTGCATTACCATCCGGGTAAGGCGAAAGTGGTCGCCGATGCACTCAGTCGCAAGTCATACTGTAACTGCCTGGTTATGAAATCCTATGAATCTTCCCTATGCTATGAACTAGAGAAGCTGGGTATTGAAATGGTTCCACAAGGAAGTCTAGGCAATGTCAGAGTAGAAACCTCTATCAGAGAACAGATCATAGCTGCACAGAAAAATAACCCCGGAATCAAGCACATCAGCGAAAAGGTTCGAGCTGGAAAAGCCGACTGTTTCAGGATTGATGATGAAGGAGTGGTATGGTTCAAGAACCGTCTGGTAGTTCCCAAGGTACCTGAGCTGAGACAGATAATCCTTGATGAAGCACACTCAACCAGATTTGCCATCCATCCTGGCAGCAACAAGATGTACCAAGACTTGAAGCAAAAATTCTGGTGGACAAAGATGAAGATCGAAATCGCTCGACATGTCGCTCGTTGCGATACATGTCAGAAAGTCAAGGCTGTGCATATGAAGCCCGGAGGAGAGCTGCAACCTTTGTCAGTACCTGGTTGGAAGTGGGAGGATATCAGCATGGATTTTATCAATGGATTACCCAAGACTCAAAAGGGATTCGATTCCATTTGGGTGATAGTGGACCGTCTCACGAAGCAAGCTCACTTCCTACCGGTCAAAACAAGTTATACCGCCCCAACTTATGCCACCTTGTACAAGAACAACATAGTGAAGCTCCATGGCATACCCAAGACCATCATCTCAGATCGTGGTACTCAGTTTGTCGCTAAGTTCTGGAAAGCGTTCCATGCCTCACTTGGAACCAAGCTATTGTATAGCACGGCTTATCATCCGCAGACTGATGGACAGACTGAGAGAGTCAACCAAGTGTTAGAAGATATGTTGAGAGCCTGTGTGCTTACCTTCGCAGATACTTGGGATCAGTGTTTGCCCTTGGCAGAGTTCTCATATAATAACAGTTACCAAGAGAGCATCAAAATGGCACCCTTTGAAGCACTGTACGGTCGTTGTTGTCGTACACCTCTCAATTGGTCTGAGCCCGGAGAGAGAGAATTCTTTGGAGTTGACCTAGTAAAATATATGGAAGAGAAAGTCAAGCATATACAAGAGAACATGAAGATTGCACAGTCTCGACAGAAAAGTTATGCTGACAAGAGACGTCGACCTCTGCAGTTCGAGATCGGGGATTATGTGTACCTGAAGGTCTCACCCACTAAAGGAGTTACTCGTTTTGGAGTCAAAGGAAAGTTAGCACCCCGCTATATTGGTCCGTTTGAGATTCTGGATCGTTGTGGCAAGGTAGCTTACAAGCTGAGTTTGCCCAATCATCTTTCAGCAGTTCATAATGTGTTTCATGTCTCCCAACTCAAGAAGTGTCTTCGAGTACCTGAACATGTGGTTGAAGTTGAAGGTGTTGAGCTAGAACCTGATCTGTCATACTCGGAATATCCTGTCCGTGTGTTGGATCACAAGGATCGTGTTACCCGAAGAACCACCACAAGATGGTATAAGATCCAGTGGAACCAGCACTCTGAAGAAGAAGCCACTTGGGAATCTGAAGATTTCTTGGCAAAGAACTATCCGGACTTTCTCGAATCTCTATAGGTGTGAGTTTCCTCTTTTGTTCTTTAAACGACGCGGAATCTCGGGGCGAGATTTCTTTTAGGAGGGAGGGTTGTAACACCCCTGGTGTTACTAATGTAATTAACTTGACATGTCATCATCTTAAGCATTAATCATTTCCTGTGATGCATTTGGATTGCTTAATTGCTATGCTTTAGTCCCTTTTCAAAAACCCTAAAAGCCCAATTCTCCCTCTAAGGGCAAAATGGTAATTTCACCTCTGTGCCTAGTTCTATGTAGTTCTTGTTTGATTTTGATGCCCTGATGTTTGTTGCTTTGATCAAGGTTCAAAAATCAGATTTGATTTGATTGTCCTTTTGCAAAACCCTAAATTCCCAAATCCTGGATTTATTCCCTTTCTGATAACTTTTTCATAATTCAAAATTTTGAGTTGGTTTAAAAAGCAAAGTTGTGAATCTGACCTAGAGGAACAACTTTGGTATTTACAGATTTCCATGTTTCTATATAAAATTTGAAGTAATTTCAAATTCATTCAAATTCCAGTTTTTGTCCCCTTTTCAGTTTTAAAAATTTATTCAAAAACTATTGAGTTTCAGAAAAAGTGTATATTAGCAAAGTTGTAGGTTTTGACAAATGGAACAACTTTCATATATAAAGATTTTCAAGTTTCAGTTTGAAATCCAAAGTAATTTTGGTTTGATTCAAAATTCAAAAGTGTTCCCTTTTCTGTTTTTGAACGTAGTTCAAAAACTATTTGGAATTTGAAAATGTTCATATTGGCAAAGTTCTAGATCTCATTTTTCTGAGCAACTTTGGTATTTTGAGTTTTTGTCGCACAGTTCAAATTTTGGAAGTAATTTGCAAAATACAGAGATCGGCCAAAAGTCAAACCCTAAGACCTAGCCCTGTTCATCTTCCACCTACAGCTAGGGGGCCCCGGCCGTGGCCGAGCCTCCGGCGCTGCGCGCGCCACGAGTTTGGCAGCCGCTCGTCTGCCCCCGACTTGTCGCCCGCGCCCGCGACATCTTTCCGCACCCGCACGCGCGAAGCGCTGACTTCCGCCCCGTCCCCTACTGCTCCAGCGCGTCGCCGCCACGTGGCCATCGCCGGCGCTGTCTGCGCCCGGGCCCCGGCTGCACGCCCGTCCTCCGCCTGCGCGCAATCGAGAGCGCACGCGTCCGCCGAGCTTATCCACCCGCCTCGAGCTCTCTACCGGCCCCTGGCCGCGGCTATATAAGCCCGCCGGAGCTCCGACCTCCGCACTCGACCCCGCCACCGTGGCCAGACCTCTCCGGAGCTCCCGCCGCTCAACCACCTAGCCCGAAAGCTCCGCCTTGAGCTCGTGAAGCTTTCCCACCCCCCAATTTCACCTTCCCCGTCTCCGATTGCCCGGCGTAACCCCATCTTCCCAAACTCCGACGGAACCCCGGTGATCTCGGGTTCGTCAAATACTCCCTCTCCGGTCACGGATACCTTCCCCTGACCCCTGTGTCAGCTTCCTTGGCTCTGCGCGACTCTAACCCGGCCCTTGCGGTCTCGTGTGTTGCGCAGGACCGCCGGATCGCCGGAGCGCCGCCGCGGTCGTCCCCTCCCTCGAGCACGTGTCGAGCCTCACCCTCGAGAACGTGTCGAGCCTCACCCTCGAGAACGAGTCGAGCCTCACCCTCGAGCCCTGCCTCCGACCCGTGGTAAGCATCCGAGCCTCCGGTCTCTGCTTCCACTCCGTTTCGCCCGAGCCTCCCAGTCAGGTCTCGGACGGAGGCTTGTTTTTCCGTCTCGCCCGAGCCCAAGCCTCGGCGAGCGCATGCCCTCCGCTTCGCCCGAGCCCAAGCCTCGGCGAGCGCATGCTCTCCGCTTCGCCCGAGTCAGGCCTCGGACGGAGGCTTACTTCTCCGTCTCGCCCGAGCCTCCGGGCCAGGCCTCGGACGAAGCTGTCGCTTCCGTCTCGACCGAGCCCGTCTCGACCGAGCCCGTCTCGACCGAGCCCCGCGCGATTCGCCCGAGCCCCGCGCGATTCGCCGAGCCCGGCCTAGAAGGAGCACAGTGCTTTTCTCTTTTTCTGAGAGATGTGAATAGTGTTCTGTTTTCTCTTTTTTGTATGATTTTCTGTGTGCATCTAAAAATTCTGAAATTTTTGTGGTAGACTCTTTATGCTCTGAAGTATTTTATAAAAATATGAAACTTGAGTTTTGTGCAAAGATTTAAAAATGTAAAATTCCCCTTTTAATTGAAAAATGGAGGTTTTGGTATTTTTGGAGAGTGATCTATAACTTCAAAAATCTGGAGATAAATTTTTATTTGCTAGTTATGCCTTTCTGAGTCTCTGGTAAAATTTTGAAGTCTTTTGGAGCAAGTTGATTTTTTGAGCATTTATTTAAATAGTTGAATAGTGTCTTTTCTTAATTAATGTCTGGAATTATTTGAGCACCTTAATGACCTCCAAAAATTATGAAATTTGTTTTGCCATCTGTTTATGCCTTAATGAACTTATGTGATTAATTTGGTAATTTTTGGAGCAACTTCATAAAATGACCTTTTAAATAAATTAAGGAAAATAGAAAAGATGGATTAGGGTTGGTAATAAGTGTTTAATGATGTGATCTTTGGATTGATTGATGTTCATAGACCCCTACCCTTTGGTCTATGATGTTTGTGATGCTATGTTTGGTTGATGCTTAGGATAATTATAATAAGGTCTAGTTTAATCAATATTGCTTAAGGAAGAAATGGTTACCTTTTATACTCAACCTAGATTTCAATCATGCCTTGTTTAAGAGTAATCTAGAATCAGTAGAATTGTCTTGCACCATAAGCCCATATCATCATTCTCATGAGCATTCATCATTGCATCCGTATAGTTGACGAAGAAGGTACCAGAGTCGAGGCCGTTGTTGACGAACCAACTCCCGAGGCGACCCCGAGCTCCGACGCCTATACCTACCCCGAGTCTGCTCTTTTTGCCATCCAAGGCAAGCCCCGGTGCATTTAACCCTACCTTGCTTTTATAAATGTTTTCTTTAAATGTTTTGAGTTAAACTATTGCATTAGGTAATAGGAGTTGTGTGATGACCTATTACTTGCATTATCTACCCCCACCAAAAGATACACATACCCTTGTTTCAAAACTATTTGAAAAATGCTTAGCAATGCTTATTGAATTAGACTTTGCAATAAAATGCCAACTTCAAAAGTGTGATCACTTAAGAATCTTTATGGGAATTTGGCTTTACTCCCCGGCTGTTGGCTAGGTATCTGATCCGTACCTAATCAATAGCGAGGAGGGGTTGTCGCGCGTACGGTGCCGTCATGTTGTAGTCCGGGACTCAACAGTTGACACCGACCGGGACAGGGTTGAAAAACCGACAGGGCCTGTACTCTTGGGTTAGAGTCCCGAGGTGCTTGTCGCTGGCGGAAAAACTGACAGGACTATTACGCTTGGGTGAGATATAACCAAGGTATAGCTCTGGCTGAAAAATTAGGGACCATCCGTATGGGGGCCTGCTGGTCAAGACTTGTAACTATTCACATACTACGGAAAGCTCTGGCTCCGAGGAATCCTTTATTGGACCGACAACCGCGCACTGGGAGTGGAGAGATGGCGGAAGTAGCATGTACCCACGTGGGTTAAAGTCCCGGATTGGTGTGGTGTACTGTACTTCCGGGTGGCGTAGGACCGGGCCCAATCTTGGAGGAATCGTGGTAGACGAGTTGGCATATGCAAGCTTGGGTGCTACATATGCAGTGTGGATAGGGATCCTCAGCTGAGTATTATTTATCCGGATTAACGTTGCTCCTCGGTTATGGAGACTTGGTCCACTGACTGTCAACGGAGAGTGGTTCTCAACTAGGAATGTTTTGAAATGTAAAATGAATCATGAATGATGAAGAATTGAGGAATACCGAATCTTTCAAAAATAAAATAAGGTTTACAAAATGCTTTTCTGCAAAATACTTGATCTTGCTTAAGCCTTACCTTGACTACCCTAAGCCTTCATTCCTGAGTCTTCCCCTTTTTCTTTAGTCGGGTAAGTCTTGTTGAGTACCCCGTACTCAGGGTTTGTTACCCATGTTGCAGGTATGCCTGAAACCCCGATGTGTCTCGCACCCTGTTGCGTGACCTTCATCCAGGAAGAGGCCGATGAGGCCAATGAGTAAACGTGCACCCTCGGGCTGGGTGTTACATGTATCGTTATCTTAATGTTTCCGCTACGTTGTCTACTTTGAATTTCCCGAACAATGGTTTGTAATAATCGTACTCCTTACCTCATTTGAAACCTCGGTTTGTAAAACTAATGTTATTTAAGTCTTCCGCTCTGTTATCTCTGATATTTGTGAAAATGTGAAATGCTGTAACCGAAAGATGAGATGATCCTGCAGACATTGGGCACTGATGTAGCCCGGTGGCGAACAGGTCTTAATCACATGGAACATGGGTTCGGCTGTCAGAGGTTGACAGGGACACGTGGGCCATGGGATTAGGGTCGTTCCGTCACACGGGGTGGAGAACATGCGCCTGATGGAGCTTGATCTTTTAGATGTGATCAAGAGTTGATGGTTCTCTACACCCTGCTTAGTTTTGTCGCCAAAGACGTTTTTATAGCCTGGTGAGCTTTCTTATACACTCATACCGTGTACATCCATGATTTATGTCTTGTGGTATGAGATGGATCATCATGTGCTCACTTGTATAGCTCTAGCATGCACATTTTCTTTTGTATCATGTTTTGTTTTAGTCTAGCATGTGCTATCCTGTATATCATGTCTTGCTAGCTTTGTGTATAGCTTTTGTGGAATATCCACTTTTCATGCTAGTTGGTGATCCTTATGAACATTATGCCATGCGTTACCATACTTCTCCATGAGCTTTACTTGTAGAGGTGTGATGTTCATTAGGTGTCACTTGTCAGGTGCTAGTTTTGGTTAGTGTTGACATCTATTAACTATCATTATTTACTGTCAACAAGATTTGAATAAATGTCAAAAAGGATTGCCAACTTAGAAATAGGAGGTTTAAACTAACAAATTCCACAAGTTTTGGTGATTCTATATTTTCCAGGGATTAAACAGGAAATCCAACCACATTGCTTCCCCAAGAAGGAACCCGACGCAGATTTCTTCACCGCCACGTCGGGTTATCGCTAGAGGACTCCACGAGACACCACAAGACACCACGAGAAGAGGCACCACAGGAGGCTGACCTGTGGGACCGACCGGTCCCACAGGGCCCACCGGTCGGTTGGCCAGGGTGGCTCCTCGCCTCCGTCCTCTGCAAGCTACTTCCACCGCCTTTGAGGATCAATCTCAGCCCTACGTGAAGTCGGTTTGATCGAACGGTCACGGTTCATCGCCCAGGGCTATATAAACAGACCCCTACCCCCCTCTCCAAAAGAAGACAACAAGACAGATCAAGATCAAGAGAGAAATTAGGGTTTCTAGAGAAGAGTTCGAGCTCTACATCGAGATTAGAGTTTAGTCTAGTTAGATTCAAGTAGAGGCAGGCGACTTCGTCGGCATATCCGGCTAGAAGCTTCGTCTGAGTCTCCGGATCATTGTCGAAGACTCGGTAATTTGTATCTTTATTCGACTTTATGCTACTTTAATATATTTCAGTTTATTCAGTTTTGGAGTTTATTCTAGTTATATATTTAATATAGATCTGATTATGATAGAGTTTATGATCATGTTCGTAAAGTACTTAGCTTTATTCCGGATAGAGTTTAGTGGTCAAACTGGTGTAAACATGGTGTTTAGGCTAAGTTTACCTGCGAATACATCCTATGCTCTGGGTCGAGAGGTAGATCGCAGGAGTGACAGTCCTGTTGAGTCCTTTGTAGTCCTCCCTCCGAGTGTAGACCTTAGTAGGATGTGGTTACAAGTTAGAATTCATTACTTTGTTCTTGATTCTAATTTAGTAATGTCCGTTGATCATGGATGATAGATTGATTGGCTATAAATGATTGTATATTAACTAGAGTAATCACTAGGCTTAGTAAATATGAAGTAACTTAGGATTCGAATCTCTTAATTAATCACCTGACTCTCTGCTTGACCTATGTAGTTCGCTCTATCTCTAGAATTCTCGTTGTTATCATTATTATCATTATTTATCTTTACTTTGTCTTACCCCTGTTTAGACATTTGAGTAGTGAATGAATGAATGAATAATAATCTCTGCTTAATTACTAGTTCCCAGCTTCGTTACTATCTTCGGTAAAATATAAATAACGATACCTAGATAACCTCGGTGAAATGCTGCTAGAACAGGTATATTTATCTGTGCGCTTGCGGATAAATATTTGTTTATATCTTTTGAGCTAGTGTCACATATAATTTACATTCCTAGTATCATGTTGGGGATGACAACTTGACTTTAAGTGATGCTAGGAGTGTCCTGTACATTTCTGAAGGCTTTTGCTAGAATCAGTTCATTAAAGTTTATTATGAGCAATTGAATTAAGAAGTGTCAACAAGCATCTCTGGCGCCGTTGCCGGGGACATCTATTTAAGTAACGGAAGCCATCGGGAACTAAACAAAACTTATTAGGAATTTAACAAAGGAGATTATTCATTCATTTGTACCTCTGTCTTGGTAGGCTTACCCTTGCCTTTCTTTGTTTATATCATATACAGGGTAACACAGGATCCAGTTGTAATCCATCACATTCAAATCAGTAATCAACTCGATCGTGTGAAGGATCTACGTCAGAAGTCAAACCATGGCCAACAAGACTCTGCTTGAGTTCTCTACTCCAAGTGTCAGGAACATTCGCACTGGACCTACACTCCAGACGAATAACCTTGAGTTCGAACTCAAGCCAAGTCTTATCAACATGGTACAAGCTACTACATTTGGTGGAAAGGAAGAAGAAGATGCAACTGCTCATCTACAAGATTTCTTGGAGATTGGAAGCACCATCATCATCAAGGACATTCCTCAGGACATTATACTTCTTCGTCTTTTTCCCTTCTCACTGAAAGGAAAAGCGAAGCAGTGGTTTTATTCAAACATGGACAACATCAAGACATGGGAGAAGTGTTCAGAGACCTTTCTATCAAGATTTTTCCCAATTAGCAAAGTCAATATCTTAAGGGGAAAGATTTACAACTTTCAACAACAAAAAGGAGAAACCATTCCAGAAACTTGGGAGCGTTTTCAGGAACAAATCTTAAGATGCCCACATCACGGAATAAGGGATGAATTGCTCATGCAACTGTTTTATCATGGATTATTACCAAAAACAAGAGAGCAACTTGATGCCACTGCTGAAGGATCATTTATGTCACTCACTTTCGGAAAAGCAAAATGCCTAATGAATAAGATAGCTGAGAATCAAAGCTGGAAACAAGTTACTACTCAACGCTGTCACCAAATTGAAGAAGTTCCAGAAGAAGTGTGTGCACTATCAACTAAAATGGATGTACTTATGGATCGACTCAGTCAGAGAGCCAATTACAAGGAAGAACGACAAGCTATTCAAGATGCATTTATGCTCAAACTAGAAGTGGAGAGTATTTGGGAATAGAATTTCCCGAAGAGCAAGAAGAAGCTAACATCATTAACAACTCCACCGCTCTACACAAGCAAAGATTGCGTCAACAACAACCTTCCAACCCAGATAAGTATACTAGTAATTTTAGTTCTTCCAATTCTAAGCAACCTACGCTAAGAGATTTAATTTTAGAACAAGCCAGGATAAATGATAATATTACTAGAAGACTTGCTTTAAATGATAAGACTCTTGAAAACATAAATACTAAGATGGATGAATTTTCCTCTGCCATTAAAGATCAACACAATTATAATGAAAGAATAGAATCTCGAATATCACAATTGGTTGCTGTTTTGCCTGTTACCACTAACCATGAGCAGTTCAAAGGAATCACTACTAGACATGGGAGGACCACCCGAGATCCGCCATACCCCGCAGGAGCACAAAGAAGACAGACAGCACCAGTATCACCTCCAAGGGCAGAAGAAAGAGATGATGAAGTTCAAGAAACTCAAGTACCAAATGAAGAAAGACCGATAGACTTTCAAGACACCAACATTCTACCATTCCCATGCAGAAATCGAAACACAAAGCTAGATGCACAGTTCAGTAAGTTTGTTGAAGTAATTCAGAAGCTATATATCAATATTCCTCTGCTAGATGCATTACAGGTACCTACCTATACTAGGTATGTGAGGGATATACTTAACAACAAGCGACCACTACCAACTACTGAAGTAATCGAGCTGACAGAAGAATGTAGTGCGGCTATCCTCAATCAACCACCAGAAAAGAAGAAGGATCCAGGATGCCCCACTATAGAATGCTCAATTGGAAATCAACGGTTTAGCAATGCGTTGTGCGATCTTGGAGCTAGTGTTAGTGTGATGCCCGCATCAGTCTACTATAAGCTCAATCATTCAGCACTTGTGTCAACACCAATGTGTCTTCAGCTAGCTGATCAATCACTCAGATACCCCATAGGAATTGCTGAAAACATCCCAGTCAAGATTAGAGAGTTCTTCGTACCAGTAGACTTTGTGGTACTAGAAATGCACCCAGATTCAAAAGTATCACTCATTCTTGGAAGACCATTTTTGAGCACTGCTAAGGCCCATATTGATGTCGGAGCTGGAGAAATCAAATTCACCATAAATGGAAAGGAAGAAAAGTTCTCATTCAAACCTCGACCCGAACAATGCTCAACTCTAGTAGACCATAAAGCTCAAGAAACAAAACTACTATCTCTAGAAGGGGAGACCCATCAAGAAGAATGAAGAGTCTGGAGAGTCCAATTCGGTGGACTTTAAACCCCGAACCTTCGCCGGAGGTAACTCGGTAGTTATCAGCACTTTCATATTTATTTTCTCATGCATACAAAACAAAATAAAAATTCTTTGCATCATAAAATTAGCCCCATGTAATTAATATTTACGAATCCCGTAAGTATTATTTACTACGGCAACAAAAACAGATAAGAATTTCATCATTAGAATCCTCATTTTCTGTAGTTTCATAAAAGCAATTTTCTTTATACTTGCATTGTACAAATACGGGAGACATACGGACCCACAGACACCTGGGACCCACCTCATATCATTTCATATCATCACATGCACTCACAACCACTCATCCCACCTACCACCACATGCACCGTCGGCATATAATCCAAAGTGTGGGAACTTGAGCAAGGTAGGTAAGGGAGCAAGGTGGAAGAAAGTGGGCCCCACAGGGGACCGATCGGTCCCACCACTAGACCGACCGGCCACCCCCTTCTCCTCCTATAAAAAGGCAAGCTCTCTTCACACTCTTCACACACTCCACTCTTCAAAAACACCAACCTCACTTCGAATTTCAGAATTCCAATTTCGAGTTTGCTTAGCTCTTCATTTTGATAGTTTCTAAGTTGAGAAGATATAAGAGTAGGGAGGAAGAAGCTTTAAGCAAATAGCTAGTAGAAAGCTCTAGCTAGGATTAGTGGAAGCAAGCAAGAGAAATCATCAAGAAAGGGGAAGTGCTGCCCAATTAGTTAATAAACTAGGAGAAGTTGAAATAAAATTATCAACTTGAATGACTGACTCCTGGACCACTAACTTTTTAACCGCTAACTCTCTGACATTTATTTTCGCTAACCCTCACTTGTTCCACTAGTTTTGTTTGTGTTCTCTTCTATTTTTGCAGCAAAGATGAGCAACTTTTTGAGAAAGGCGAAGAACACGCTCACCTTCCGAACAACAAGAAGCCGTTCGCGAGCTGGCTCATCACAAGGAGGCTCGGACATGGATACGTCATCCCTGCCCCGATCCTCTACCACAAGCCGGTCCGAGCCACGTGATCTTCTTCATGATAGGCACATCAAGCTCCAAACAGCCTACAAGAAGGACCTATTCAGGCATTACCGCGATAAAGAGTACACTCACACTCCCACCTTCGATTCACAATTTCTTCAAGATACAGGTATGGACTCTGAGTTCGATCTAGTTTTTCATAACATTGGATGGGAGAACACTTGGGAGCTCTCCGAAGAAGGTTGTAGATTGCTCACTCTAGAATTTCTTTGCACTCTTTCTTCGGATGACACATATGTTTATTTTAGGCTGTACAATGAACCTTTCACTCTCACTTGGAAGCAGTTCAGCCTAAATTTAGGTTTTCCTGAAATCTGCACTATAGATTTAGATGCCGCCTTAAGGAACTTTGACAGAAATAGTTTTTGGGAGGACATCACTGGTAAGAGAGCAGACCATCACCCTTGTACCAATGATATACACAACCCCACTCTAAGGGTGATGCACAAGTGGCTAGGCTTCACTCTTTTTCCTAGACAAGAAGGTCGTATTGTTAGAACTGAGGAGTTGAAGATTATGTATGCTATGGTTAAGAAAACTAAAATTTCACCTGTAAAACTCCTGGTAGAATACTGGCCTTATATTCACACTCTACGAGGCCCTATATCCATCACTTCTTGGGTAACTCGTCTTGCTGGAAATCTAAGCCTAAATGGAAATATCATTTACATCCCCACTCCACGACCAGTCATAGGTCTCTACTTTTTCAGCCAAGCACATCTTATCAAGAAAAGGAATAACAAACTCTATATGCAATATAAAGGTTATACAAATGAATATGAGTTGCCAAACAGATCACTTGGTCTGTATGTCGTGGAAACCTTTTTGCTTAACCTGCAGAGACCTGGCATGGGAGTAGGAAGAAGCCCCTCCGCAAGATTCACTAGAAATGCTGCCCCAAGATATCAAGGAGAAGACGCTGCACCAGCCGGACCAGCTTATACTCACTATCAAGGATTCGAACGAGCCGAACCATCTTCATCACATCATCTAGCCTGGGAAGATACTACTACCTATCAGCCACACACACCACAAGATTCATGGGGACAAGGAAACTTTCGCAACTACACTCCACCACATCACGAAGAGGATACGATGTATGACTTCCAGGGAGGACGAATGTCTTTCTTTGGGAGAGGTGTTCATGATGCCACTCATCATCCACACTCTTACCATGCCACCCATGGCTACCCAGAGTATCAACCACACCACCAGTCCCCGTACCAAAGAGACCCTTACTTTCAGGGCATTGACACTCGTCTTACTCATCTTGAGACGGGTCAAGAAGACATGCGCCACACTCTTGAAGAAATACATCATCAAGGCGCCCAGACAAACCAGAACTTCTGCTACCTCTTCGGGCAGATGGGAATCAATCCACCTCAGCCACAACCACCGTACGAATAAAACTAGCTTGGGGGAGGACCCCCTACTCCCAAGGTAAGTATGCTATACCCCTCTTTTTACTTTATGTTTAGTATTGTTAGATAGTATCTATTTAGTATTCAAATAAAATAATCTTGATGTAGATTTTTAAAAAAAGGGGAGAGCTGCTTTACATGGCCTCAACTGCATAACAATCCCTTTCAAATTCTTAATAGAAAAATCTCAAAACATTGATCTTAACCAAAGTTTGGATAGTTGAGAATTAGAGATGAAAGAGTTTAAGTTGCTATCTATCTTGTTCTTAGTTTCAACAAATCTCCAGAATTTTAATTTTGAAAACTTCAAACATATGATGAGAACCTGTATGACATAAGCCTGATAATATATGATTCATACTTTGAGGCTGCCTGCTCTGTTTAAGTTTTTAGCTATGGTAGAGAGGTTTATCATGCTCTTAAAGATCAAGCTTTCATAAATATAAAAGATTCACTCTTCCGAAGTAGTATTGTGTTAGAGGCATGGGCTATGCAAAAATATGATAAGGAGGAAAGAAAAAGGGACAAGTGTCCGACTACCTCAGAAAAGAAAAGAAAAGAAAAGAAGAATGTGTGATAAAAATATGAAAGGAAAAAGAATGATAGCCCATGGTTCCTCTAATTACAATATGCCAGTAAGAGTTGACAATTCCAAAAAGATTAAAAATACTTGATCTAAGAGTATGACATTTCTCTCCCTAAGCTTTGAACTTCGACTTAGTAAGGTATGTTTTTAATCTTAATATATATACAATTAAAAATGTCATACAGAAGTTCTCTGAGCTTTTATTGTAAAAACCTTGCAAAACTCCGGAGTGAAAGTTGGAATGAGGAACTTGAGAACATGGTGCTTGACTTGATTGCTTCTAACTTTCAGTTATTCTAAACTAAGGTAAAAGATTGGTGAAAGGAACATGTAAAACAAATTTTCAAATTCTTTTCAAGGAAGATTTCAGTTGAAGGCTTATGTTTCCCTCTCAGGACCCTATGTTTGCTAAGGGACTAGCAAAAGTTTAGCTTGGGGGAGTTTGTTGACATCTATTAACTATCATTATTTACTGTCAACAAGATTTGAATAAATGTCAAAAAGGATTGCCAACTTAGAAATAGGAGGTTTAAACTAACAAATTCCACAAGTTTTGGTGATTCTATATTTTCCAGGGATTAAACAGGAAATCCAACCACATTGCTTCCCCAAGAAGGAACCCGACCCAGATTTCTTCACCGCCACGTCGGGTTATCGCTAGAGGACTCCACGAGACACCACAAGACACCACGAGAAGAGGCACCACAGGAGGCTGACCTGTGGGACCGACCGGACCCACAGGGCCCACCGGTCGGTCGGCCCGGGTGGCTCCTCGCCTCCATCCTCTGCAAGCTACTTCCACCGCCTTTGAGGATCAATCTCAGCCCTACGTGAAGTCGGTTTGATTGAACGGTCGCGGTTCATCGCCCAGGGCTATATAAACAGACCCCTGACCCCCCTCTCCAAAAGAAGACAACAAGACAGATCAAGATCAAGAGAGAAATTAGGGTTTCTAGAGAAGAGTTAGAGCTCTACAGCGAGATTAGAGTTTAGTCTAGTTAGATTCAAGTAGAGGCAGGCGACTTCGTCGGCATATCCAGCTAGAAGCTTCGTCTGAGTCTCCGGATCATTGTCGAAGACTCGGTAATTTGTATCTTTATTCGACTTTATGCTACTTTAATATATTTCAGTTTATTCAATTTTGGAGTTTATTCTAGTTATATATTTAATATAGATCTGATTATGATAGAGTTTATGATCATGTTCGTAAAGTACTTAGCTTTATTCCGGATAGAGTTTAGTGGTCAAACTGGTGTAAACATGGTGTTTAGGCTAAGTTTACCTACGAATACATCCTATGCTCTGGGTCGAGAGGTAGATCGCAGGAGTGACAGCCCTGTTGAGTCCTTTGTAGTCCTCCCTCCGAGTGTAGACCTTAGTAGGATGCGGTTACAAGTTAGAATTCATTACTTTGTTCTTGATTCTAATTTAGTAATGTCCCTTGATCATGGATGATAGATTGATTGGCTATAAATGATTGTATATTAACTAGAGTAATCACTAGGCTTAGTAAATATGAAGTAACTTAGGATTCGAATCTCTTAATTAATCACCTGACTCTCTGCTTGACCTATGTAGTTCGCTCTATCTCTAGAATTCCCGTTGTTATCATTATTATCATTATTTATCTTTACTTTGTCTTACCCCTGTTTGAGTAGTGAATGAATGAATGAATAATAATCTCTGCTTAATTACTAGTTCCCAGCTTCGTTACTATCTTCGGTAAAACATAAATAACGATACCTAGATAACCTAGGTGAAATGCTGCTACAACAGGTATATTTATCTGTGCGCTTGCGGATAAATATTTGTTTATATCTTTTGAGCTAGTGTGTGGCCGAACCTCCCATTAATGTGGCCCACCTGCACACGTCATCGTCATAAGGAGCCCAATGACAGTGCAAATGAAGCACATTACTGGAAAGATCTGTCGGGTGTCCCCGAGAGAACCCCGAATTATCCACGAACCACAGGATCATCATCATGAAGGTTGGAATAATTACAACATTACAACATTGGTTACCAAATACCATCGGAGTGCGGAAGCAAGATAGATAAGCTTTACAAAACATGAATAAGTTACTTTTTACATAATCATAACTTGTGTTGCGGAAGTAGAGAAGTAATATGGAGCCACACTTAGGCGGAGTACCTAAGTTGGAGAAGAAGAACAACCAGATCACGTCAATCCCACTGACATGATCATGATCAACATCACCTGTTAGAAACCTGCAACAGGGAATTAACAAACCCTGAGTACTGTCGGTACTCAGCAAGACTTACCCGTCAATAGAAAAGACTTCAGGGTCATGCTGGTTTGGGTAGGCTCAACAGTACTTTTCATTTGCATAAATGCTTACTAAAGTAATCCTATATCCAACTTTTACTTAATCATTTAAGTACTTAGTAAGAACTAAAAGTGAACATTAGTGAAAGATCATTATCATTCTTTCTTAAACCAGTTCCATTTTCATTCTACGGTGCGGGTCAGTAGATTGAGGCTCCATATCCGAGGAAACACGGCGATTCGAATCGATTAAACCCAGCTGGGGATTCAGTACCACACGACATATGTAGAACTTAATCTTGCATATGTCAACCCTATCTATAGATCCTCCCATACAAGAACGGGTCCAGCGTCACCCGAGAGTACAGTACACCTCGAACCCGACTATCTCATAGCCCCAAGGGTACACGCTACTCTCGCCATCTCTCCACTCCCAGTACGCGGTTGGCCGTTCTCAAGTATCGGAATAGCTATAGACGAGGCTTACCACCGCATGTGGGCTGTACTCAAAAGTCTCAATCACAGCAGGCCAACAACGATAAGGTCCTATGTTGAGTAACGTTACAACAAGACTCCATTCTTGATGTAAGTTACTGTAATCATCATTCCAAACACTGAGTATCAAAACATTGATGGGAAGTGTGAGAAAGCAAGGCTAAGCATTTCTATCATTTGTGTAAAGCAGGTGTCAAGGTATGATATATCGATAACAAGGTTGATCATGCATCAATAGGTTTAAAGCATTTATTTGATAAACATCTAATGCATCAGGTTATCGAAAGTAAGTGTAATTGTAAATCCAAGGAAAGGGTTAAATGAACCGGGGCTTGCCTTGGTTGCAGGGAAGATAGGATCCAAGAATGATCCACAAAGGTTAGTTCCTTCATCTAGAAGTTAAGTCTTCTCGACGAAGCTTGTCCAACAAGGGTCACCTTCCGAGGCTTGTTCGACAAGGGTGATCATCAAAGCTTGATCAATACGACTCCAACACTCTCGGATACTACACGTTGATAAATGATGTATGCTTTAGCATGATGCCATGTGATGTATGCTAAGGTGCAGGACAATTCAAAAGTAAAACAGAAGATAACACAAGATAAGGAAAGTCGAGTACAACTTTCCTTCGCGGTAAAGTTGCAAACCAACAAAACCAACTTGCAACTTACTAACTAGAGTTTCTAGCCACACATACAACTTCCACCAAGCACCTTTAGGAAGATAACTAAGGATGGCTAAGGTTTATTAAAACATCACTCAAGCCATAGGAGCACAAGATGAGAGGTGTCCCACGGTCTTCAAACAATAATCAAAAGTCACACAAGATGCAAACTTAAACTTAACGGTTTATCAACCATAACCAGAGTTACCATCATCCAAAAGGGGTGATTCTAGACAATTTGAAAAGCTTATCAAATTACCTACAAACTTCTTAATATCACCCAAAGTTGGTTCTATAGGCAACTAGGTCAAACAGTTGGGACAAACATCTCTGTCCAGAGCTAGGACAGATTTGCTAACCCAACTTCAAACAGCTATAACTGAAGCTCTGGGTTACCAAAAAGGGTGATCCTTGACAATCTAGAAAGCTTATAAAGTTTCCTACAACTTTCCTATTATGGCCATCAGGTGATTTCCTAGTTAAAGGACTCATACTGCTCATCTACTCAGATCTGTCCAAAAGGTAGAGCAGATCTGTTCTGCTAACTTATAAAAACTATATCTCCTAATCTAGCAGGCCTAAAATCATGAAATTTTAGGACAAGCTAGAGACAGAAGCTAACTACAACTTTTATATACAACTTATTTACAGAAAACATATTCTTCTAAGTAGAAACAGTAAAATAACAAACATTGGCTATGCAGCCATATTAATATGGATATAAAATCAAATGCATTATTTGATTTACAACATGACTAAACATGATTAACTAGTTATATGAAACATAACTATCAACTAAAAGACTATTGAAGAGGCAAAGATTAAACATAACCTCCTATGAACATTTAATTACCTAATTACTTAAACAAAACTCTATTAATCATTTCTTTATTAATCAAACATAGAAAAAGGATATAAATTAAAGTTTGTCAAATTGAGCCCAAACTTTTTGAGATGGTTAATTATATAAGATAACAGTGGTAAAACAAATATCAAAATTTTTTTGGACAAACATATAAACCTGTAAAATTAAATCAAACTATAACATTTAAATGATTAAAAAAAACATAGAAATAAGAATAAAATTTATTTTCTTCAACAGAGCTCAAAATTTTTGTGAAGATTAGTTACATGATACAAACAGTAGAAAAATTAGTTTCATGATTTTTGGACATATAAATAAGCCTACAAAAATCAATAAAGTCCCATTTATTAATTAAAAGACATATTTAAATCACTTTCAAAAACTATTTATTTTTCAGGTTTTATATTTTTCTCTGATAGAACATATCACAAGGAACATGACAAAATTTATTTCACAATTGTATCATCACAAAATGATTAGTTATGCATTTCCCAAGGATCAACACATTTAAACATTTCTACTAAAGATTAAAACGCGAAAAGACTTGTATTACTCACCCCCTCTCTACTTCTTCTCACTGACGGGAGGGCCCTGGTCAAGCTCGGCCCGAGTGGCTTGACCAGCCACCCGCCGGCGGGTACGGCGGCTACCTCGCTGCCGGTGGTCTCTCCGGCGAGGGCGAGGGCATCAAAGCCTTCCGGACAACCCTACACATCACCCCAAAGGACAAGCTCGGTGCCTAGAACACCAGAGCATGCTCCACCACGGCCATGGCGGATGGCGGAACAGAGACTGGCACGGCGATGATGAACTCGCCGTTGATGACCCTAACTAGCCTAGCTATGACTCAAAACGTGCTCAGGATCCTCACCTTGACTTGTATTGAGGCTCGGTTGGGTCAGCGACGAGACAGAGAAGTCCGCCGACGTTGAGGGTGGAGGCGGCGGCGCGAACAGAGACAGTGAGTTGGTTCCGGCGCTCACCAGGTGGTAACAACCGTACTAGCAGGCCTGGGAGCTTCGTAGGAGCTTGAGGAAGCTTGAGAAAGGCGCAGGGAGGTGGGAAGATACTTTACCATGGCTGGCCACGCAAGTAGGTGCACGGCGGTGCTCCGGCCGGACACAGAGAAGAACGAATGACATGACCATTTCTGCCGAACAGAGACAGAGCAAGCGGTTTAGAAAGCTTCTCAAGATTGTGGCGGAGTCGGTTACGCGAGCAAACAATTAGAGGGAGAGCGAGGGTATCAGGAGACGCCGGCGGCGGAGCTCTGCCCCAGATGGCGGCGAGAAAGAGGAAGAAGAGAAAGAGTGCCACGGCACGACCGAAACGATGAGAGGTCGAACTGGAGCAGGCCACGTCGCGGAGGGACGAACCACGCGGCTCTTGACGCGCCCGCACGCGCGAGTTCGGCCGAAGGAGCACGGCAGCGCGGCGGCGGCACTAGGTGCTCTGCACCTCCGTTTCCCTCCCCTGCCAAGTTTAGTTAGAACTGAAACGTTTTCTATTTTCTCTCTTCTATTTCTCCCAAAAATACTATGCAATAAACAAAACTCCCAACATAAAAGTTGCTCCAAAAATTAGGATCTACAACTTTCATTTAAGGAGCACACCCAAAATCTGCCTAGATTTTGAAATCACATTTTGAATTTGAACTGACCTCAAACTTGGATTCAAAATTACTTTTGAATTTTCTGAACAACTTCAAATTTTACCAATATAAAAGTTGTTCCTTATTAAATTATCTACAACTTTGTTTTTGGTCATATATTCAAATTATGCTTAATTTTGAAACTATAGAAAAGGGGATAAAACTGATTTCGGGAATTGATTTTCAATTTGAAACCAAATCAAACTTGTTTTCCAAATTACTTCAGATTTTCTTTAGTAACTTGAAAATCTATCTTAATAAAAGTTGTTTCTTTTCATCCTCTCTACAACTTTCATTAAAGGACCAAAGTCTAATTCTTTTTAGTTTTTGAAATCTAGTTTAGAGGTCAAATTTATGATTTGAAAGATTTCAAATCTGTTCAAACTTTTGTAGAAAAACTTTGAAAACTTTGAACACCAAAATTGTACCTCTCAGCAAGAGCTACAACTTTGCTTTTGAAATCATTTTAAAATTTGACTTACTCTTTGACTTATTGAAAAAGGAACAAAAAGAGACATTTAAAAACCAGGGGTTTTCTCACTTGTCATTTCATATACATGGTCAAGCAACACATCTTCAGACATGAAAGTCATCACACATGATCATATAACATTCAAGTCAAACATACAAAGCATCACATTTATGTCTTAAACAGGAAATGCTGTTATGCCATGATGCTTGTTGATTATGCATACTTATTACCTTACTTAGGGTTTTAATTACTGCTCAACACCAGGGGTGTTACATAGTGTCACATATAATTTACATTCCTAGTATCATGTTGGGGATGACAACTTGACTTTAAGTGATGCTAGGAGTGTCCTGTACATTTCTGAAGGCTTTTGCTAGAATCAGTTCATTAAAGTTTATTATGAGCAATTGCATTAAGAAGTGTCAACAGTTAGCTACATGTACCCTGTTGATATGATTAGTTTGAGCACTAGCCTTTCCACAATTTTATCATGTTACATGCTTTTGGATCTGTTGCTATCATTATCTTGCATTGTAGCATGTGTGAGGTTTAGGCTGTGTTTGAGTTGATCATGTCTCTAGGCTGCATTTTGCTCCATAGTGCTTTATCCTGTTGCATGGTAGTTTTGACTAGGTTGAGTTTAGTTCTCCTTGCGGTATCATTTCATAGGTAGATCTCTTTTTGTTGAGAGTTCACCTTATGCTTATTATGTGACTAACCGTTTTCGTGGAGACCTTGAGGTCACACTGGACGAGACAACACCTTGTGTTTCTTCTGCCTTTGAGTGTGCAGGAGAACAGGAGCCTGGAGAGAGCATTTCAGCTCACGGACCTGATCCCACTTCTTCCATGACTTGGGGTTCCGTTCGAGCAGCTCTCCAGTGAGCACTAGCTGCACCTATGGGAGCAACAGCATCAGGCGAGGGGGAGACGACTTCGGCGAGGCAGGTGCCCCGGAGTTCAGCAGATTCAGGCGTCCCCTCGGGTATCACACCAGCAGGCGGTCATGCGCTTCATGAGGTACCCCCGACACACCTCTGAGTTCGGGTTTTGGTACTCTTCTTCCTTGACCTCTTTTTGCTGTGTGGTCTTTTCGATGTGGATTTTGCTGGCTGTTGCTTGAGCGTTTCTTGGCTCTTTATTCATGAGTTTGGTGTGTGTTTCCCTTTTAGTTGGGGAAGCATTTTGCTTGTTGTATCTTAGTTGGACTTCTCCGATACCCTTTTGCTTTGGGTTTTCCTTTTTAGGCTAGTTTTGCTTTGTCTTTGATAGACTAGCTTTTGCATGCATTTCATCATGTATTGTAGTGCATTTTAGAGCTTCATGTTTAGAGCAATGAGAATGAGACTATGCTCCTTTTGGTATGCCCTGCTTATTCATGATGATGCTTGTAGCTTAGGCTTTTTTTGATCACTTGATACATGTTATGAGCTAAGCTATTTTTGCAAATGGTGAACTTGACTAATCAACTATGAAATATTTAATTTGTTCACCATTGAGAGTGGCAACTAGCATGGGTAGGATGTGTTGAGATCACTTGTGCTATCTTTTGTATGCTAGGTTGCTATGTCTCTTGCATTGAGTCATTCACTTGCTTGGATTGTTCATATTTACCTTGTGCTAAAATTTGATCCAAGTCTAAGTAAATTGAAAAGATCGAGAAGGGATTGCATGTGTCAGCACATCACGGTATCGAGACTATTTCTCATTGCACATTTGAGTTAAACTTGAGCCGTGTAGTGTAAGACCGAAACCAGTGCTTTAAGCTTCTGATTGCTTTTATTGCATAGGCTTAGCCCGGTTGAAAAGTTAGGCAATGACCATGCTTTCAACCTCTCGCAATCACATGCTTTAATATGAACTTGTGTTAATACCGCTGCAATCTCTGATAAAATTTGAAAATAACACAAGTCTATGCTTCATTCTATTGCATGATGATTGAACTTTGCTAGGGGTAGTTCACCTTTTATACTTGAGTTAGCACTTGCTCGATTTCCTATCTATTCATGCTAAGTGCTATTTTAGTGGTGAACTCCTTTCCAAATGGCTTACAACTGCTCATATGCTAAATTGTTCATATTTTGTATTCACTTGATCAGTTTGAGCCTTTGCTAGCATTTGCATTGGTTGCTACACTTTCAGGGCAGCACCCTTTTGAGCATCTTTTCATTCTGATTGCTATACACTGGAAGTTGTTGCATTGTGCATATCATGCATTTTTAGCTTAGTGTACATACCCCCAGCTCTGATACATCTTGTGATCGCCCCCATATGCTTTTGGTTGTTGACTTGTCTTGTGTTTGTGTCAACTTTATGGAAAATGTCGAAACCCCTCAGCATGTTCCCTTTTGTCAAGCGGGAGAAGCTGTTTGCAAGGGGGAGCTTATGTGTTGGCACAAAGGGGAGATTCATGCATTTTTGGGGAGAGCTTTGAGCTAGGGGGAGTTTAGCTCTTTTATGTTCCTTTTCAATTGGTATAGCTCTTTTTGTGTTTCTATTGGTATCCATCTTTTGGCATGGAGTGTAATTGGTGTCATGAGCTTTGTTGCATAGCCTTTGTGTGTAGGCTTGATTTCAGGGGGGAGTCGCTTTTCTCTTGCTGCTTCTCCGCGTGCTCTGAGTTTTAGTGCTCCATTTGGCTTTGAGCATTCCATCAATTGGTATCAAGTTTGCTAGTCGTGTTGAGCCATTTTGCCTCTATCTTGAGGGACTAGCCGTTTTTGCTTGGTATTTTCGATTGGTTTGGAGCCTTCAGCTAGTTGCGTTGAGCCTTTGTGCCTCTGTCTTGAGGAACTAGCTGTTTTCACCAATGTTTGGCTGTTTGTAATTGGTATTGAGTCTGCTAGTTGTGTTGAGCCTCCGTGCCTCTATCTTGAGAAACTAGTAGTTTTGCATTCTTATGTGTTGTTTCAGCCTTAATTGGTATCGAGCCTTGAGCTAGTGGTGTTGAGCCCATTTTCTGCCTTTTCTTGAGGGCTAGCTCATTTTTGACTTGGTTGCGTCAAGCCGTTGCCCATGTCTTTGGAACCAAGTGTTTTGCTCTGTGTGATCGAGGTTTTGCTCTTTGATGAGTTGTTGCTCCGATCCTTTGCTTCGTTGCGTTGAGCCGTTGCCCATGTGTTTGGGGACCAAGTTTTTGGTTTTGGTATCTCAAACCATCTCTTGTGCCTAGTTGTTGTCAATTCAATCATCAAGGGGGAGAAATTTCAGAACCCAAGTGGATAAGTACCCCAAGTGAACCCAAGTGGACAAGTACGTTGGTTCCTTTTGTGATGATTGTTTGACAATTTTATTTGAGATTGGTTTTCGAGTACCTTTTGGGATTTCATGAAACTCTTGTTTTATCTTGACTCTTCGGTTATGTGGAGGCTTTGCCCGCTTTTCCCGTTTCTTTTGGGACCGAGAGCTTTTATTTGGAGTTTTCATGATCCTTCCTCATATCAAGTGGCCTTGTGTTTGCTTTTGCTTGGCTTTTGGGCACTAGAATGAGGCTTGCCTTCAAACCCTTCCCTTGTGGTTTATTTTTAGTCAATGCATTCATCAAGGGGGAGATTGAGAACACATATGATGAATGATTGACTTTGATAAGGAAGGTTTGAGGCTTTTCCCGGTTGAGTCATTATTTGCTATGCACTTAATGTTTATGACTAACCGGTGGCGTTGAGTTGTGTTGTGTTTTTGTGTTGGCGTGTGTGTGCAACATGTGTCTCTTGGCTGTGTTGATGTGCAGGTGTGGAGCTCGGATACAGTGGTCTATGGCGAGACAAAGGTCAAGTAGAGACGTGCTATGCCGACGGACCGGGAGCGGTGAAGGATGGGCGTGCCGTGCGGCGGACGTGCCATGCCGATGTACCCAGAGTGGTGAAGGGCGGACGTGAGGCTTGGACTGACGGACCAGAGGGCTAGAGGACCAGCTGTGGTAGCTGGCACGTGGCATCAGCGAGCGAGAGCACATGGGGATGTGCGATGCATCGGCCGAGTCGGGAGGAAGACGATGGCGTCGTTGCTCTTGGCGGGAGGTCGGACACGGGCTTGCGTGCGGTGCAAGTGCCGTCGGCCGAGTCAAGGTGGATGGCGAAGTGTTGTGCCCGGCGGGAGGCTGGACATGCATCGGCATCGGTGCCGGTGGTCGGGGTGTGCGAACCACATCCCGTCTACGGTGTGGGTTCGGTAGCTGAGCCTCAAAAAGCTACCATCGACGGTTTCCGAGTTTGGGCCTCAAAACTCGGGTGGCGGGTTTCCGAGTTTGGGCCTCAAAACTCGGGGTGGACGGTTTGCCAGGTTTGGGCCTCAAAACCTGGGCTGGCAGGTTTCCCGATTTGGGCCTCAAAACCGGGGGAAGGTCCAAAAGGACGGTCGACGCGTGGCGGCACCGAGAGGCTTGCGTTGAGGCGAAGCTATCGGTGAGAAGGCGCGGCGGTCGACGGTGACGACACGTGGCGGCATCAGGGAGGTCGCGTCGAGGCGAAGCTACCGGATGTGCGGGCGTGGCCGTCGGATGAAGTTTGACCGGACTGGATGGTTTTACCCCTGGGCTTATTTGGGTTGAGTGCTTAATGTAAGGGCGTTTTGGTCTTCGGACGTGCGCCTATATATATGAAGGGGGCTGCTAGGGCAGCCGCATCCTTGGAGGTGTGTCACTCTCATTTTGTTCATGTGAGAGGAGGCTAGGGTTAGAGGAGAGGAGGGCTCTTGTTCTTGTGCTTTTTGCCATCCGAGCTTTGTTGTTGCGAGGAGTGGCTTGTAACCCAACATCGTGTGCTACACAATTCATCATCCCGTAGCAATCCAAGGATCAATTTCTTACTCCTCTTGTGTTGGCTGAAATTTGGATCGATTCACGTTTTTGTTCTTCGTGTTTTGGTTTTTCCCCTCCCAGAGATTTGCGTCGTTCTCCCTCTCCGAGCGACGATTTGCGATTCCATTTGAATCAACTTGTTCTTTGAAGTGAGGAGAACATTTCCACCGAAGGAATTCATCTCTACCCTCACGAACAAGTAGATCGGGTCGAAATCGTTTTTGTTCTTCGTTCTTCCCCTTTTCTAGTGTTCTTCCGATTTCTCATGGATTAGTTGGTTTGGAGCGATGATATCCTAGGATTAGCTTCCCAACACGTAGAAGAACACTTGGGATAAGTTTGGTTGCAGCCCCATTTGATTTGGTGAAGATCCAATCGATTTTGGTTTTGTCCCGAGCTGTTTTTGGGGTTTCTGGACAGCGGACTGTCCGGGACTCATTCCCGGACTGTCCGGGGGTCGGGGCTGTTCAGGGGCAGCGAGATCGCTTTTTTTTATTTTTGAACGGCGGACTGTCCGGGACCCATTCCCGGACTGTCCGGGGTTCAATAGCGGACAGTCCGCGGTTCACTAGCGGACAGTCCGCGACTGCACAGTTTTGCTGATTTTGCTTGTATCTTTTGCGTACGAGCTCCGATTTGTGATCCGTTTGTTGCGTTGGTTCTCTAACTTCTTAAGGATCATTCCAAAGTACTTTTGACACCATTGGTCAAATTATTTTTGGTCGGACACTTCCTTTTTCTCCATAGGAGTTAAGTGTTCCTCTTTCGGAGTTTCGACGGTTCTAGCGTTCGTATCTTTTGCGTTCGAGCTCCGATTTGAGATCCGTTTGTTGTGTTAGTTTCCTAACTTCATAATGATCTTTCCAAGGTACTTTTGCCACCAGTTGGCCTAAGTATTTTTGGTCAAACACTTTCCTCTTCTCCATAGGAGTGGGGTGTTCCGTTATCGGAGGTTTGATTGTTCTAGGAGCTTGCTTGTGCAGTTTTGCCCCATTGCTTTGGCGCTTGGTTTTGGGGGTTCTTCGGTAGTTCCGCTGTACCTCTAGGACATCTCCTAGGGTATCCACCTATCCGTAGGTTATGAACTCACCGGTTGTTTGAGTCTTTGCTTTTGGGGTGATTTTCTGGGACAAGGGCCATCATTTCTCGAGAAGAAATTTGAGGCTCCCATTCACCCCCCCTCTGGTCGCCATTTCGGTCCTTCATGGGCCTAGCTGCTCTCCTCGGAGCTCTCCTCTGAACATTCGGCACATGTACATCATGGGAAGGATGGTACATGTTCGTGTTGTTCATCTCCTTTGCGCGGCGCGCCTCTCTCTTGCGATGAAAGCAAAACTCACCTAAGTGTCCATCTCTCCCACAATACTCACAATGATACCTCACCGCTCTCAAAGGGGGTTGTTGGTACTCAAGGCTGTGGGTGTGGATCACCTTGCCCTTCTGTGGCAACAGCTCCTCCTGGATAGGTGGCATTGTATCCAGCTTGTTCTTTAGGTGGTTGGGTTTGGGATGCCACACTTGGTTTTTGGGTGGAGCTCTCGGAGGTTCCTCAAACACCCCATCCTTGGTGTTAGGCTTGAGAGGCTCTTTGGGTGGAAGCTTGGTAAGTTTGGGAGTAGTGGTGGAGTTGGGCTTCTCACTCGGGTTCAAACCACTCGACTCTCCAATCTTCCCAAAAGCAGACACATCAACACCCGGAGCAAAACCTACACCTGGACCTCCAGCAGCTCGCTTGAATTGGGAGATCATCATCCCGAGCTGCGGCTCACCACTAGACACCCATGACAAGATGGTCTGAAGGTATGTGTTTTCCTCCTCGGTTTGCATCTTGTCATGCTTCACATTAGCGATCTCCATCTCCAAACCCTCGCACAAAGCACACCTAGTCACACAAGTGCTACCTGAGCTGGCCTCCTCAAGAGACACAATCTTGGAATTCTTCTCTGCCAACTCGGATTGCAAGACAGGACAAGTCTTGCACGCACCCAGCAGCGAAGGTCTAGCCTTCAGCTCATCCACCTCTCCTACGAACGCAACATACTTACTCCTCAAGGTGAGAAGATCAGTCATGTGCGTGGTGCACATCTCACACTCTGCCTCCTCGGACACGACCACGGTGGACTTGGCAAACTCAAGCTCCCTCACCGCGTCCTCCCACTTCTGCTTATACTCCTTGCGCTCTCTAGCAGCACGCCTAAGCAACTTATCTTGACTAAGGAGCGCGGCAGTAAGTTTCTCGACCTCAGCAGAAAGCTCGTCGTGGGTGAGGGATACCTGGGAGGTGTCATCGTCGTCGTCGTTCCGAGGGGAGCTCACCAGCTCGCCGTCGAGCGCCATGGTGCAGAAGCCGTCGTCGTCGGCGAAGAAGCAGAGGCCGTTCAGCTTGTCCTCGATCCTCTTCTTCTTCTCGGACTCGTCATCGCTTGAGCAAGCGGAGTCGTCATCCGAGCCGTCGACATCGCTGAGCGTGGCGAAGAACGCACGCTGCTTAGCCTGGGCCTTCTCCAAGTACTTCTTCTTGATGTACTCCTTGTCGAAGCCGCCCCTCCGCTTGTGCCTTGCGGGGACGTACTTCTCCTTGCGCTTGCCGGAGTCGTACTTGGGCCCATGGTCACCCTTCCCAGAAGTGTGCTTCTTCTTGGGACAGTTGGCGATGAAGTGATCGGGGTCGCCGCACTCATAGCATCCTGAGTGTCCTCCTCCGCGGCGACGGTTCATGCGGTTGTTGTGAAACCGCGAGAACCGGTTGACGAGCAAGGCTAGCTCGTGATCCCCCAAAGACTCAAGCTGCTCCTCTGTGACAGAAAAGAGAGAAGAGAGTGCAAATCCTCCAGAGGGGTTAGCAGAAGAGCCAGAAACCAAAGCCATCGATGGGCCAGAAGGATTTTCATAAGAAGCCCTCGCCATGGCGTCAATCTCACTGGACTTGAGCTTACTGAAGAGCTCGTCGCAAGTGAGGGTCTCATAATTAGGTGATTCGATGATCGCCTGAACTTTGGAGTCCCACATCGACCGATCAAGAGTATGCAAAAGCTTCAGAGCTCTCTCATGATCGTCGAAAGGCGATAGCTCCTTGTTAGCCCTCATCCTGTTGACAATCACCTGAAAGCGAGCGAATAAACTTTCTATGCTCTCGCTAGGCATATGTCGAAAGTTCTCATACTCTCGCTTGAACGACTCGTAGAGTCGGGTTTTGACTTGAGAGGTTCCCTCATGGAAACGCATGAGGGTAGCCCAAATCTCCCGAGCCGTAGCGAGGTGAGAAACGCGATCAAACTCACTCATGCTCAAACATGAGAAAAGAGCATTATGGGCTCGGCTATTGGCATCGTGCTCATCGATCTGAAGCTGAGAGACACGAGCAACCAAGACCACGTAATCAGCAGAGTTGCAAATATCCCAAATGGAAGCAATCAAACTCTGCAGATAGGCCGACATGCGTATCTTCCAATACGCATAGTTCGTTCCATCGAAAAACGGCGGTTTGCCCACGCTGCGATCCATGTCGCCTTCTGTGGACCTGGAACCGGCTAAGGTAGAAGATCCTTAACCCGCTCCGATACCAATTGAAGGACCGAGAAAGCACTAGCAAGGCGACCAGAGGGGGGGTGAATGGGAGCTCAAAAATTTCTCTCGAAACTTTGGCCAAATGTCCCAAAATCAACCTCCGAAAGCTGCGACCGAAACCGTGATGCCCATGAACCTTGGAAGAGGGTGGATGATCCCTAGGATCACAGCGAGGCACCACAAAGCGATAGCAAACCAAATGCCAAAAACTCTGGCTCAAGTTTGCCCCTTGGAAACCGAGTCCCGAACGTAGATTGGAGGCTACGTCGAGCAATCTCCAAATACCGATGCTAACAAGTAGCAAAGATACTTAGAGATGTTTCTTGGTTAACTACAAGGCCAAACGAGAAGTCCAAAAACCAAGCAGAAAAGCCGGGAGAGCAAATGCACTAAACTGGAAGCTTCAGCAGGGTCCCGGACTGTCCGGACCTGAAGTCCCGGACTGTCCGCCCAAGGCCGGACTGTCCGCGGTTTGGTCGCGGACTGTCCGCCGGCCAAACGGCCGAAACAGCACTTGTGCTGCAAGTCCCCTGGACGTTCCCGGACTGTCCGCCAAACACAACGGCGGACTGTCCGCCGGTCAAAAGAACAGAAACGCAAAGATTCTGCAAGTCCCCTGCTCGGGCCCGGACTGTCCACGCCTATCAACGGCGGACTGTCCGCCGGTCACCCGAGGCAAACACAGTCAAGCCACGCGACCACTGCTCGGTCAAAGCCCGACGCGTGGACTGTCCGCCGGTCAGAACCGCGGACTGTCCGCGAGTGCGCAGAGAGGTCGATTTTGATCGCCTTCTCCCCAAATGACTCCAAATCCGATCCAAATCAAAATCCCACGATCCCAAACTTGGAGAGGATGATCACGGAGTAGTTAGGAGACTATCCCCAAGAAATCATCCACTCAAATCAAGTCAATCACCGGGAAATCGAAAGGAAAGGTGTATGAACCGAAAAAGCACCATGAAAACAAAATCAAGCCGATCTACTTGTTCGTGAGGAGTTGGATGAATTCCTTCGGTGGAAATGATCTCCTCACCAAGATGAACAAGTTGATTCAAACAGATTTCGCAAAGTCGCAACGGAGAGGGAGATCGAGTGACGGGAAATTCATGAGAAAACGAAGAACGCGAAGAACACGAATAAAACTCGAATCGACACCACGAATTTCACACACAAATCGTCCCCACGAGGAGACAACGGGATTACGGTCCCGTTTCCTCAAAATCTCCAGTACACAGATGAACTGCGGATCTCAGTAGCTACAGCAGGGAATGGGAAGGCAGGAAACCCTAAGACAGAATAACAAATGACTGAGATAGGAAGGGAGGAGGGTGTCTCCCTCTACTTATCCTAATTTCTAATTCCTACTCTACCCCTCTCTAATTACAGAGCGAACCAGCTAAACCCTAGGGTTATTCTGGACCAACTCGGTGGTAGGTGTATCTGATGGCCACGCCCGCACAAGTCATAGCGTTGCCTCGACGCAACCTCCCGATTGCCGCCACGTGCCGCCCTCGCTCTGCACCCCCAGTTTTGTGGCCCAAACCGGGAAACCAGCCTTTCCAGGCAACCCCCGGTTTTGAGGCCCAAACCGGGAAACCAGCCCACCAGCGTCTGAGTTTTGAGGCCAAACTCAGCAAACCATCAGCGCCCAGGTTTTGAGGCCCAAACCTGGAAACCGTCCTCAGCCCGAGTTTTGTGGCCAAACTCGGAAACCCTCAGCCCGAGTTTTGTGGCCAAACTTGGAAACCGTCCACACCCAGGTTTTGAGGCCCAAACCTAGAAACCGTCCATCTGATGGTTTTTCTCTGACTCAACAACCAAACCAACGTCGTAGATGGGATGCACCTCCCGTGCACCCCGTCCACCGACACGTGTTCCCAAGTCCACGACTCAGGCAACACATGACCGCAAGTCTTCGCTCGTCGCTGTCCCAGGCTGCCAGCCACCACAGCTGATCCTCGGGCCTCAGGTCCCTCAGTCCAAGCCTCACGTCCACCCTTCGCCACTATCGGTCCATCGGCACGGCACGTCTCTACTTGACCTTCACCTCGCCTCTGATCACTGTATCCGTGCTCGACACCTGCACAACACAAGCCAAAGAACATGCGCATCATCCCAGTTGACAATCACTCATCACTCAGAGACTCGGCATACACCCATGTATCCGCAGTTCCTCTTCAAGATCATCCGAAATATCACTCTTCATATTATCACTTTCTGGGTTTACACCTTCCTCTAGGCCAACTTCATTTTCCTGGGGTAGAGGTTGAATTCCTCGATATTCAATTCTTTCTCCTGACGGGGTTGTTAGAAGTACTGAACATTGGGCGTAGTTAATTACTCCATCGCAAGCAGATAGCCATCCCATTCCAAGGATAACATCAAACTCTGTTAACTTCAGAACTATAAGGTTTGCTGTAAAGTTTATTCCTTTTATATCAAGCCTAACCTTCGGACACATGCGGTTTGCCTTCATTTTTCCTCTTAAAGAATTAACTGTCATGGGCTTCCTCATTGGAAACATAGGTATATTATGATTTTCGACAAACTCGCTAGAGATGAACGAATGCGATGCTCTAGGGTCAAACAAAACCTTGGCATTGACTGAGTTTACTGGAAGTAAACCATACATGACCTCTTGAGCTCTTGAAGTGTTAATCATATCCACATGGTTCAATCTACCTTGGATAAAGTTCCTTTTCACCTTATTTCCTTTTGCTTGCTTCTTACGAACCTTTTGTATCTGTTGTTGATGTGGTTGATTTTGGCTCTGATTACTTGAATCAAGATTCTCAGTACAGTTATTCATATCATGTCCATTCTCTTCACCATTGTAACATCCTTCATTAGGAGTGTTAATCTCCATCAGAGAGTTGGTAGAACATGACAGGCTTGGTTCTTGAGAGAAAAGTTGCGCATCATTATTTCTTGTGCCTGACATCTGACGTTTAACAAAGGTGGCATGAGAAAGAGGGAGATAACCTTAAAGCATGGCTTGATAAGAGACTTCATTGATGGATTTAGGATATATTTGAGAGAACACAAGGGTGAGAGATCGAAAACACTACCCCAACTATCTACTCACTAACTTTTAACAATCATTACAAAGATCCAAAACAAGCATATACATAATGATAAACCAACTCGCACAATAAAGGTTCACATATCACACAAAGACTCAACTTCGTGACTAGCGATTTTATTACATAAAGGGCATAAGCTCCTAATCCTCAAAGACGACATGGTTACAGGGATATCTTGGTGGCATCTCTTGCAGGAGGAAGAGTGACACATCCAATCCTTTCTCAAACTCATCAGGGGGTTTCTTCATATGATGTGCTAGCAACACTTGATAGAGGTTGTTCTGCAGTGACTTGACTCTTGTTGCTTCCATGGCACAACTGTTGATTTTTCTGTGGGCAAGACATAAAATAGTGCCCTTCTTCTTGGCAATGATAACATCTTCTCTTGACTGGATCTTTTGTGTTTAGATTGTCACCTGGTGTGTTGTTATCTTGTTGACTCGGAAGGTTCACTTTTATCTGTTTAGCTTGCTTCTTAACTTGCTTGGTCTTTCGGGGTTGAAACTCCTTGTAGGTGATGGTCTATCCATCAATGTATACCTCTTGTGGAGTTGTTCCAGCTGACTGTTGGTTGCTCTCCATTGAGACTGCCTTTCTCTTCTTATCCACATTGAACGCATCTTGGCCCCTAGTGGTTTCGGTGATTGGATGAAACACAAGATTACTGTGACTAACGTGTGTTTTGCAGAAACAGGGATGAGTTAGGTCACGGTAATGGTGACAATACGGGCATATGGAGTTCATGTCCCCTGGCGATGGATATCGTTTCAGTTTTCAAAGGATGGACGACGAAGACGGTGATAGACTAGGCTAAGTGTCATATGGTGTTGGAGGACACTTAGGTAGTCTTAGGTCTTTGTTTTTCCTTTGGCCGTACTATAAAGGGGAGCGTGAATCGGTAGCTTGACCTAGATGAGTCTATTGAGGTAGGTGTGGTGCACACTTGTTATTTCATAGCCCTAGGTAGCTCAGAGAGATGCCTTAAGTTGAGTGGATCAAAAGTCGTTTAGGCTGCGTCGCGATCCGAGTTGAGTCTGCCCTTGTTAAGGGCATCGGACGCTGGCCAGGTGGGCACCGGACACGTCCGATGCTCACCCCAACTAGGGTTTTGTGACACCCTAGTGTCAAGCACTGCATTAGAAACCTCATTAGCTACTAAGAAGCATAAGCAATGCATTGTATCATTTCATGTGCATAAGAGTGTTCCTTGCCTTTTGTTTATTTATTTGGATTTTGGATTTCTATTTGACTTGATGTTTAAAATGGAATTCTGTTGTGGCAAATAATTTTATAAAATAGAGAATATTGAGTAGAGTGCTTTTCATGTTGGAGTTTTGACTTAGTTCAAAATAGTTTATCATATAAAAATGAGTTAAACAAAATGTTTTATGCTTCAAAATTGGCTTTATTCATGTAGAGGCTATAAAAATGGTTTTCAGAAAAAGTGTCTTATATGAAAGTTGTAGAGAAAATTATTTTGAGCAACTTTTATTTTTGGGTCGAAACCTAGTTTGAAGTTTTTGAAACTGTTTTTGAGTGGTCAAACTTTGGAAAATATTTGGAAAAAGAAAAAGGAAAAGAATTTTTCCCGGCGCCAACCTTCCGGCCCATCTGGCCTTTCGGCCCAACCCGCCGCGTCGGCCCAGCGCGCGCGCCTGCCCACGCACGATGCGCCGGCCGCCTGACACGGCCGCGCCGTACGCCGGCCAAAGCCGCCGCGTGGCCGGCGATCTCTGCGCCAAATCCCCCTCGCCCACTCCTCGCCCGATCCTTGCCTCCGCGATCACGCCACGATCGCGCGCGGCCACTCCCGCTCCACCTCGCCTGCCGCGCACCTCGCCCGCCGCGCCGTCGCCTGACGCCCGTCGCCGTCGTGGGTCCCGCCACGACCGGCCGTCCACCGCTCCGTCGAGCCAAAACCGAGCGCCCGCACTCCTCTCTCTTTCACTCCTCACTTGCACCCCTCGCTCTCGCCAGCCCCGCTCTCTCTCTCCCGCACGCGAACGCCACCCCGGCTCGCCGCCGTTCACCACCACTCCCCTCTCTGTTCCCACTCCCACCGAGCACCACCATCCAATCCACCCCGCAGCAAGCTCCGCCTTCGCCCCGCACACACGGTGCGCGCAAAGGAACCGCCGGCCGAGCTCTACCACGCTGTCACCACCACCTCCCCCTTTCGGTCGCCGTCGCCGCCGAAGGAGGGCAAGTTCCCGTTCTTCAGCAACCAAGCCTCCGCCGAGCCCCTTCTTCCTCCTCGAGCTTCACCGAGCCAAGGCAAGGTGAGAACGTTGATCGGCCTCAATGCTACCGCCCTCTACCACCCTAAATCTTCCCGGCCGAGCGCCATGGGCGCCGCTGCGGCCATGCCCGAGGTCGTACTCCCCTGGAGCCATCCGAGCCAAACCAACCCCCTTAGTAGCCTCCCTAGGGTTCGCTTGAGCCGTTGCCTCCCCCAATTCCTCCGGCGACCGCCGGAAACGGCGTAGCCGTGAGTTGCCATCGCCGCCGTGCGCCGCCGCTCGCCGCCGGCAAGCTACGGCCATGCGCTGGCCAAACCAACACCACCACCGGATGCGCCTCGTCAAGACGAGTCGATCTAGCCTAGCCTCGCCGCCGGCGACCTCGCCGCCGACGAGCTTTCGCCGGTCAAACGCCTCCCTTGTTTCTCTCTCTCTGACGGGTGGGTCCCGTTGACCAGCGGACCCCGCATGTCAGCCGCTCACTGGCCCATGGATCGAGTTCACGCAGTGGGCCGGGATGAGTTCAAATGTTTTTCTTTTTACTTTTATTTTCCAGAGATGCTTGTTATTTTTGTATAGCACGTTTTAAAAGTCCAAATGAAGTACTTTCAGTTTTTCTAGCTTGTTTATAAGTAGATATATCATGGAAAAATATGAAAGTATTTTTGGTAGAAGTTTATTTTACTGTTTTTATTTATTTTAGTTTATATGCTTTTGTTAAGATAAATGGTTATATATGTTTTCTGATTGAGTTAATTCCTGGAAACTTTTTTGTAAGTTTATTATCATGTTTTGCACCTGTAAAAAATATATCAGGTACTGTTTATGTGGAAAAAGATACTGTTATGATTAAAATCCCTTTTTGGCTGATTTCTTAGAATAAATATTAGGGTGTTTTATATGTCGAAATAAAATATGGGAAAATTTGTGTTGTCTCTGTTTATGATGTTCAAGCTAATAAAAATGTAAGCATGATCTGTTATGTGAAGAAATCTGAAGTTGCTTTACAAATGTGCTTTTCTGTGTTTTGCTTTGGAAATTCATGTAAGAAATAATATAATGTTTCTGTTCATGGAAATTTCTTTATAAGTATAAAATGTGGAGTAGAATTTGGGAAAAATATGAAATTGAGTTTAGCACCCTTTTCCAGTAGGGTTGCAGTTCAAATGGTTTAAATTGCAATAGATTTGTTTATTTTGTGTAGGCTTGTATGTTTAAGCTCTGTCAGCAAGATTTCTACAGTAGAATGTTTTTGAGTAGAAGAAGCCAGGAAAATTATGAAATCTTCTGTTTGACACTTTTTGGATGAGGAGCTAGTTCAAAGCACCTTTTGAGCAGTTTATTTGTTATTTTTGTATCTGCAGTTCTGTATTTTATTTTTGACTGAAATTTGTTCAGTGAAGTCCAGCAGGTGTTGTTTGCCTTCTGGAATTTTCGTGGATTTTTCTGAGTCTAGAAAAGTGCACTTGCAGTTCAAACCTAAGTTTCTTTTGAATCATTAAATAAGAAATAGGTGAATAAGTGGATTTTGTTTTATGAATTAATTATGAATTTACCTCAATGTCAAAAGTGGTTCAACAAGTTGGTTTTGTTGGTTTGCAAAAATGTTGCTTTACATACCATCACATCTCGCACCCGCAGCTTTTAATTATTTATTATTCGCCGCATGCAATAGGATCGACACTTCCGGAGCCCGATCAGGAGACAGAAGTAAACGCCGAGCAGGAGATCCCGGAACTTCAGCAAGCCGAAGAAGCCGACCCCGCAAGCGACACTAACTTGCCCGAGTGCCTCCCACGAGGCCTCGGTCTTCACCCAAGGTAAGCCCTGGAGCATATTAAGCCTCCTATCTTTTGCAATTAAATTACTTGAGTATTTTATACTGTGATGCATTAGGTTTAGGAGTTGATTGAATCCTAATTGTTGCATTACCCTTCCTTGATTATTGTTTATACCTGCCTTGTTATCCTGTTCTTTATTTATAATGTAGAATTGCTTAGTCTGCTTAATAAAAGTAGTAGTTAAGGATGTTCCTATAGTACCCCTGATGGGTACATACCGGATCACGGTTGGCTATATTTGCTATCGTGGAAAAGAACCTGAGTTGTAGTGAAATACGATCAACTGGATGGCAGGGCACAAGTTTGGAAACTTGGGGCAGTCCATTCGTTGGATCGTGTAGGTTTGTATCGATGTTGGCCCTCGTTCATTTTTGAACGCGCCCTTTTACTTAGGGATACGTCTGTTGGGGATTAGGACCCTCGGCAGCGGCACCACACGGGGCACAGGCAGGAAGGACCTTCGCGTGATCCACACCCTCGGACCCGTTTTCTAACCCTCGCCATGGATCCAACCCCCGAGGCTTTGTTGCGTTTCCCTGCAGGTTAAGACTTGACAACCCGGCAGGTGACCCTCGCTTGCCTGCGAGGCCACTCCGCTTGAAGCAAAGAGTTCGGCAAGGCGACGAAAGGACGCTGGGTCGAGGGCGTGCGGAGTCGAAGGTCAAGTTTTCACGTCTACCCCCGAAGGTGGGCAGGACAAAGTGGCGGCGCGCAGAGGGAAGGCTGATTAGGGTTTCCGCTGCAGCTGTGTTTTTACCTCTTTGCCCTCCCTCCCTGCGTGGAGGCAGGGAATCTTTGTTGTACCCTTTTGTAATTAGTCCTGCGACCCTTGGTATTCCCTATAAATACCAAGGGTGAACAGTGTAAGGGGCATGATTTTTTGGGAATAGAGCTACAATAGTCGCTTTAGTCTCCTTAACCTTCGTTTCTGCCTTCGACGATTGGCCACCTTCGCCTCACCCTCGCACGTGAGCGAAGGTGGGCAAGTGTGTTTCCAACAGTTTGGCGCCGTCCGTGGGGCGAAACGAGGCCGTGGGCGGGGCCGTGGTGGTGCCGGTGGCCGGGTGAAAACACTCGCAACGAAGGTCGCGGCCAGTTCGGCTGGGACTTCTTCGTCAGCTATGGTTGCTTCCGGCCGAGGTGTCGGTAGGGCTGCAGGGCGGGTGCCCCGAGTTGGAGGGATCGGTGCTTTGATTCAGATTTCGGACGACGAGGATGAATCTGATGATGATGAGGCGGAGGAGAAGGATGGAAAAGAGGGGGGAACGGACGAGGGTTCGTCTGATGAAGGCAGCGAAGCTTCCAGTGAAGGAAGTGACACTGATGAGGAGGTGTCCATCGATGACACCCACGGAAGAGGGGCAGCCTCGCCAAGCGCTGGTGCGATGGTTACCCAGAGCGTGGATGACACTGTTCGGGATGTTGAACTAGATAGTCCTCGGCGAGGGTCGATTCCCACCTTTGCGGGCTCGCACTTGTGGGTAGAGGGTTTTGAGTTTGATGGGGAACTCGAGTCTGACCGAGCCCGGGGAAAGAGACCGTACGGCGAGGCGAATCGGTCAAGCCTCCCAGAATATGCTAAGAAGCTTGGAATTTCTGATCCGGCGACTGAGCTGTTCACCAGTCCGGACCTTCGGGATTGTCACTTGCAATGTGGCCCGGAGGAAAGGCGTTTTTTAGGCCGAATATTCGGCCGCATTTGTGTGCCGGAGGCGGAGGTTCTACTTGCGGACCAAGCGGTTGGTGATACTCTTGACGACGTTGACGTCAAGTTGGCGGAGCTAATGCTCTTGAACCGTGCGGCGAGGCGAAAGGTTGGCTCCGACATGGAATTCATGAGAAATCACATTACTGAGCTTGAGAAGGAGAATAGCAAACTGGCTCGGAGCTTAGAGAATAAGGAAATTGAACTGAAGAATGCTTCGGAGAAGGCCGCGAAGGCTCGAGAGGAGGCAGTTGAACTGGCGAAGCGTAATGCTGATTTAATTGCCGCGGGAAAGGAGAAGGACAGGGCGTTGGCCGATGTCGAGGGTCGCTTAGGGGATTTGAGCGAGTCTTGGCGGACGAGCATGGAGAACGTCAAGCGTAAGCTTGATTGTTGCCTGACTGAGGCCGGAGGCTCTGCCGGAGAGCCATTGCCTGCAGCTAGCGCGGAAGCCTTCGAGGGTTGGCTGAGTAATGAACTTGATGTATTTAGTTCACTAGTTGCCAATGCAGCCGATTTCGGGGGTTACGCCAGGGCTTTGGCAATGGCGAGCATGCTTCGACTAGCAGATTGTGATCATCTTCGCAAAATCAGGAGGCCAAACCATGCTTTTCCGTCGGTCGATGAAGTGCGCCGTATGAAGGTTGACGACGCTGAAGTTCGGAACTGCGCGATGCGTCTGCTCCGCAGGTTTTGGATCTCCGGAGGCGGCCGAGCTCTTGCCTTCGAAGAAGCTGCCGAGGCTACACGTCAGGTTTGCGTACTTTTTCGGATTTTTCGATTTTGTTGATCTGTTTTAGAAGGGTTATTATTGATTTTGGCGAGGTTTGTCTTTGTTTTGCTTATAGGCTCGAAAGGAAGCGATGCCCTCGCCGCCCACGGAGGTTGACATAGGAGGCGGCTCCGAAGCTGTCCCTGAATCAAGTGCTGCGGGGGTTACGCTCGCCGAGATCGAGGCCTTGACCGGGGACGTCCCGAGCGCTGAAGAAGCAGTGGTGCAAAAAGCGGCGACGGAAGAGGAGCCTGCTTCGATCGTCGAGGCTGCCGTGGAAGATTCCACGGCGGAGAAGGCGCCTGCTAGAGCCTCGACCGTCGCCATTGGCGAAGGTTCGGAAGCCATCGAGGACGGAGCTGCGAGTGGAGCCCATAGGGAAGCTGGTCAGGTGTGATCCCTGGGATTGTTGTGGCGAGGTAGCCGTTTTGTAGAAATTGTGGCTGTAAAGACTTGATGAGGCTGAAACATCTTCGTATTTTGTGAAACATGTAGGTTCCTGACGGAACTGTGCTAGATGTATTCGACGTGACTCCGCTGATGTTAAATTACCAAGATGTTTTTATAACTGGTGAATCGTGGGCTCGCGCTAGGTTTAAACATCCTTCGCTTTCCTTTGAACGCTTTTGGTGGTCGAAGGTGCGAAGGTATGATTTAAAGAATAGTAGGTCGAGTCGTTTTTGGCGTGAGGCAGATTATACGGACCGTCAGGCCGACCGTTATTTGTTTGGATCTTCTTCGATCTCGCAAGCTAGCGATGGTGATGACATTGACGAGAACACAGCTTTAGAATATTTATTCGGGCAAAGAGAGTTTGGTGTAGGTTCGGACGGGACGCTTATGATTCCGAAGGAAGAACCTTCGGAAGTTAGTGAGACAAGGCATAGATACATGTATAGGGCAAGGGTTTTACCCGGAGAGCTGCCGATTGTCCCTGCAGCTCCTTTGTTGTGGGGACCCCTGGTTCCAGTGGAAGCAGGGTTGGAGGAGGAAGTCGAGGGTTTGAGTGATTTGTTGCTGATTGAGGATGAAGATTAAACTTCATGACTTTTTGTTTCTTTCCTTTTTTGATTGTATGTTGCACTGCTGACTGAGGGAAACAGATCATGGTATTGATTCATTTGTTTTGTAATGATTTTATTTGAAGTAATTGTAATGCTCGCATAAAGTTCTCGAGGTTCGTGTAAAGTTTTTGATACGTTGAATTGGAAAGAAAAACAGCGACGCCCCCCCCCCATTTTCTTTAAGCGAGGTTCGCGTAACGCTTTCGATAAGCTGATTTTGAAAAAACAGCGACGCCCCCCATTTTCTTTAGCGAGGCTCGCGTAACGCTTTCGATAAGCTGATTTTGAAAAAACAGCGACGCCCCCAGTTTCTTTTAGCGAGGCTCGCGTAACGCTTTCGATAAGCTGATTTTCAAAAAACAGCGATGCCCCCCATTTTCTTTAGCGAGGCTCGCGTAACGCTTTCGATAAGCTGATTTTGAAAAAACAGCGACGCCCCCCATTTTCTTTTAGCGAGGCTCGCGTAACGCTTTCGATAAGCTGATTTTGAAAAAACAGCGACGCCCCCCATTTTCTTTTAGCGAGGCTCGCGTAACGCTTTCGATAAGCTGATTTTGAAAAAACAGCGACGCCCCCCATTTTCTTTAGCGAGGCTCGCGTAACGCTTTCGATAAGCTGATTTTGAAAAAACAGCGACGCCCCCCATTTTCTTTTAGCGAGGCTCGCGTAACGCTTTCGATAAGCTGATTTTGAAAAAACAGCGACGCCCCCCATTTTCTTTTAGCGAGGCTCGCGTAACGCTTTCGATAAGCTGATTTTGAAAAAACAGCGACGCCCCCCATTTTCTTTAGCGAGGCTTGCGTAAGCGCTTTTGATAAGCTGGTTTCGGGCTTCGCGCCTCCCCTTACCATAGGCGAAGGTGAAGTTAGCCTTTTGCGAGCCCCGGGCTTGTGTTGCGAGGGTGCTCGATTTTTTGGACTTCGCGCCTCCCCTTCATCTTAAGTGGAGGTGAAGTTTGCTTTTTGCAAGCCCCTGGCGTGTTTTGCGAGGGTGCTTGACTTTTTGGACTTCGCGCCTCCCCTTATCTTAGGTGGAGGTGAAGTTTGCTTTTTTGCGAGCCCCTAGCGTTTTTTGCGAGGGTGCTCGGCTTTTTGGACTTCGCGCCTCCCCTTATCTTAGGTGGAGGTGAAGTTTGGTTTTTTGCGAGCCCCTGGCGTTTTTTGCGAGGGTGCTCGCCTTTTTGGACTTCGCGCCTCCCCTTATCTTAGGTGGAGGTGAAGTTTGCTTTTTTGCGAGCCCCTGGTGTTTTATGCGAGGGTGCTCGGCTTTTTGGACTTCGCGCCTCCCCTTATCTTAGGTGGAGGTGAAGTTTGCTTTTTTGCGAGCCCCTGGCGTTTTTTGCGAGGGTGCTCGGCTTTTTGGACTTCGCGCCTCCCCTTATCTTAGGTGGAGGTGAAGTTTGCTTTTTTGCGAGCCCCTGGCGTTTTTTGCGAGGGTGCTCGGCGTTTTGGACTTCGCGCCTCCCCTTATCTTAGGTGGAGGTGAAGTTTGCTTTTGAAAAACATTGTTTTTTGAAGCAATCTTTGAAAAGAAAAGGTCCATCGATTATAGCACTTTTTGAAGAAGAGTTGCTTTTTTCAATGTTTTCTAGAAATGGTAAAAACTTGGAGATTTTACTTTTATCGGGGGTTCTAGCCTGTATTAAGGGTTTGGACGCTGCCTCGTTAAAAAACCTTACGGCCCTTCGTAAGGAAAAAGAGTGCAGCTCCTTCTGTTTTTGTTACATACACAGAAATGGAAAAATAACGAAAGTGAAACAAAAATTACATTGCACGAGGGCTCGCTAAGGCTCCGCTATGGGTAGAATTTGCGAAGGTCATCAATGTTCCAGGTGTGAGGTAGGATGTTTCCTTCGCTGTCGGAGAGGTGAAAAGAGCCAGGACGGTTGCATTCCACAATCAAAAATGGGTCTGTCCACTTAGGCTGAAACTTCCCCGCCATGCTGGCGTTTGGCTTTCTGATGAGGACAAGGTCGCCCTTCTGCAAATCTTTGATTCTGACCTTTTTGTCTCTCCATTTTTTGGTTTCTTCTTGGTATTTGCGAAGGTTGTGTACTGCATTGCATCTTGTTTCTTCGAGCAGGTCTTTGTCAAGCAGTTGGGCTTGTTCGTCAGTTGCGAGGGTTGTTCTGAGCGACCCGTACTTTAACTCTTCTGGTAGCATGGCTTCTTCACCGAATAGGAGCTTGAAGGGTGTGAATTTGGTTGCTCTGCACTCGGAGGTGTTGTGAGACCAGGTGACTGAAGGTAGTTCATCCACCCATTTACCCTTAGGTCTACCCTGCAACTTTTTGGATATAGCTTGGAAAATTGTTGCATTGGCTCTCTCAACCAAACCGTTGGATTGCGGGTGCTGGACGGAGGCGAAGCATAATATTGTCCCAATTTGCGCACCGAATTCTTTGAAGACCTCGCTGTCAAACTGTGTGCCATTGTCAACGGTTAGATGTTGAGGAACTCCAAACCGACAAACTATTTGTTGCCAGAAAAACTTTTTTACTGCGAGGGAAGTGATGGAAGACAATGGTCTTGTTTCAATCCACTTTGTGAAGTATTCCACGGCTACCACCACGTAGCGAAGGTTCCCTGGAGCCGTCGGCAGTGGGCCCACAATGTCCATTGCCCACCTTTGCAGAGGCCAAGTTGGGCATATGAGGGTTGTAGGTGCCCCCGGGGCGTTTTGATTCTTTGCCATCAGTTGACAACCCTCGCAGTGCTTGACGATGGTTTCTGCATCTCTTAATGTTGTTAGCCAGTAGAAACCTTGCCGGAACGTGTGGCGGAACGGTCCTAATCCCATGGCCCACAGGTCCCTGTCAGCCTCTGACAGCCGAACCGATGTTCCGTGTGATTAAGACTGTTCGTCACCGGGCTGCATCAGCGCCCATCGTCCGCAGGATCATCTCACCATTCGGTTACAGCACTGGATACTTTTACAAATAACATCGGAATACAGAGCGGAAGACTTAAATAACAATAGTTTTACAAACCGAGGTTCCAAATAAGATTAAAGGTGCAGTTATTACAAACCAAGTTCGAGTAATAGAAATAGGCAACGTAGCGGAGTACAACAAAATAAAGATACTCAATATCACCCAGCCCGAGGGTGTACACTTATTCTTCGGCCTCATCGGCCTCCTCCTGGACGAAGGTCATGCAGCAGGGCGCAAGACACATCGGGGACTCAGTCATACCTGCAGCAAGGGTAACAAAACCCTGAGTACTGGGGTACTCAACAAGACTTACCCGACTAAAGAAAAGGAAGAAGACTCAGGGATGAGAGGCTTAGGGTAGTCAAGGTAAGGCTTAAGCAAGACCAAGTATTTTGCAGAAAAGCATTTTGTAAACCTCGTGCTGTTTTTGGAAAGATTCAAGTATTTCTCAATCCTTCATTGTTCATGATTCATTTTACCTTCCAAAACATCCCTAGTTGAGAACCACTCTCCGTTGACAGTCAGTGACCAAGTCTCCATAACCGAGGAGCAACGTTAATCCGGATAAATAATACTCAGCTGAGGATTCCTATCCACACTGCATATGTAGCACCCAAGCTTGCATATGCCAACTCGTCTACCACGATTCCTCCAAGATTGGACCGGTCCTACGCCACCCGGAAGTACAGTACTCCACTCATATCCAGGTACGACGACCACGTGGGTACAAGCTACTTCCGCCATCTCGCCACTCCCAGTGCGCGGTTGTCGGTCCCAATAAAGGAGTCCTCGGAGCCAAAGCTTTCCGAAGTATGTGAATAGTTGCAAGTCTTGACCAGCAGGCCCACATACGGATGGTCCCTAATTTTTCTGCCAGAACTATACCTCGGTTATATCTCACCCAAGCGTAATAGTCCTGTCAGTTTTTCAACCGTGTCCCGGTCGGTGTCAACTGTTGAGTCCCGGACTTCAACATGACGGCACCGTACGCTTGGACAACCTCTCCTCACTATTGACTAGGTATGGATCAGATACTTAGCCAACGGTCGGGGAGTAAAGCCAAATTCCCATAAAAATTCTTTAAGTGATCACACTTTTGAAATTGACATTTTATTGCAAATCTATTGAATAGCGTTACTAAGCATTTTGCAAATAGTTTTTAAACAGGGCAGGTGGATTTGCTGGTGGAGGTAAACAGTGCAGGTAATAGGTCATCACACAACTCCTATAACCTAATGCAGTAGTTTAACTCAAAGGCATTTTAAGTAAACTTTTGTAAAAACAAGGAAGGGTTAAAATGCACCGGGGCTTGCCTTGAAGAGCAAAGAGGACAGGCTCGGGGTCGGCAGTGCAGGTGTCGGAGCTCGGGGTCGCCTCAGGGGTAGGTCCGTCAGCGGCTGCTTCGACTTTGACGTTTTCTCCTTCGGTCACTATACGGATGCAATGATGTATGCTTATGAGGATGCTGACATGAACAAAAGGCTTGCTAAAACGCAGGACAAAACCTACTGATTCTAGAGTACACTTTCCATCGCGTAAGTAACTTCTTAGTGTGGACATAAAGTTACTTATCTTTATCCCTAAGCAAAATTAATCAACCTATTAAGCATCATTTATCCGACCTAAACACAAATCATGCATGGCATCACAAACATCATAGACCAAATGGGTGGGGGTCTATGAACAGCAAACAATCCCAAAAGTCACATCACAGGACATACAACATGAACCCTAATTGCTTTTCTATTTTTCCTAATTATTTAAAAAGGTCATTTTATGCAGTTGCTCCAAAATTTACCAAATTAATCCCATGGGTTCATTAAGGTATCAATAGATGGCAAAACAAATTTCATAATTTTTGGAGATCATTAAGGTGCTTAACAAAAATCAAACATTTAATTCACAAAAGGCACTATTCAACATTTAAAATAAATGTCCAAAAATCAACTTGCTCCAAATGGCCTCAAAATTTTACCAGAGACTAAACATGACATAACTAGCACATAAAAATTTATCTCATGATCTTAGGATCTACACCTGATTTTCAAAAAAACTAAAACCATCCATTTCTTAATTAAAAGAAGGATTTTTCATTTTCCAATTTTTGCAGAAAAGTAGGGTTTCTTATTTTTCTAAAATACTACACAGTGCAAGGAACATACCATAATTTTCTCAGAATTTATGGGACAACAGGTTAATTCTCACAAAAAAAGAAAATAGAACACTATTCACATATCTTAAAAAGAAAGGAAAAAGGAAAAGAAACACTGTGCTTCTTCCCCGAGGGCTCGGGCGAATCACAGGCGAGGCGTACGGCGGACCGGCCGCTCGGGCCTTGCGCTGGGAAAGCAGAGGGTGGGGAAAGCTTCGCGGGCTCACCGCGAGTCGGGAGCGAGGCTCGGCGAGGCGGTGCAAGGGTCGGAGGAGGGAGTCCGACGGTGGTGGTGCTTCGGCAGATCTCTTCGGCGGCGATCGGCGTCCGGCGGCTCTGTCCACCAAAAGAGGTCGCCGAGGGTGCGGTTAGGAGCGCGCTGAGGTGAGGAAGAGAGGGCAGGGGTCGGAGGGAAGAGAGAAGCACTCACGGCGGCGAATTTCTCGTTTAGCCGAAACGCGGCCGTTTGCCGGAGTCGGGGACGAAGCTCCTGCGCCGGCGAGAGGAGGGCGGAGGGGTGAAATTGGTTGCTCGGGAAGGTGGAGCAGCTCAAGGCGAAGGCGGTGGAGGGCTCGGCGGGCGCTGGGGTGGTCTGGTGGCTCGAGGTGCCGTGGTGGCGGCAATGGCGGAGCTCGACGGCTTCTTATAGCCGCAGGATGGAGCGGGGGGGGGGGGGGGTCCGGGCGAGGGGTGAGGAGCGTTCGCGCGGCACTAAAGGAGGTAGGGAGCAGGGTAGGGCGGCTCGGCGTGGGCGGGAGCTCGCGCGCGGCGCGGCGGCTTGCCGGCGGCCGGCATCTGCGCGCTGTCTGCGGCTGTAGGGGAAGGAGGAGGGTAGGGTAGGGGATGGCGAGGCGGCGGTAGGTAGGGGACCGGAGAGGTCGAGCGCTTAGCGCTGGCCTCGGGCGACACGGACGCGGGTCAGCCGGGCTCGGCGAGGCTGAGGCTGCGCCGCCGTCGGCCGGGGCCCCCTTGCTTTAAAGCTCGCACAGAGACGTTACCCATTCCCAAATCTACCCCCTTTCTGAAATTTTGAAATTACTCCCAAAACTTGAACTACACAAAGAAAACTCAAAACACCAAAGCTGCTTAGAATTTTGAGATCTACAACTTTGCCAATATAAACTTTTTCTGAAACTCAAAAGTTTTTGAGATAATTTTGAAAACTGAAAAGGGGACAAAATTGATGTTTGAAAGAATTTGAAATTACTTCTGATTTTGTATTGAAACTTGAAAATCTGTAAACACCAAAGTTGTTCCTTAAGGCAAGATCTACAACTTTTCTTATTGGGCCAACTTCAAATTTTGAATAGTTTTTGAATTAGAAAAAAAGGTAAAACTAGAGTTTGGAAATTTAGGGTTTTTCAAAAGGAATTTAAATTCTATTTCTGATTTTGAACTTTGATCAACACAACAAAACATCAAGACACTCAATTGAACAAGATTCACACAAGGCTAGACATAGAGATGAAACTACCATTTTGCCCTTAAAGGAAGATTTGGGCTTTTAGGGTTTTTGAAAAAGAGATCACTACACAAGTCACCTTAGAAAAAGGTAAATGCAAAACAAGCATTAGGCAAACATAAAGCATGGCAAGGATGATTAATGACTAAAGATGATGACATGTCAGGTTAATTACATATTAATCACCATAGGTGTTACAACCTTCCCCCCTAAAAGAAATCTCGCCCCGAGATTCTGCGTCTTAAGAAGGACAAAGACAAAACTTTACATCTACAGAGTATCGAGAAAGTCAGGATAAGTCTTCGCTAAGAAGTCTTCGGATTCCCAAGTGGCTTCTTCTTCAGAGTGTTGGTTCCACTGGATCTTGTACCATCTTGTGGTAGTCCTCCAGGTAACACGGTCCTTGTAATCCAACACGCGAACTGGATACTCGGAGTATGACAGATCGGGTTCTAACTCAACACCTTCAACTTACACCACGTGTTCGGGTACTTGGAGACATTTCTTGAGTTGGGAGACGTGAAACACATTATGGACTGCGGAAAGATGGTCAGGCAACTTCAATTTGTAGGCTACCTTGCCACAACGTTCCAGAATTTCAAAGGGACCAATATAGCGTGGTGCTAACTTTCCCTTGACTCCAAAACGAGTAACTCCTTTGGTGGGTGAGACCTTCAGATACACATAATCCCCGATTTGGAACTTCAGAGGTCGACGTCTTTTGTCAGCATAGCTCTTCTGTCGAGACTGTGCAATCTTCATATCCTCTTGTATTTGCTTGACTTTTTCTTCCATATCTTTTACTAGGTCAACTCCAAAGAATTCCCTTTCTCCAGGTTCAGACCAACTGAGAGGTGTACGACAACGGCGACCGTACAGTGCTTCAAAGGGTGCCATTTTAATGCTTTCTTGGTAACTGTTATTATATGAGAATTCTGCCAAGGGCAAACACTCATCCCAAGTATCTGCGAAGGTGAGCACGCAGGCTCTCAACATGTCCTCTAACACTTGGTTGACTCGCTCAGTTTGTCCATCCGTTTGTGGATGATATGCTGTGCTATGCAAGAGTTTGGTTCCAAGTGAGGTATGGAATGCTTTCCAGAATTTTGCGACGAACTGGGTACCACGATCAGAGATAATGGTCTTGGGTATGCCATGGAGTTTTACTATGTTGTTCTTGTACAAAGTGGCGTAAGTGGGGACGGTGTAGCTGGTCTTGACTGGCAGGAAGTGAGCCTGCTTAGTGAGGCGATCCACGATCACCCAGATGGAATCAAAACCTCTTTGTGTCTTGGGTAGCCCATTGATAAAATCCATACTGATATCGTCCCACTTCCAAGCAGGTACATGTAAAGGTTGCAATTCTCCTCCGGGCTTCATGTGTACAGCTTTGATCCTCTGGCAAGTATCACATCGAGCGACATACCGGGCGATCTCTTCATCTTTGTCCACCAGAATCTCTGCCTCAAGTCTTGGTACATCTTGTTGCTGCCGGGGTGGATGGAGAATCTAGTCAAGTGTGCTTCATCAAGGATTAACTGTCTCAACTCAGGCACTTTGGGAACTACCAGCCGGTTGTTGAACCAAACCACTCCTGCATCATCAATCCTGAAACAATCAGCTTTTCCGGATCGGATCCTTTCGATAATGTGCTTGATTCCAGGGTTATCCTTTTGAGTCACAATGATCTGTTCCCTGATAGGTGTTTCTATTCTGATATTATTCAGCGTTCCTTGTGGAACCATCTCAATACCCAGCTTTTCTAGTTCATAACACAGGGAAGAATTACAGGGCTTCATCATCTGACAGTTGTAGTACGACTTGCGACTGAGCGCATCGGCGACTACATTTGCTTTACCCGGATGGTAATGTACTTCGAGATCATAATCTTTAATTAACTCAAGCCATCTTCTCTGTCTCATATTCAGTTCTTCTTGAGTAAAGATATACTTCAGGCTCTTGTGATTAGTGTACACATTGCAGGTACTGCCCAACAAATAATGGCGCCAGATCTTTAAGGCGTGCACCACTGCTGCTAACTCAAGATCATGGGTTGGATAATTCTCTTCATGTCGCTTAAGCTGCCGTGAGGCATAAGCGATCACTCGACCCTCTTGCATCAAAACACAGCCCAAACCAGTACCAGATGCATCACAAAAGACATCAAAGGGCCTTTCGATGTTCGGCTGGGCTAGCACTGGTGATGTGGTTGACAGTTTCTTCAACATTTGAAAGGCCTGCTCACAAGCTGGTGACCAGACAAACTTCACAGAATTCTTTAATAACTCAGTGATAGGCTTGGCGATTCTGGAGAAATCCGGGATGAAACGGCGATAATATCCAGCCATTCCCATGAAGCTGCGGACTCCGTGAACAGTGGTAGGTGGCTCCCAATCCAGAATGTTCGCCACCTTTCCAGGATCGACTGACACTCCTTCAGCGGATAGGACATGACCAAGGAACTGTATCTGATCTAACCAGAACTCACATTTACTGAACTTGGCATAAAGCTGGTGATCTCTGAGGCGGGATAGAACGATACGAAGATGCTCGGCATGCTCTTCAGGGGTCTTTGAGTAGACAAGGATGTCGTCAATGAACACGACCATAAATTTATCGAGCTCCGGCATGAATACGGAGTTCATGAGATACATGAAGTGGGCAGGGGCATTGGTCAAACCGAAGGACATGACCAGGTACTCATATAGGCCGTACCTAGTAGTGAAAGCGGTTTTAGGAATGTCCTCGGGACGTATTTTTATTTGGTGTTAGCCAGATCTGAGGTCAATCTTGGAGAATACTCTGGCTCCAGCTAGCTGGTCAAAAAGAAGGTCGATACGAGGCAAGGGATATTTATTTTTGATGGTGACTTCATTGAGTGGGCGATAATCAATGCATAATCTGAGACTCTTGTCTTTCTTCTTCACAAAGATTGCAGGACAGCCCCAAGGAGATGAACTTGGGCGAATGAAGCCTTTATCCAGCAATTCTTGCAACTGGATTTTTAGCTCTGCCAACTCTCTGGGAGGCATTCGGTAAGCTCTGCGGGATATAGGAGCAGTCCCGGGCTTAAGCTCTATGGCAAACTCAACATCACGGTCAGGAGGCAAACCAGGTAAGTCCTCTGGAAAAACATCAGGGAATTCACAGACCACGGGGATGTCTCTGGTCTCCTGAACATAGGTGGTATTCAATTGCGTGGCTACTGGTTTCGGAGGCATAGGGAGTTGGAGAAAGAGCTTGGAGGTACTGTTAGGAATGTCCACTCTCACAACTCTATTCAGGATGTCCATCAGGGCTTTATACTGGCACATCCAATTCATGCCTAAAATGACATCTATTTCCTGATCACGAAGCACTATCATTGAACTGTTCAATCTGAGTTGTATACTGCCGCAGTCCGTGAAGCTCGGCTCTGGTGACGTCCTCGCGAATCCAAGTGGCATCGCGCTGCTGGATGGCGCGAATCACGTTCCGGTTAGCCTGCTCCAGGGAGGCTCGGGCCTCATAGAACTCCAGACGTGAGTGGTAGAAGTCATGCTCCAAGTTCTCCAGCTCAGCCTTCATATTCTTGATCTCCTCCTTTAGGTGTTTGCGGGTGCGACGGGGAAAGCGACGACCGTTGGAGGCTTCGCCAGTCTCTTCTCCAGTGCGTGGTGCCAGTTGGTGGCGTGGCACACCATTGGGTCCAGTCGACTTGCGAGCAGTCAGCTTGATACGAGCCATGTCTTGATAAGATAAGTTGGATGAGGAGTGAAAAGGCTAGCAAGAAAAGGTAAAGGCATACTAACCCAACGAACTTAGAGAGGAAGTTATTAAATTAACTTAAGTGATTATGACATGATGCATGAATCGTTTCTACGGAACAAGGCAATGTAATTTAATAAGGTACATAGGGCTTAATACAAGTTGTCTCGCTAACTAGTGTTGCCATATATAAGATAAGATGAGAGAAGCAGTTTGGACCCAAAAATAGTCAAGTTTAGTTTATTTGGACTCAAAGATCTTTTGAAGTTTTCGCAAGAATACTGCAACGTTATAGTGAGATGCTCCGATACCACTCTGTGGCGGAACGGTCCTAATCCCATGGCCCACAGGTCCCTGTCAGCCTCTGACAGCCGAACCGATGTTCCGTGTGATTAAGACTGTTCGTCACCGGGCTGCATCAGCGCCCATCGTCCGCAGGATCATCTCACCATTCGGTTACAGCACTGGATACTTTTACAAATAACATCGGAATACAGAGCGGAAGACTTAAATAACAATAGTTTTACAAACCGAGGTTCCAAATAAGATTAAAGGTGCAGTTATTACAAACCAAGTTCGAGTAATAGAAATAGGCAACGTAGCGGAGTACAACAAAATAAAAATACTCAATATCACCCAGCCCGAGGGTGTACACTTATTCTTCGGCCTCATCGGCCTCCTCCTGGACGAAGGTCATGCAGCAGGGCGCAAGACACATCGGGGACTCAGTCATACCTGCAGCATGGGTAACAAAACCCTGAGTACTGGGGTACTCAACAAGACTTACCCGACTAAAGAAAAGGAAGAAGACTCAGGGATGAGAGGCTTAGGGTAGTCAAGGTAAGGCTTAAGCAAGACCAAGTATTTTGCAGAAAAGCATTTTGTAAACCTCGTGCTGTTTTTGGAAAGATTCAAGTATTTCTCAATCCTTCATTGTTCATGATTCATTTTACCTTCCAAAACATCCCTAGTTGAGAACCACTCTCCGTTGACAGTCAGTGACCAAGTCTCCATAACCGAGGAGCAACGTTAATCCGGATAAATAATACTCAGCTGAGGATTCCAATCCACACTGCATATGTAGCACCCAAGCTTGCATATGCCAACTCGTCTACCACGATTCCTCCAAGATTGGACCGGTCCTACGCCACCCGGAAGTACAGTACTCCACTCATATCCAGGTACGACGACCACGTGGGTACAAGCTACTTCCGCAATCTCGCCACTCCCAGTGCGCGGTTGTCGGTCCCAATAAAGGAGTCCTCGGAGCCAAAGCTTTCCGAAGTATGTGAATAGTTGCAAGTCTTGACCAGCAGGCCCACATACGGATGGTCCCTAATTTTTCTGCCAGAACTATACCTCGGTTATATCTCACCCAAGCGTAATAGTCCTGGTCGGTGTCAACTGTTGAGTCCCGGACTTCAACATGACGGCACCATACGCTTGGACAACCTCTCCTCACTATTGACTAGGTATGGATCAGATACTTAGCCAACGGTCGGGGAGTAAAGCCAAATTCCCATAAAAATTCTTTAAGTGATCACACTTTTGAAATTGGCATTTTATTGCAAATCTATTGAATAGCGTTACTAAGCATTTTGCAAATAGTTTTTAAACAGGGCAGGTGGATTTGCTGGTGGAGGTAAACAGTGCAGGTAATAGGTCATCACACAACTCCTATAACCTAATGCAGTAGTTTAACTCAAAGGCATTTTAAGTAAACTTTTGTAAAAACAAGGAAGGGTTAAAATGCACCGGGGCTTGCCTTGAAGAGCAAAGAGGACAGGCTCGGGGTCGGCAGTGCAGGTGTCGGAGCTCGGGGTCGCCTCAGGGGTAGGTCCGTCAGCGGCTGCTTCGACTTTGACGTTTTCTCCTTCGGTCACTATACGGATGCAATGATGTATGCTTATGAGGATGCTGACATGAACAAAAGGCTTGCTAAAACGCAGGACAAAACCTACTGATTCTAGAGTACACTTTCCATCGCGTAACTTACTTCTTAGTGTGGACATAAAGTTACTTATCTTTATCCCTAAGCAAAATTAATCAACCTATTAAGCATCATTTATCCGACCTAAACACAAATCATGCATGGCATCACAAACATCATAGACCAAATGGGTGGGGGTCTGTGAACAGCAAACAATCCCAAAAGTCACATCACAGGACATACAACATGAACCCTAATTGCTTTTCTATTTTTCCTAATTATTTAAAAAGGTCATTTTATGCAGTTGCTCCAAAATTTACTAAATTAATCCCATGGGTTCATTAAGGTATCAATAGATGGCAAAACAAATTTCATAATTTTTGGAGATCATTAAGGTGCTTAACAAAAATCAAACATTTAATTCACAAAAGGCACTATTCAACATTTAAAATAAATGCCCAAAAATCAACTTGCTCCAAATGGCCTCAAAATTTTACCAGAGACTAAACATGACATAACTAGCACATAAAAATTTATCTCATGATCTTAGGAGCTACACCTGATTTTCAAAAAAACTAAAACCATCCATTTCTTAATTAAAAGAAGGATTTTTCATTTTCCAATTTTTGCAGAAAAGTAGGGTTTCTTATTTTTCTAAAATACTACACAGTGCAAGGAACATACCATAATTTTCTCAGAATTTATGGGACAACAGGTTAATTCTCACAAAAAAAAAGAAAACAGAACACTATTCACATATCTTAAAAAGAAAGGAAAAAGGAAAAGAAACACTGTGCTTCTTCCCCGAGGGCTCGGGCGAATCGCAGGCGAGGCGCACGGCGGACCGGCCGCTCGGGCCTTGCGCTGGGAAAGCAGAGGGTGGGGAAAGCTTCGCGGGCTCACCGCGAGTCGGGAGCGAGGCTCGGCGAGGCGGTGCAAGGGTCGGAGGAGGGAGTCCGACGGTGGTGGTGCTTCGGCGGATCTCTTCGGCGGCGATCGGCGTCCGACGGCTCTGTCCACCAAAAGAGGTCGCTGTCCGACGGTGATGGCATCTGCGCGCTGTCCGCGGCCGTAGGGGAAGGAGGAGGGTAGGGTAGGGGATGGCGAGGCGGCGGTAGGTAGGGGACCGGAGAGGTCGAGCGCTTAGCGCTGGCCTCGGGCGACACGGACGTGGGTCAGCCGGGCTCGGCGAGGCTGAGGCTGCGCCGCCGTCGGCCGGGGCCCCCTTGCTTTAAAGCTCGCACAGAGACGTTACCCATTCCCAAATCTACCCCCTTTCTGAAATTTTGAAATTACTCCCAAAACTTGAACTACACAAAGAAAACTCAAAACACCAAAGTTGCTTAGAATTTTGAGATCTACAACTTTGCCAATATAATCTTTTTCTGAAACTCAAAAGTTTTTGAGATAATTTTGAAAACTGAAAAGGGGACAAAATTGATGTTTGAAAGAATTTGAAATTACTTCTGATTTTGTATTGAAACTTGAAAATCTGTAAACACCAAAGTTGTTCCTTAAGGCAAGATCTACAACTTTTCTTATTGGGCCAACTTCAAATTTTGAATAGTTTTTGAATTAGAAAAAAAAGGGTAAAACTAGAGTTTGGAAATTTAGGGTTTTTCAAAAGGAATTTAAATTCTATTTCTGATTTTGAACTTTGATCAACACAACAAAACATCAATACACTCAATTGAACAAGATTCACACAAGGCTAGACACAGAGATGAAACTACCATTTTGCCCTTAAAGGAAGATTTGGGCTTTTAGGGTTTTTGAAAAAGAGATCACTACACAATTCACCTCAGAAAAAGGTAAATGCAAAACAAGCATTAGGCAAACATAAAGCATGGCAAGGATGATTAATGACTAAAGATGATGACATGTCAGGTTAATTACATATTAATCACCATAGGTGTTACAAAACGCTTTTCCGACTAGCGCCCTCGGGCCATTGTGAGAACCACAGATGCCCTCATGGACTAGCCTGAGAATGTCGTTGCCTTCGGACTGCGACACACATTTGAGCCATGGCGAAGTTACCGAAGCTTTGTACAGGGTGTTGTCAACAATCTTGTACCCTCGCACTCTTTGCTTTAGTCTGTTTTCTTCTTCTCTATTTTCTGATTCATGAAGCCCCTTGATGTAGGCCATGATAGGTGCTCTCCAATCCTCACACTGGATTGCACTGACCAACTTGATGCTGATTTCTGAGGCTTCGAAAGCTGATCAAGTGGCAACCTCGTGGAACACATCTGGTGGAAGCTGTAACTGCTGTGCGGCTGCTTTAGCTAGGCAGTCTGCCTCGCTGTTTTTAGTCCTTGATATTGCTTTTACATTCATGCCGAGGAAGAAAGATTCTAACCTTCGGACATATTGGAAATACTTTTGAAGTTCTGGATCTTTTGCTTTGTAGTTTTTCTCCATGTGCCCCGCAATGACTTGTGAGTCTGTGTTGATGAGTGCCCTTCCGACTGACAGCGATCGTAGCCTTGAGAGTGCCAGAATCACAGCTTCGTATTCAGCGGAGTTGTTTGTACATTTGAAGTCAAGTCTTCGAGTATATCTCAGCTTCGACCCGGAGGGCGAGATTAGAATGGCCGAGGCACCGGCTCCGGTTGCACCCCAGGCTCCATCGACAAAAACGGTCCAAAACTGGTTATGTTGAGGTTCATCGCCGCGAGGGTCGGGCGTCCACTCCGCTATGAAGTCGGCTAATACCTGCGATTTGACTGCCGTTCTGCCGACGAAGGTCACAGCGTAACTGTTGAGCTCAACTGCCCATTTTGCTATTCTTCCAACTGCCTCGTTGTTTTTGAAAATATTCTCGAGAGGATATGACGAAGGTACATGGATCTCGTGTGCCTGGAAATAGTGCTTGAGCTTTCTTGATGCCATAACCACGGCGTATGCTATTTTCTCGAGCTCCGAATAATTTCTCTTTGGGCCTTCGAGGGTTTCTGAAACATAGTAGATTGGGGCTTGCCTGGTCTTGTTGTTTTCGCGGAGCTCCTTGATGAGAACTGCGCTTGCTGCATGAGGCGAAGCTGCGACGTAGAGTAACAATAGATCTCCCTTGCCTGGGCTGGTTAGGGCAGTCAAGCTGGTCAGATACTTTTTCAACCCCTCGAAGGCCTTTTGCTGCCGGGGGCCCCAATTAAATGGAGCGTTGCTTCTGAGTGTTTCAAAGAAAGGCAACCCTCGCTCTGCGGATCTTGAAATGAATCTGCTAAGTGCTGCTAAACGACCAGACAGACGTTGGGCTGCTTTTTTGGTCGCCGGAGGTTCCATGTTCATGATGGCGTCGATCTTCTCAGGGTTAGCTTCGATTCCCCTGGCTGAGACGATGAAACCTAGCAATTTACCTTCGCTTACTCCGAAAACGCATTTTTCTGGGTTTAGTTTCAATCCGGCGGACCGGAGGTTGCTGAACACCCTTGATAAGTCTGATATGTGGTTTTCTTTTAGTTCACTTTGGACGAGCAGGTCATCGACATAAGCAGAGACAGCATGCTCATCTTTGAAAACTTCAGAGGTCATGCGAGCGAAGGTTGAGCCTGCATTTTTCAAGCCTTCTGCCATTCTTTGGAAGCAAAAAGTGCCCGAGGGTGTGATAAAACTTGTTTTTTCCTCGTCTTCTTCATTCATCCAAATCTGGTGATAGCCTAAAAAGCAATCAAGGAGGGACAGCATTTGGCAACCAGCCGCTCTGTCGACCAAGGTGCTTATGTTTGGGAGAGGGAAATCATCCTTCGGACAAGCTTTGTTCAAGCAAGTGAAATCCACGCACATTCGCCATTTTTTGTTCTTCTTTTGGACTAGGACCACATTTGAGAGCCAAGTCGGGTATTTGACCGGGCGAATGACGCCTGCGTCCAAAAGCCTTTTTACCTCAGCCTTCGCTGCCTCTTTTCTTTCTTCTGACATCTTGCGAAGCTTTTGTTTAATTGGGCGATAGCCTGTTTTGATGTTCAGGCTTTGCTCAATCATTGATCTGTTTACTCCTTTCAGGTCCTCTGCGGACCAAGCGAAGATGTCGGAATTTTCTCTGAGGAAGGTAACGAGGTTGCCTTCTGATTGGGGGTCTAGACTGGCTGAGATGAGCACCTTTCTTTCGGCGTTGCCCTCAAAGAGTTGGACTTGTTTGGTTTCCTCCATTGGCACTGCCTTCACTCTGTCATTGCAGACTTCACCCTCATCGCTGAGGCCGGGGGTTTGAGGTTTTGACAAATTGTGGACATTACGTTGCCCTGGGGCTACGTTCCCCTCAGCTGCCCTTGCAATGTCTTGGTCTCCGAAAACTGCAACCACACCATTCGGAGCGGGGAGCTTCATGCAGAGGTAAGCGGGGTGGATGACAGCATTGAATGCGTTTGTGACCCCTCGGCCAAAAATGGCATTGTATGGATAGAACATGTCGACGACATCGAAGGTTATGTGCTGTTGGCACAAAAAGTGGCGCACTGTGCCAACACACAGCAAGCCGAAGGAGCTGGCTTCAAACGTGGCCCGGGTGCTCAGAAGTCCGGTGCGTGCCAGTCAGTTTGACCTGCATCTAACAAGGGAAAGAAACTGTTAAATACAAAGCTGGAACGTGCCAGGTATGACCAGACAGTTCCAAAATATACGGCCCTGAAGCCACTTACGACGACATATAGCTATGAAAGCTATCTGCCAACAGGTTTAAAGATCATTCGGCAGTATGAACGAAGTTACGTGAGTAACAAGTTGCCGAATACGTTTGCATGAGAATCGTACTTGCATGGTATATTAAATATAAGTTAAAGCTTAACCAATCTCGATTGTACAACCGAGTTGGGGTCCATGGGGATTGAACATACAAACAAAGCATAATTAAACTAGTCTAAAGCCTGCGCTTGCCGCACGACACCCAGCCTTGTCATAGATCAAACATACTTAACGTGCATGAACCCTCACCACGTGACAATCTAGATATGATCGAATCGGCTATTACAAACAGTAGATCTATCATATAAAAGCCTTACAAAAATAATCATAAAAGGACAGGATAGATCTTATACAAGATGAAGCCAAACCGAGCAAGATCCAGATTGGGCAATAAAGTGTTACAACGAAATAAACATTATAATACGTATAACACAAGGTAACTTAGTGAATCTATTAGATCTTGCCAAACCTAATAGAGCCGATAACTATCTTGTTTATGCTAAGGTTACCAAGTAAGTGCCTGCCGCACGGTACTTACTCATAATCTTATCATAAACTAAGACTTCCCGATCATCGAGTAATGATCCGCCGCACGACCATTACCAACAAACGAGACTACTTGCATCATGCCTAAATCCGCCGCACGATACTAGACATGATAACAAGGTTGTCGGGACTTACGGAGGTCGACGAATCGATGGCCCCTCTCGAAGAACACGACGACACGACTTTGACTCGAAGATGGCACGGGGCCGGTTTGGTTGTATTGATTGTGAACAGACGTTACAATGGTCTCAGGGTTTATATTTATACCCTGGTGTTCTCTGAGTCCTAGAAGAACACGATTACAACGATAAAATTAGGAAACTATCCAAAATATGACGCCTTCTGCTCCAAGCTTCCTCTAATAACCGACACGTGCTAATAATGATGAGATCTCTGTTGCTAAATCTTCTGATATGCCGCATTTGTCGCCCTCTGACGCAAACCGACTTAGCTTGAGGTAGCCGACCGCAGCGCCACATTGCCGAATCCGCTCGTCACTGACCAGCCGCCTCCACAGCCTTGCCGAATCAATTAGATTAGCCGACCGCACTTGCTGTCTACCGCATCCTTCAGGCGGTGGCCTTCACCGAACTTGCATAATGCTGGCCCACCTGTCATAGTACGAAAATTCGGTGTTAACACATGCCCCCTCAATTTCTGAATAAAGGCATTTGTTCTGAAATTGACCCTAAATCTACTGCGCATTCTAGGTCATTATTTCCTCAAGCTCCGCCGCCGCCACCTGAAATCATCAGCCTTTGCGGAACTCAAAACTTCACCCTGATCTCTCAATGGCGACCTTCGATGTAGTTCCAGAGGTAAAATCCTAACCATAATCATAGTTTCGGCAACCCTCAATCGGTTTCTCCCTGTTATTCGGCTCTATAGCCGAAAGCTCAACTTACCGGAAGCGCAGCACAGCTCGTTCCGTCGGTTGCGGCCCATTTATGCGAAAGCCCATCTGCAGAAAATGGACTGATCCACCACGCCGGCTGGTATCCACAATTAATGCTACGACCACTGTTTAACAGCTATATACTGCCCCCGAGCCCTCGACTTCTCCTTCATTCTGCCTCGAGCCCTCCGTCTCACTCACCGCCTTAACTCCCAAATTTCTTGCTCCAAGAAACCCTAGCTTCCCTTGGCAAGAATGACAAGCGGTGACGATCATGGGAAACGTCCGGTCGGAGACGAGGCCGGAGGTGAGGACGCTTGGCAAAGCTGCCGACGACGGTAAGGATTCATCATTTGCTTATTGCATTTCCATCTGTTACTGTAGCTTGACGAAACCCCTTTTCTTGTTTTTATCCTTCCCATCATCAGGGCTTGGACTCGCAGCGCCGATCCCGCATCGGCGATAAATCGTCGCGGGGCGACCTTACCCAGCTCGCTGCGTGCACCGGCTCCAAACGCCCTGGTCCGTCCCAGCGTTTGAAGGCAGTGGCGAACGGCATCGCTGACAGGGTGAATGCTCAAGGGGAGACGGTCGAGGAGCGCCTTGCGGACCTGCATCGGTGCATCGAGCAAGTCGCCTTGAAGGGCGTTCATCACGGCATCGAGCTGGGGCTATCAGCCATGACCTACTGGACGAACGAGGACTACTCCGTTCAGCCGGTCGGCTTTCCTGGCGGCGCAATCCCAGAGAATGTCGACGGCTTCGACGCGCTCATGGGAAGCTACAAGGAGCATGCCGACGCCATCGTAGCTGTCTCCAACCCTCAGCCGGTGCTAAATAGGATGTTCGATTAGTTAATTATTCAGGAAATCCATCTGTATAGCTGCAGCAAACAATGATCTTTCGTCAAGGGCTGTCTTGGATGTCAGCTAATCCCTCTTCTGCGTTTGCCTGATGATTGATTTCCATCCGACTGACTGCACAGCGCCACATGCATTGGATTTGCGTTTTTGCGCTAAAGGCGACACATGTCGTGTCGGCTATTTTTGTTCTAAGGGCGATAGATTCTATCGGCCATTTTTGTGCTAAGGGCGATACAACTTCGTATCGGCCATCGGTGCCCGCAAGTTCTTGATTCCACTATGCACCGACCTCCACGCTAGGATGAAATCTCTTTAGATAACGTCCATTAATCGCCCTAGCAAACTCTTTTCCTTGGAGGGTTTTTAGAATGTACGCGTTACCGGGAACACACCTCAGAACCCGAAAAGGCCCTTCCCAGTTAGAGGACCATTTGCCGAATACCTTGTCTTTGGTACCGATCGGCAAGATAATTTTCCAAACCAAGTCTCCCTCTTCGAATCCTTTTTCTTTCACTTTCAAGTTGTAGTACCTGGCAACGCGTATCTTGTTCCTTTCAATATTTTCCAAGGCTTTGAGACGAATCAAATGCAAATCCTCTAGCTCATCCATCATCAAGTCTTTATAATCTCCTTTAGCTAGGTCGCTCTGCAATGTAATTCGTCTTGATCCCGATTGCAACTCCCATGGTAGCACTGCGTGATGCCCATAGACCAACTCGTATGGTGACGTCTGAGTCGACCCATGACAAGCCATTCGGTAAGCCCACAAAGCTTCGTTGAGTACCAAGTGTCACCTTTTAGGTTTTTCTTCGATCTTCTTCTGAATAATCTTAATCATGATTTTGTTAGAAGCTTCTGCCTGCCCATTGGCCTGTGCATAATAAGGGGAAGAATTATAGAGCTTAATCCCCATCCCTTCGGCAAAGTCACAAAACTCAAAGGAAGTGAACTGAGTTCCCTGATCGGTAGTGATGGACTGAGGAATGCCGAATCGGTAAATGATATGCTCCCTGACGAAGGACACCATGTTCTCTGACGTCACCTTCTTCAATGGGATGGCCTCAACCTACTTAGTGAAATAATCCGTGGCTAACAGGACAAACTTATGTCCCTTGCTAGATGGAGGGTGGATCTGGCCGATCAAATCAATGCCCCATCCTCTGAAAGGCCAAGGCTTAATGATCGGATTCATGGCCGATGCTGGGGCCCTTTGCACATTGCCAAATCACTGGCAATCCTGACAACCTCTGTAGTATTCAAAGCAATCTTCGAGCATAGTCTGCCAAAAACATCCAGTCCTCCTGATTATCCATCTCATGCGGTGAGCCGACTGGTGTGCACCACATACGCCTTCGTGCACCTCATACATCAGTTTTCTAGCCTCGTCTTGGTTCAGGCACTTAAGCAAAACCCCATCTATGGATTTGTAGTACAATTGATTGTCCAAGAGCGTAAACTTAAGAGCCTTGTACCTGAGTTTTCGGGAGACTTTTCTGGATGGGTCCCTGAGGTAATCGGCAATGTTGTCTCTCCAATCTTCAATTGCCTGATTATCACTTGGGATTACTTGATCATCTTCTGGGGTAGTTTGCTCTTCCTCAAGTGCAAAAATGTTTTGATTCTCCCTATATCCGGATGCTGCCTGAGCCAACTGGTTCGCTTCTTCGTTTTGCCCCCTAGGAATATGTTGCAAGGTTGCTGACCGAAACAATTTAAGGAGCTCTTGGCAACCTTCGAGATATTCCTGCAGCGTGTCATTTTTGCACTCGTACTCACCTGTCAGCTGCCTGATCACCAATTCTGAGTCACCGAAGATCTCCACGGCATCTGCCTTAACGTCCACAAGCAACCGCAATCTTCGAAGCAGTGCCTCATACTCCGCTTGATTATTAGTCACCGGGTACTCGATCGGTATAGAGTATTTGAAAGGTGCCCCCTTGGGAGAAATCAACATGATCCCGACTCCACCACCTTTGCTACACGATGATCCATCAAAAAACAATGCCCAGGGGGCAATGGTTACTATGTTAGCGTTAGGATCACGATGGTGAGTGACGAAATCAGCCATAATCTGGCCTTTAACAGCCTTTGCCGATTCAAAACGCAAATCAAATTCAGAAAAAGCTAAAACCCATTTACCGATCCTTCCACTTAAAATCGGCATTGATAACATGTGCTTGATTACATCAAACTCTGATACTACCACGCATTCGGCATTCAATAGATAGTGCCGAAACTTGGTACAGGAATAGAAAACGCACAAGCACAACTTTTCCGTAGCCGAATACCTCGTTTCGGGGTCCAGTAGCTTTCGGCTAAGATAGGCTACGACTCTCTCTTTTCCTTCGAATTCTTGCACGAGGGCCGACCCTATTGCTAGGTTGTCGGCCGCCACGTACAACTTGAAAGGCTTGTCGAGTTGTGGAGGAACCAATACTGATGGTGCCTTCATGTATTCTTTGATTTCATCGAAAGCCTTTTGTTGCACGTCACCCCACATGAACTCCTGATCTTTCTTGAGCTTCAACAGTGGAGAAAATGGCAGCACGCGCTCGGACAAGTTGGATATGAACCTTCTGACAAAGTTGATCTTGCCGAGCAGTGATTGCAGTTCTTTGAGATTGGTCGGCGGCACTACCTTATCAATTGCTTCCATGCTCTTCTTGCCGACTTCGATGCCCCCTTTGTGGACCAAGAATCCCAGAAACTCACCAGCCGACACCCCAAATGCACACTTGGTTGGATTCATCTTTAAACCGTGTTTCCTTGTGCACTCCAAGGTCTTCCTTAAATCGGCTAAGTGTCTTTCTTTGCCTCTGGATTTGACCACCACGTCATCAATGTAGATCTCTACAATTTTGCCGATCAACTCATGAAATATGTAATTCATGGCTCGTTGGTAAGTAGCACCGGCATTTTTCAAACCAAAGGTCATGACAATCCATTCAAACAAACCTATATGGCCAGGGCACCTGAAGGCGGTCTTTGCCACGTCCTCTACAGCCATGAAGATCTGGTTGTAACCTGCATTGCCGTCCATAAAGCTTATAATTTCAAAACCGGCCGAAGCATCTACTAGCAAATCAGCCACTGGCATTGGATAACCGTCCATAGGAGTGGCTTTGTTGAGGTTCCTGAAGTCGATGCAGACTCTCATCTTCCCGTTCTTCTTGTACACCGGGACAATATTGGAGATCCAGTCCGCATATCGACACGGCTGAATGAAATTAGCTTCTAGTAATCTTTCCACTTCCTTTTTCACGTCGGCCAATACCTCCTCCTTGTAGATCCTGCGCGGAGGTTGTTTATACGGGCGGTACCCGGGCTTGATCGGCAATTTATGCTCGACAATGGACCGATCTAATCCGGGCATCTCCGTGTAGTCCCAAGCGAAATAGTCTTTGAACTCTTTTAGAAGATCTACCAATTGTTCTCTGAATTCAGGGTCCAAACTGGAACTGATGAACATCGGCCTCTTCTTACTTGGGTCACCAGCATCCACCTCTTCCAGTTTGTCGGCCGACATGAACCCGCGTCCCAGTTGCCCTCGCTGTTGTCGGTTGGATTATCCATCTAAAAGAAGCTTTGAGAGCCGATTGCTTGGATTGGCTGTTGATCTCTGCCATAGATGTTGACAGGACCTTCTCCCCACACGCGATCGGAGAAGCATTCCACTCCGTCGAATTCCCAGTAAGTGGGTTCGATAGCAGCAACACTCACCGAGTCGTCAGCATGGACAATCTCGATGTCGTCTCCAACCCACTGTATGAGTATTTGGTGCATGGTTGAAGGTATGCAGCAGTTGGCGTGGATCCAATCCCTGCCCAAAAGCAGGCTATATGCCCCCTTGCCATCAATGACAAAGAAGGTCGTGATGAGCGTCTTGGATCCAATCATCAGTTCCACGTGCACGGCACCCCGAGTGTCAGAGGGATTGCCGGCAAAGTCATGGAGTATCATGTCCGTTTTGAGCAGATCTTCATCGTTCATGCTCAGCTTTCTGAAGGTGGCGTAAGGCATGATGTTGATCGCTGCGCCGCCATCGACAAACATCTTGGTCAGCGGCTTTCCATTGACGTACCCCTTGACATACAACGGCTTTAAATGTCGATGCTTGGCTGGCTTGTCAAATGCTGCCTTCTGAGACAACACGAGCTGTGCAGCGAGCTCGTCGTACTCGGTCCCATCAGAGTCTGAACACTCCTCGTCTTGTGCCCCCCGGCCGGCAGGAGCCATGAACTCCAGGGGGAGGAAGAATGCCATAGCCACGTCAGCGGCCTTGTCAGTGTCATCTAGTTTTTCCTTCGGGCGCCACTCTTGCTTCTTCCCATCAGCAGCTGCTTCTTCCAATTCCCTATTCCGGAGGCACTGCGCCCTCCTTTTCTGGCTTTTTCTGAGCCCTGGCGGGCACCACTGCCCCCTTTGCCATCTATATGGGCGAGGCTGTGCCCTCTTGCCGTCATCCTGGTGGTGCACCCACTCCTGGTCGGCATATCTTTTGGCTTGCCGATCCGGGCTTCTCATTTTTAGGCGTCGATCGTCCATTGGGATGCGTGCTCCCAACCTTTCGTGGATGGGACGGCGGTTGACCCGATCCTGCCTATACCCCCTGTACTGATCGCTGCATTCGGGGCAGTTGTTGATGGCAGGCAGTTTCAAGCCTTCGTTCCAGCAGTGGCGGAAGAACGGGCAGCCCCAGTGAGCTTGCTCCCGCTCTTGGCGGCGTTCTTGCTCCCAGCGATGGGCCTGTTCTCTGTGGTAAGCCCTCTCCTCCAGACGATACCGGTGCTCTCCCGTGTGACCGTCTTCACGCTGGTATTCCTCCGCGAGTTCTCGCTCTTCGCGTTGGAGACGCCTCTGCTCTTTCTCATTTTGCCGGCGCCACTTGTTAAGGAGATCCCTGTGGGTAGGCCTGCGCCTGGAAGATGTCTCTTCGTGCTCGTATCGACCATTCGTGGCTTGGGCGCGCTGCCGGAGCTCATCGCCAGTGATTTGCCGATCGGGATCCACTGCACCAGACTCGCGCGCCTTGTCGGAGGTGAGGACTTTGACTTTGCCCTTGCCTCTGGGGTGCTCTGGAGCCACCTTGTTCACTGAGAAGAACACAACGTTCTGGGCGAAGGGGTTAGCATCGATCTTCATCTTGCCATTGAACTTGATGTGGCCGTCCTGAATGGCCTTCTGGATTCTTGTCCTGAACACACGACAATCATTAATAGAATGAGTGTTGGTGTTGTGGAAACCGCAGTACTTCTTGTCCTTGACCCCTCCAGGACGTAGCATCGGGTGATCCGGGGGCAGCCTGACTCTCCCTTCGGCGACCAGAAACTCGAAGAGCTTGTCGGCCTTGGTGACGTCGAAGTCGTATGCCCCCTTCTGCTGGCACAGCCATTGCTTGTTGGCCTGGGTCGGCTCTTTGTCCCAGTTGAGCTCTGCAGCGGCCACCTCATCTTCGGCATCGGTATAGTCATCGGCTTCGTCCAGGAAAGCCTGATACATCTGGGCCGCGACATTGTCCTTCTGGAAGCGCCCTTCCCTCCGGAAGCCTTGCGCTTGGATAGTCATTTCATTCAGCCGGCGAGAGAGATGACCCAGGTCCTCAAACTCCTGGCCGAAGAGCTTGTCTCTGATGCTCGGGAGCATGCCTGCCACGGCCAATGGTGGAAGCTGATCGTCCGGCAGGTGCATGCCGAAGCACTGGCTCTTGACTTCCCTGAACCTGCGCAGGTAGTCCTGTGGTGTCTCATTTGGCCTCTGGCGTACGTACATGATGTCTACCAGTTTCTTCTCCTTGGTGCCCGTGTAGAAGTGTGTATGGAACTTTTGTTCCAAGTCTGCCCAAGAGAGAATAGATCCCGGCGGTAGTGACGTGAACCATGCGAATGCCGGTCCAGTGAGTGACGACGGGAAGTACCGAACCCTGAAGGCATCTTCGGTATTGGCCTCCCCAAGCTGGAGCAGATAACGACTGACGTGGTCCACCGTGCTGATGTCGTCTAAGCTGGAGAACTTGGACAGGTCTGTCGGCACTTTGACCCTGGGAGGCAGAGCCACACGGTGGAACCATTCGGGGAACGGAGACCTGTAAGCATAAGTGCCCTTAGGCTTCAGGCCGAAAGTGCGCTGCATCATATCCGCCATCTTCTCTAACATGACATCGACATTAGAGTCGGCGGCCTTTTCGGCCGTCGGCTTCCCATATCCTGGATGTGGGGCGCCCTCTATGTTGTGAGGCTCAAGCATCTCATGATACCCGTTTCCGTAGTAGTCTTTTATGAGCCTATAGGTTTGCGGGGAGATCTTGCGTGTTGACTCTGGCGGCTGACCCTTAGTGCCGAACGTGAGCTGACCCATGGTCGGCAATTGGCCTTCTGGCGTGTGCTTCTCTTGAATGGTCATCCCGCTTGATTGAGCCTTAGGCGGGGTCTCCTCACCAGCAGCTCCTGCCCCCTTGAGGTGATCCGGCAGGTTTAAAAGATGTGGCCCCGCTATAGGGCCAAACTCCGCCTCCATAAGTTCATCAGCCTTAGGGCCGAATTGGGCGATCATGATGGTGCAGAAAGTGTTGAGGAACGCCCCATGCATGCGACCGATGGCACCAAAGACAGCTTCGTTGACTATGTGAGACATTTTCAGCACTGCCTCCGCTTCCCCGAGATCATTCGGGTTTAGCTGGACGGGCTTCGGCAGATCGTGCAGACGGCGAACCTTTCCGCTCTTGTTCTTGGAAAAGGCTTCTAGGCACTTGGCCTGGAATTCGGCACAAGCATTATCCACCTGCTCTTTGTACTCGTCGGGTAGTTCAGCGAGCTGCACCTGCACGAGCCCCGCCTTGTTGCTGGCCTCGGCTTCAGTGACTTCGACCATTGCTGCGAGAAGAAAGGGTCCCACCGGGCGTGCCAAAAAGTGTGTTGGCACAAAAAGTGGCGCACTGTGCCAACACACAGCAAGCCGAAGGAGCTGGCTTCAAACGTGGCCCGGGTGCTCAGAAGTCCGGTGCGTGCCAGTCAGTTTGACCTGCAACTAACAAGGGAAAGAAACTGTTAAATACAAAGCTGGAACGTGCCGGGTATGACCAGACAGTTCCAAAATATACTAAGCTGAAACTCTTGTTTATGCTAAGGTTACCAAGTAAGTGCCTGTCGCACGGTACTTACTCATAATCTTATCATAAACTAAGACTTCCCGATCATCGAGTAATGATCCGCCGCACGACCATTACCAACAAACGAGACTACTTGCATCATGCCTAAATCCGCCGCACGATACTAGACATGATAACAAGGTTGTCGGGACTTACGGAGGTCGACGGATCGATGGCCCCTCTCGAAGAACACGACGACACGACTTGGACTCGAAGATGGCACGGGGCCGGTTTGGTTGTATTGATTGTGAACAGACGTTACAATGGTCTCAGGGTTTATATTTATACCCTGGTGTTCTCTGAGTCCTAGAAGAACACGATTACAACGATAAAATTAGGAAACTATCCAAAATATGACGCCTTCTGCTCCAAGCTTCCTCTAATAACCGACACGTGCTAATAATGATGAGATCTCTGTTGCTAAATCTTCTGATATGCCGCATTTGTCGCCCTCTGACGCAAACCGACTTAGCTTGAGGTAGCCGACCGCAGCGCCACATTGCCGAATCCGCTCGTCACTGACCAGCCGCCTCCACAGCCTTGCCGAATCAATTAGATTAGCCGACCGCACTTGCTGTCTACCGCATCCTTCAGGCGGTGGCCTTCACCGAACTTGCATAATGCTGGCCCACTTGTCATAGTACGAAAATTCGGTGTTAACATGTGCTCAGTTCTGCAATTTGTTTGGTCGCCGAAGGTCACGGGCAATGATATTTTGCCAACAGTGAAGGACCGAGAGTGCAAAAGCAAGGCGACCAGAGGGGGGGGTGAATGGGAGCCAATAAAAATTTCTTTCGAAACTTTGGCCAAGTGTCCCAAAATCAACCCCCAAGAGATACTACCGAAAACGTGATACCCACGACCCTTGGAAGAGGGTGGATGATCTCTAGGATCACAGCGAGGCACCACAAAAACTTCCACACCCAAGTTCACGCAAGTCAACTAGTGACAGGATGGGTTTTGGGTAACCTCAACCTCCCCCCGAGCAACGCGAGGGGGATTCAGGCTATTTTGAAAAGCGAGGAGCCCGATTTCTGTAGAGCACGGAGTCGGGAATCCAACGCAACAAGCGGATCGCAAATCGAAGGTCAGACGAACAAACTGCGGATGAAAACGTGCTGACTGCACCTGACCGGACTCTGCCTGCGTCCGGTCAGCAGGCACCGGACGCGTCCGGTCGTGCAGAAGTGGATTTCGGACCTTACTGTGTTGGACCGGACGCACTGTGCTCTAGCGTCCGGTCGATCACCTAGCGTCCGGTCACAAGTGCCAAACCCCGATGAACAGTAGAAGCGATGAGTCCGGTCAGAATAAAATCGAGCGTCCGGTCATGTGCGTCCGGTCAAGAAGCAGAAGCACACAGGAAGACGTTCAACGACCGGACTCATGAGCAGAGCGTCCGGTCTCCCCGACCCTGCGTCCGGTCACCCCACGAAACAGTTGTTCGTTCACCGATCCGACTCGATCTCACCCAAAACGAATCCTCTAGGGATCAAACTTGGTGAGAGGAGTCACAAGGAGGATAGTGAGCTATCTCTAAGAGATCATGGCTCGAACCTATCTCCAAATCGATGAATCAAAGAAATTCGGGGGAAAGGAGAAAACTTGACCCGGAACGTAAAATCGATCGATCTCCTAGACCGTGAGGTTTGAGATCAATTCCTTCGGTGGAAAGGAGTGCCTCACGATCTAGAACAACTTAGTTCAAACGGAATCGCAAACGATGAACCGAGCAAAAAGATCAAGCGACGGGAAAATCGTGGAGAAAAAGGATTCCGCGAAGAACACAAGGAAAACGCGAATCACACCCACGAACTCGAATCAAGGATGCGAATCATGACACCGATCAGTGCTCCAAGGTGAGGATACGGCCTCACTTCCTCAAATCAACAGTACACAGAGTGGAGTCTCTCTGCGGATCTCAACTAGCTAAAGCAGGGGTGTGGGAGAGTGGAAACCCTAATGCTAGGAAGCAAATGACTGCGCTAACTGAGATGGGGAGGAGGGTGTCTCCCCTAGACTACTTATACTAACCTAGCCTAAGCCTATTTCCTACTCTACCCCTCACTACTGTATTTACAGAGCGGACCAGCCTAACCCTAAGGCTATTCTAGTCCACCCGCTGGTGGTAGGTAGATCCGACGGCCACGCCCGCACGGTCTTCCGCGTCGCCTCCACGCAACCTTCAGATCGCCGCCACGTGCCGCCCTCGCTCTGCACCCCCGGTTTTGTGGCCCAAACCGGGAAACCAGCCTTTTCCATCAGCCCCCGGTTTTGAGGCCCAAACCGGGAAACCAGCCTCCAGCCCGAGTTTTGTGGCCCAAACTCGGAAACCCGCAGCGCCCGAGTTTTGAGGCCCAAACTCAGAAACCGGCCCACGCCCAGGTTTTGAGGCTCAACCTGAAAACCGTCGCGCCCAGGTTTTGTGGCTCAACCTGGAAACCCAACACCCAGGTTTTGAGGCCCAAACCTGGAAACCGTCCACCGTTGGTTTTTCCCGGGCTCTACCAACAAACCGGCGTCGTAGAGGGGATGCACCGCCTGTGCACCCCTTCCACCGACATGATCGCACTTCTCCGCTTGTCGCTGTCGCAGGCTGCCAGCCACCACAGCTGATCCTCCGGCGTCCAGTCCATCAGTCCAAGTCCACGTCCGCCCTTCACCGTCCGATACATCGGCATGGCACGTCCGCCGCACAGCACGCCCATCCTTCATCGCGCCCGGTCCGTCGGCACGGCACGTCGCAACTTGACCTTCACCCGCCATCGATCACTGTCTCCGTGCTCGACACCTGCACAACACAAGCCAAAGAACATGCGCATCATACCCGTTGACAATCACTCATCACACAGAGACTCGGCATACACCCATGTATCCGCAATCTCCCCCTTGATGAGTGCATTGTCAACTCCACAACAAATCATGAATAGGAAGAAGGAGGTAGGAAGGAGTGAGAAGAGAAAACCCAACCAAATGACCCAAAAGCCTAACAAAAGCCAAAGAAGGTCAAGTGGATGAAGCGAAAACTTGGTCCCCAAAGACATGGGCAACGGCTCGACGCAACCAAGCAAAGCAAAGCTAGCCCTCAAGAAGAGGTAGAACAGGCTCAACACCGCTAGCAGATACCAATTGAAGATCGGAGGACAACAGAAGCAAAATGCTAGTCCCTCAAGATAGAGGCACAGAGGCTCAACACAACTAGCAAGAAAATCACTCCGAAACAATTGGAAATCAACCCAAACCAAATGGGAAAGCACACCTGACGATACCAATTGAAAGCCAAATGAAAAAGCTTATGAAAGCTCACGAAAAGCTAGGAACGTTTGCTAGTCCCTCAAGACAGAGGCAACGGCTCAACACAACTAGCAAACTCCCCCTCGACAAATGCTAACAACTAGGACAAATGATTCTCCCCTTAGTTGATCAACACAGGAGCATATGATTTGCATAAATTTCTCCCCCTAGTTGAAAATGCACTTATCAAGACCAAAAGGTATCGGAGAAGCAACTCCCTTCACATAAACTCCCCCTTCCACAATGCATATGAAGTCAAAATGCAAGTTAGGAGCTTCAAGTATATAGTCAAAAGAGTGCAAAGATGCTCTAATCAGTATAGCTCCAACATCTCAATTAAGCACTCAAAAAGCAAAGGCTCAGACTGATCACTTATACGAAATATGAAGCATACGAGCATGTGAGCAGTTTTAAGCCAAAAGGATAGTCACCATCAAAATATCACTAGACATGTATAGAAAGAATCCAAACAAGTGCTAAACATATATACAAGGTGAACTACCCCTAGCAAAGTTCAATCATCATGCATAGGAATGAAGCATATACTTGTGATTTCAAAATCATATCGGAGTTGCAGCGGTAAAAGAATTCACAAGTTCATTTTTAGCATGTGATTGCGAGAGGTTGAAAGCTTGTCATCGCCTAACTTTTCAACCGTGCGAAGCCTATGCCGAAGCAATCAGAAGCTTAAAGCAACGGTTTCGGTCATACACTACATGGCTCAAGTTTAACTCAAAGTGCAATGAGAAACAATCTCAATACCATGAGGTGTTGACAAGCAATCCCATCTCGATCTTTTCAATTCAACAATACTTGGTTCAAATTTTAAGCAAGTTATGAACAACCAAGCAAGTGAATGACTCAGAACTAGGCTTACAGTCTGGTGGAGGTGGAACTAGAACCCAAACCCGATTTCGCTCAAAGTTTTCTAACTCCTCATGCATGGCATTGACCCAATCCGGATCCGTCAAAGCGTGTCTAACATCTCGGGGCTCAAAATTAGCAACAAAAGCAGAATGAGCAAAGTGCGAGATTTGCTGTGACCTGGACCGAGTGACGCGTTCGCCGATGTCGCCGATCATCTGCTGAGGGGGGTGCTGGCGCTGGATATGTCGTGGCGCCTCCCTGGAAGAAGTAACCTCCCCCTCAACAGCAGCTGGTTCCACCCCGGGTACAAAAGGTACCGCGCGAGGTGGAGGATCCCACGGCCCCCAGGAAGAAGAAGTATCGGGGCCGTGAGTCGTCGTCGAGGCCGCTCTTTGCGGCACGGCAGGTGGAGGGGGTGCTGGATCGTCCATACCTTCAGCACCCTCGTCCTCGTCATCGAAAAGAGGCTCTCCAACCTCATGATCACCTGCACGCTCAAAACGAGAAGAAGGACATACAAGAGTCTCGTCGAAGGTGACATCTGATGTCTCCACGACTCGGTTAGTATCAAGGTTAAGTACACGATATGCTCTAGTGTGAGTGCCATAACCCAAAAATACTCCGTCAGAGGAACGAGACTCAAACTTGTCCAGGTTGCCCTTTTTCAAAATAAAACAGTGGCAACCGAAGACTCGAAAATAACTCACCTTGGGCTGGCGACCAAAACGCAACTCATAAGAAGTCTTTTTCAAGAACGCTCTCAGAAAAATGCGATTTGAAATGTAGCATGCAGTGCTCATAGCTTCGGCCCAATATCGCCTAGGAGTCCTATGCTCATCGAGCATCGTCCTGGCCATCTCAACAAGGGTCCGATTCTTCCCCTCTACAACACCATTTTGGGGCGGTGTGTAGGGGGAAGAAAACTGATGCTCCAAACCAAGGCGGTTACAGAACTTCTCAAAATCCGAATTTTTAAACTCGGAACCATTATCACTTCTAATAGTTCGCATCGAGTTCAAAGGGAACTCGTTCTGAAGACGCAAAATCAGATTGCGAGCAAATGAGAAAGTCTCAGTCTTCTCAGTCAAAAAGAAGACCCACGAATACCTCAAAAAGTCGTCAACAACAACCAAAACATACCACTTGCCACCAACCGAGCTCACCCGAGCCGGACCAACAAGGTCCATGGGTAAAAGCTCTCCAGGGTGCGAGGTCATGACCTTAGTCACTGGATGGTGGGGAGCGGCAACCATCTTCCCATGTCTGGAAGAATGGCAAACTAGATCCTTCTCCATCGAAAGCTTGGGCAATCCTCGGATTAAGCCAAGTGAGCTAAGTCTTGCAAGCAAGTCGAAGCTTAAATGACCGAGCCTCCTATGCCACTTCCAAAGATCGGAGGAAGAAGGACTAGCCAAAAGACAGCGGGAAATGCCAAACGACTCTGAAAAGTTCACGCGAAAGACTTTCCCAAAGGGCGAAATCAAACAAACAAGATTGCCCTGAGGATCTAAAATACGACTGAGATTCGGTTTAAAACGAATCTCATAGTCATCATCAAAAAGTTGCGAAATAGAAAGCAAGTTAAAATGCAGGTTAGAAACAAGAGCAACATCACGCAACACAAAGTGCTCATTAACCCGCATCGACCCGCGAGACAAAACCTTACCTTTACTATTGTCGCCGAAAGTAATGTACTCCTTTCCGGCAACTGGACTAAGGCTGGAGAACCACTTGGCGTTTCCGGTCATGTGCCTCGAACAACCGGAATCCACCAACCAAATGTCCTCCAACCGTCTTACCTACATCAATAGAAAGACATAGGGTGAGCATACGGTCCAACACTTGGGTTAGTGAAGTAAGAAGAATACCAGTGTTGGTCCGGCTGCTCAAAAGAACGGTCAGTGCAAAAACCATTCCTAGCCATTCTACGAGGATAGCGATCACCACGCACAGGAAAACGTGGTCCGCTGGGGAAGAAGCGCTCACCGCGATACTCAAAACGCGGTGGGGGAAAGCGCTCAACAAAGCCTCCGCCACGGGGTCCATAGCCTACAACTGCAGGCTCCCGCTGGGCACGCTCTCTACGAGGCCTACGCCTAGGAACTTGAGGTTCTGGACCTCTTGCCCTAGCCTCTCTCCTCGGAGCTCTCCTCTGCCTAGGCCTGGGAACTTGACCTCCGGGCCTAGCAGCTCTCCTCTGGACGTTCGGCACATGTCCACCATGGAAAGGGTGGTACATGTCCGGGTTGTCCATCTCCCGAGCACGGCGCGCCTCTCTCTTGCGCCGAAAACAGAACTCGCTCAAGTGACCATCCCTCCCACAGAAGTCACACTGGTACCTCACCGCGCGCAAAGGGGGTTGTTGGTACGCTGGGCTGTGGGTATGGCTCACTTTGCCCTTCTGTGGCAAGCACTCCTCTTGGATGGGTGGCATTGTGTCCAGCTTGTTTTTGAGGTGGTTCGGCTTGGGTGCCCACACTTGGTTTTTGGGTGGAGCTCTCGGGGGTTCCTCAAACACCCCATCCTTGGTGGTAGGCTTAGGTGGCTCTTTGGGTGGAAGCTTGGTAAGTTTGGGAGTAGTGGTGGAGTTGGGCTTCTCACTCGGATTCAGACCACTCGACTCTCCAATCTTCCCAAAAGCGGAAAGATCAACACCCTGAGCAAAACCTACACCTGGACCTCCAGCAGCTCGCTTGAATTGGGAGATCATCATCCCGAGCTGCGGCTCACTACAAGAGACCCATGACAAGATGGTCCGAAGGTATGTGTTTTCCTCCTCGGTTTGCATCTTGCCATGCTTGACATTGGCAATCTCCATCTCCAAGCCCTCACACAAAGCACACCTCATGACACAAGTGCTATTCGAGCTGGCCTTCTCTAAAGACTCAATCTTGGCATTCTTCTCTGCCAACTCGGATTGCAAGACAGGACAAGTCTTGCACGGACCCAACAGCTGCGGCCTAGCACGGAGCTCATCCACCTCTCCAACCAAAGCAGCATACTTGCTCCTCAAAATGAGAAGATCAGTCATGTGCTTGGTGCACGACTCACACTCACTCTCCTCCGACACAACCACGGTGGACCGAGCGAACTCAAGCTCCTTCACCGTGTCCTCCCACTTCTGCCTAAACTCCTTGCGCTCTCTAGCAGCATGCCTAAGCAGTTTATCTTGGCTAAGGAGAGCGGCAGTAAGTTTCTCAACCTCAGCGGAAAGCTCATCGTGGGTGAGAGATACCTGGGAGGAGTCGTCGTCGTCGTCGTTCCGAGGGGTGTGCTCCAGCTCGCCTCCGACCTCATCACCAAGCGCCATGGTGCAGAGGCCTCCGTCGCCGGCGAAGAAGCAAAGACCGTTGAGCTTGTCCTCGATCTTCTTCATCTTCTCGGACTCGTCGTCGCTTGAGGAAGCGGAGTCGTCATCCGAGCCGTCGACGTCGCTGAGCGTGGCGAAGAACGCACGCTGCTCAGCCTGGGCCTTCTCTAAGTACTTCTTCTTGATGTACTCTTTGTCGAAGCCGCCCCGCTTCTTGCGCCTTGGGGGGACGTGCTTCTCCTTGCTCTTGGAGTCATACTTGTGCCCATGATCGCCTTTACCCGAATGCTTGTTCTTCTTGGGGCAGTTGGCGATGAAGTGGTCGGGATCGCCGCACTCGTAGCATCCCGAGCGTCCTCCTCCGCGGCGACGATTCATGCGGTTGTTGTGAAACCGCGTGAATCGGTTGGCAAGCAAAGCCAACTCCTCATCTCCCAAAGACTCCAGCTGATCCTCTGTGACAGAGAAGAGAGATGAAAGCGCAAAGCCAGCAGAGGGGTTAGCGGAAGAGCCAGAAACCAAAGCCATAGACGGGCCAGAAGGATTCTCATAAGAAGCCCTCGCCATGGCGTCAATCTCACTGGACTTGAGCTTACTAAAGAGCTCGTCGCACGTGAGGGTCTCATAGTTAGGCGATTCGATGATCGCCTGAACCTTGGAATCCCACACCGACCGATCGAGAGTATGCAAAAGCTTCAAAGCTCTCTCATGATCGTCGAAAGGCAACTGCTCCTTGTTAGCCCTCATCCTGTTGACAATCACCTGAAAGCGAGCGAATAAACTCTCTATGCTCTCGCCAGGCTGATGTCGAAAGTTCTCATACTCTCGCTTGAACGACTCGTAGAGTCGGGTTTTGACTTGAGAGGTTCCCTCATGAAAACGCATGAGGGTGGCCCAAATCTCCCGAGCCGTAGCGAGGTGAGAAATGCGATCAAACTCTCCCATGCTCAAACAGGAGAAAAGAGCATTACGAGCTCGGCTATTGGCATCGTGCTCATCGATCTGACGCTGAGTGACACGAGCAGCTAAGACCACGTAATCGGCAGAGTTGCAAATATCCCAAATGGAAGCACCCAAACTCTGCAGATAGGCCGACATGCGTATCTTCCAATATGCATAGTTTGTCCCATCGAAAAACGGCGGTTTGCCCATGCCGCGATCCATGTCGCCTTCGGTGGATCTGGAACCGGCTAAGGTGAAAGATTCTTAACCCGCTCCGATACCAATTGAAGGACCGAGAATGCAAAAGCAAGGCGACCAGAGGGGGGGTGAATGGAAGCCAATAAAATTTCTCCCGAAACTTTGGCCAAGTGTCCCAAAATCAACCCCGAAAAGCACGAACCCAAAGCGTGATGCTCACGACCCTTGGAAGAGGGTGGATGATCCCTAGGATCACAGCGGAGCACCACCAAACACAAGTGAGGCAAACACAAAAAGCTTCGGACGAAAACACGCAAAACAGTCACGACCGGACTCTGGGGTGCGTCCGGTCAAGTACCACCGGACGCGTCCGGTCAGGCAAAATCGGTTTTGGGACCTTACTGGAAACGACCGGACTGACTGAAGCTAGCGTCCGGTCATTTGAACACAGCGTCCGGTCGATCAGGAAAAGCACGGTGAACAGTGCACGAGGTGCGTCCGGTCACAGAAGAAGTCGAGCGTCCGATCAATACAAAACTGAACACAGCGAAAACCTTCAACCACCAGACGCACTGCCCTAGCGTCCGGTCGTCTCGAGTCAGCGTCCGGTCACCCCGCAGCAGCACAGTTCGTCCACCGATTCGACACGATCTCACCCAAAACAAATCCTCTAGGGATCAAACTTGGTGAATAGAGTCACAAGGAGGATAGTGAGCTATCTCTAAGAGATCATGGCTCGAACCTATCTCCAAATCGGTGAATCGAAGAATTTCGGGGAAAGGGACAAAACTTGACCCGAAACGAAAATCGATCGATCTCCTAGACCGTGAGGTTAGAGGATAATTCCTTCGGTGGAAAGAAGTGCCTCACGACCTAGGACAACTTGGTTCAAACGGATTTGCAAAAGATGAACCGAGCAAAGAGATCGAACGACAAGAAGAACGAGGTGAAAAAGGAATCCGCGAGGAACACAACCAAAACGCGAATCGACACAACGATCTTGCAGCCGAAGCGCAAACACACGCTACGAAAAGGAGGTTACAGCCTCCTTTCCTCAAAATCAACAGTACACAGAGGTGAGTCTCTCTGCTGATCTCAGCTAGCTACAGCAGGGGATGGGGAGAGCAGGAGAGCCTAAGGATGAAAGAGCAAAATGACTGAGATGGCTAAAACTGAGATAAGGGGAGGAGGGTGTCTCCCCGACTACTTATCCTAATTCTAGTCTAAGTACAATTCCTACTCTACCCCTCTCTAATCTAATTACAGAGCGAACCAGCTAAACCCTAGGGTTATTCTGGACCAACTCGGTGGTAGGTGTATCCGACGGCCACGCCCGCACAACTCGTCCGCGTTGCCTCCACGCAACCTTCCGATTGCCGCCACGTGCCGCCCTCGCTCTGCACCCCCGGTTTTGTGGCCCAAACCGGGAAACCAGCCTTTTCCAGCTATCCCCCAGTTTTGAGGCCCAAACTCAGAAACCCGCCGCGCCCAGGTTTTGAGGCCCAAACCTGGAAACCGTCCTCAGCCCGAGTTTTGTGACCAAACTCGGAAACCCTCAGCACCCAGGTTTTGAGGCCCAAACCTGGAAACCGTCCACCGGTGGTTTTTGCCTGGCTCAACCACCAAATCGGAGCCGTAGAGGGGATGCACCGCCCGTGCACCCCGTCCACCGACACGTGTCCCTAGGTCCTCGACCCGAGCAACACCGTGCCCCTCAAGTCTTCACTTGTCGCTGTCCCAGGCTGCCAGCCACCACAGCTGATCCTCAGGCACTCTGGTCCCTCAGTCCAAGCCTCACATCCGCCCTTCGCCGCTCGATCCATCGGCATGGCACGTCCGCCGCACGGCACGCCCATCCTTCATCGCACCCGGTCCGTCGGCACGACCCGTCTCAACTTGACCTTCACCTTGCCCTCGATCACTGTCTCCGTGCTCGACACCTGCACAACACAAGCCAAAGAACCTGCGATCAAACCCGTTGACAATCACTCATCACTCAGAGACTCGACATACACCCATGTATCCGCATATGGCACTCACACTCGAGCTTATCGTGTACTTAACCTTGACACTAACCGAGTCATGGAGACATCAGATGTCACCTTCGACGAGACCATGGTTTGTCCTTCTTCTCGTTTTGAGCGTGCAGGTGATCATTAGGTTGGCGAACCTCTTTTCGATGATGAAGAAGAAGGTGCTGAAGGGATAGATGACCCAGCACCTCCTCCACCTGCTGTGCGACAAAGAGCGGCCTCTACGACGACTCACGGCCCCGACACCTCTTCTTCCTGGGGGCCGTGGGATCTGCCACCTCGAGCGGTACCTTTTGTACCCGAGGAGGCACCAGCTGCTGTTAAGGGGGAGGCCACTTCGGCAAGGGAGGCGCCACGACACATTCAGCGCCAGCACCCGCCTCAGCAGATGATCGGCAGCATCAACGAACGCATCACCCGGTCAAGGCAAATCTCTCACTTTGCTCATTCTGCATTTGTTGCTGATTTTGAACCCCGGGATGTTGGACACGCTTTGACGGATCCTGATTGGGTCAATGCCATGCATGAGGAGCTTGAGAACTTTGAGAGAAATCGGGTTTGGGTTCTAGTGTCGCCACCTTCTGAGTGTCATCCAATTGGGACAAAATGGGTTTTCAAAAACAAACAGGGAGAAGATGGCCATGTTGTGAGAAACAAGGCCAGACTCGTAGCCCAGGGATATAGTCAGAAGGAGGGGATAGACTATGAGGAGACATTTGCTCCTGTAGCACATTTGGAGGCTATTAGGATACTCTTGGCTTTTGCTGCATCCAAAGGTTTCAAACTTTTTCAAATGGATGTCAAGAGTGCCTTCTTAAACGGCTACATAGAAGAGGAGGTGTATGTTAGACAACCCCCCGGTTTCAAAAATCCCAAGTTTCCAAACCATGTCTTTAAACTTCACAAAGCTTTGTATGGTTTGAAACAAGCCCCTAGAGCATGGTATGATAGGTTGAAAACCTTTTTGCTTGGTAAGGGTTTTAAAATGGGATGTGTAGATAAAACTCTCTTTCTCCTCAAGCAAGGCACTGATACTCTCTTGGTCCAAATTTACGTGGATGATATCATTTTCGGTGGTTCTTCTCACGCTTTGGTTGCCAAGTTTGCAGACACTATGAGCAGGGAGTTCGAGATGAGCATGATGGGCGAGTTGACATTTTTCCTTGGGTTGCAAATCAAGCAATCCCGGGAAGGGACGTTCGTGCACCAGGGCAAGTATACCCGGGACATTTTGAAGAAGTTCGATATGGGTGAGGCCAAGCCTCTTCCAACACCCATGGCGACCACGATGGCCCTGGATGCGGACAATGAGGGAGAAGCAGTGGATCAGAAGGAGTACCGGAGTATGATCGGGTCGCTGCTGTACCTGACGGCAACACGCCCGGACATTCAGTTCGCGGTGTGCCTCTGCGCGCTTTCAGTCTTCGCCGCGCACCTCTCACCGTCAGGCAGTCAAGCGCATTATGAGGTACTTATCCTTCTCTCCAGAATTCGGGATTTGGTATTCTGCTTTCTCCACCCTTTCCCTTTGCGGTTATTCTGATGCCGATTTTGATGGACTCGCAAGTCCACTTCTGGGACTTGCCAGTTTATTGGTTCTTCTCTTGTTTTGTGGTCTTCTCGCAAGCAGTCTAGCGTCGCCCAGTCTACCACGGAGGCTGAGTATGTTGCTGCGGCTAGCTGCTGTTCCCAGTAACTCTGGATGATGGCCACTTTGCGTGATTTTGGTCTGAGCTTTTCTCGTGTTCCATTGCTTTGTGACAGCACGAGTGCGATTAGCGTTGCTAAGAACCCCGTGCTTCACTCAAAGACCAAACACATTGATGTGCGCTTTCATTTTCTGTGAGACCACTATGAGAAGGGTGATATCGACCTTCGCCATGTCGATACTCATCATCAGCTTGCTGATATTTTCACCAAGCCTTTGGACCAATCAACCTTTAATCGGTTGAGAGGTGAGCTTGGTGTGTGTTTCCCCTTTTAGATGGGGGAAACATTTTGACTCTTGTATGTTACACTGACTTTTTGTTTTCAGTTGTTTTTGCTTCTTTTTGATTTCTTCGTGCATCTTTTGCATTTTAGCATACGCTTTTACATTTTGAGCTTCATATGTATAATCTGAAGAATGTAACTATGCTCTGTGTAGTTTTTGCTCCGATGCTTTATGTTGATGCTGTAGCTTATGCTCTTTCTGATCACTAGTACATACTATGAGCTGAGCTATTTTTGAATGGTGAACTTAAAACTTGAAAATGTTCACCATTGAGATATGCAACTAGCATGTGTAGGATGTGTTGAAGCCACATGTGCTTTTCATATATGCTAGGTTGCTATGTCTCTAGTGTTGAGTCATTCACTTGCTTTGTATGTCATATTCTGTTTAAAATCTGAACCAAGCTAAGTGAATTGAAAAGATCGAGATGGGTTTGCTTGTTAGCACCTCACAGTTTCGAGACTGTTTCTCATTGCACTTTGAGTTAAATTTGAGTTGTGTAGTGTATGACCGAAACTGTTGCTTTAAGCTTCTGATTGCTTATGCATAGGCTTCGCACAGTTGGAAAGTTAGGCAATAACAAGCATTCAATCTCTCGCAGTCACATGCTGTTTTCTGAACTTGTGTAATTTCACCGCTGCAACTCCGATTAAAATTTGAAATCACAAGTAAATGCCTAAATTGGTATCAGCATGATGATTGAACTGTGCTAGGGGTAGTTCACCTTGTATACAAGTTTAGCACTTGTTTGACTTCCTGTCTATACATGTCTTGTGCTATTTTGATGGTGAATACCTTTTTCGGCTAAAAAATGCTCACATGTTCGTATTTCACTCTTAGTGATCAGTTTGAGCCTTTGCTAGCATTCTGTGCATTTTCTGCATCATCGGATCAGAACTCCGTAGAGCATCTTTGCACTCTTTTGAGTATACTCCTGAAGCTCCTAACTTGCATTTTGACTCATATGCATTCTGGAAGGCGGAGCATTTCTCTTGCTGGCACTTTTGATGGTGCATTTTCTGAGGGGCAGACAATTTGCTTTCGGTTTCTTTTTTACTTGATAAGTGCATTTTCAACTAAGGGGGAGAGTTATTCCAAATCATATGCTCCCGTGTTCAACTAAGGGGGTTTTCAAATCTTGTGCTTTCCGAGTTGGACTAAGGGGGAGTTTTCTCTGGTTGTGTGCACTATTCGAGGGGGAGCTTGTTGCTCCTTGTTGGCCGTAAGGCATTGGTATCGAGCTTTCTTGCTAGTTGTGTTGAGCCTCTGTGCCTCTTTCTTGAGGGACTAGCTTCTTGCTTCGATATTTTCAATTGGTATTTGCTAGCGGTGTTGAGCCTGTTCTACCTCTTCTTGAGGGCTAGCTTTGCTTTGCTTGGTTGCGTCGAGCCGTTGCCCATGTCTTTGGGGACCAAGTTGTTTTGCTCTTTCCACTTGATCTTCTTTGGCTTTGCTACGCTTCTTGGGTCACTTGGTTGAGTTTTCTCTTCTTCTTCCTCCTTCTATTTCCTTTATGATTTGTGTGTGTGTGTAGTTGACAATACACTCATCAAGGGGGAGATTGTGGATACATGGGTGTATGCCGGGTCTCTGAGTGATGAGTGATTGTCAACTGGGATGATGCACATGTTCTTTGGCTTGTGTTGTGCCGGTGTCGAGCACGGATACAGTGATCGAAGGCGAGGTGAAGGTCAAGTAGAGACGTGCCGTGCCGATGGACCGGGAGTGGCGAAGGGCGGACGTGAGGCTTGGACTGAGGGACCAGAGGCCCGAGGATCAGCTGTGGTGGCTAGCAGCCTGTGGCAGCTACAAGTGAGGACTTGCGGTCATGTGTTGCCTGAGTCGTGGACTTGGGGACACGTGTCAGTGGACGGGGTGCACGGGAGGTGCATCCCATCTACGACGTCGGTTTGGTGGTTGAGCCAGGGAAAAACCATCGGGTGGACGGTTTCCAGGTTTGGGCCTCAAAACTTGGGCGTGGATGGTTTCCAAGTTTGGCCACAAAACTCGGGCTGAGGGTTTCCGAGTTTGGCCTCAAAACTCGGGCTGAGGACGGTTTCCAGGTTTGGGCCTCAAAACCTGGGTGTTGCGGGTTTGCTGAGTTTGGGCCTCAAAACTCAGGCGTTGGTGGGCTGGTTTCCCAGTTTGGGCCTCAAAACCGGGGGTTGGCTGGAAAGGCTGGTTTCCCGGTTTGGGCCACAAAACCGGGGGTGCAGAGCGAGGGCGGCACGTGGCGGCAATCTAGAGGTTGTGTCGAGGCAACGCTACGAGTTGTGCGAGCGTGGCCGTCGGATACACCTACCACCGAGTTGGTCCAGAATAACCCTAGGGTTTAGCTGGTTCGCTCTGTAAGTAGTTAGGGTTAGAGAGGGGTAGAGTAGGAATTAGAAATTAGGATAAGTAGAGGGAGACACCCTCCTCCCTTCCTATCTCAGTTAGTCTTCTCAGTCATTTGCTCTTTGCTTCTAGGGTTTCCTGCTCTCCCAATCCCCTGCTGTAGCTAGCCGAGATCCGCAGAGAACCATACCTCTGTGTACTGGAGATTTTGAGGAAGTGAGGCCGTAACCTCACTGTTGTAGCGTGTGTATGCCACACGGTTGCAGATCGATGTGTTGATTCGCGTTTTGGTTCGTGTTCTTTGCGTTCTTCATTTCTCCGCGATTTTCCCGTCACTCGATCTCTCTCTCCCGTGCGTCTTTGCGAAATCCGTTTGAATCAACTTGTTCGTATTTGAAAGGAGATCATTTCCACCGAAGGAATTTACCTATCTCCCTACGAACAAGTAGATTGGCTTGATTTCGTTTTCATGGCGCTTTTTCGTTCATCCTCCTCCCTTTTCGATTTCCTGGTGTTTGAGTTGATTTGAGCGAATGATTTCTTGGGGATAGTCTCCTAACTACTCCGTGATCATCCTCTCCAAGTTTGGGAACGTGGGATTGTGAGTTGATTCGATTTGGGATTGATTTGGGTGAAGGGCGAACAAAATCGCCCTCCCTGAGTGACCGTGGACAGTCCGCCACTCAGGGCGCGGACAGTCCGCGCATCGGGATTCAGCCGAGCAGTGGCTGCGTGTCTCGGTGAACAGTGCTGAAACTTGACCGGCGGACAGTCCGCCGTTGGTTTTCGCGGACAGTCCGGGAGTAGAGCACGGAACTTCAGCAGCTTTGCTGTTTTGTCCATTTGGCCGGCGGACAGTCAGCCACCAGACCGCGGAGAGTCCGGCCTTGGGCGGACAGTCCGGGACCCCAAGTCCGGACAGTCCGGGATCCTGCTGTTTGCTCCGGTTTAGTGCGTTTGCTCTCCCGGCTTGTTCGCTTGGTTTCCGGACTTCTCGTTTCGCCTCGTAGTTTACCAAGGAACCTCTCTAGGTATCTTTGCTACTTGTTAGCATAGGTATTTAGGAGTTTCTCGACGTAGCCGACAATCTACGTTCGGGACTTGGTTTTTGGGGTTGTGTTCGGGCCGGAACTTTTGGAGTTTGGTTTGCTTCTTCTTTGTGGTGCTCCGCTGTGATCCTAGGGATCATCCACCCTCTTCCAAGAGTCTGAGCATCACAGTTTCGGTCGCCGTTTCTCGGGGTTGATTTTGGGACATTTGGCCAAAGTTTCGAGAGAAATTTTTCAGCTCCCATTCACCCCCCCCCTCTGGTCGCCTTGCTAGTGCTTTCTCAGTCCTTCATCATCCACTATCAAGGAGCTCAAGTCCTCTAACAAAGAGCTCAAAGCTAAAAATGAGAAACTTGATAAGGTGCATAGTGACTTTACCACTAGTTATCATTTGCTCAAAGAACAATACACTCAAGTGAAAGTAGATTATGATACTCTCACCATTGCTTATGATATGCTTTCACATGAGACACTTGATGCTCCTAACCTTGTTGTTAAGTGTGACATAGCAACATCTTGTGAGGACTTGGTTAGTGAGCATGATGAGCAAAGAGCTAGTGGCAAGGGCAAGAATGTGGTTGTGGCCGATCACTATGATGATTATGTCAAGATCAAGAATGAGAATGCAAAGCTCAAGAATGATCTAGAGAAGCTAGCAACCACAAAGCAAGTCATCATTGAGACCCAAGATGATGAGTATAGCATGTCACTTGAGCTAGACATGCTAAAAGAAGAAAACAAGAGATTGAAGATGGAGAGAGATTACAAGATGACACCATCTCAATTAGAGCTCCAACAAGAGAATGACAAGCTCAAGAGAGAGAAGGAGCACCTCACCACTGGGTTGAAGAAATTCACCAAGGGACAATGTCTTCAAAGTGAGCTACTCATGAACACGGTCATGAAGACAAATAGAAATGGCATTGGATTCCTTGAGGAGAAGATGAAGCAACGTAAGAGCATCACTAAGCCAAAGAAGAAGAAGATTGGAAGATGCTATGAGTGTGGAAAGGAATGACACTTTGCTCATAGTTGTGAAGAGCCTAAACCTACACCCTTGCCCAAGCATGCTAGGCCCTTTGCTTTCAATGCTCACTACATGCTTAGACAAGACTCTAGTGGCAAGATGAAAGTCATGTTCATGGGGCCTCCTAACAAGAATAGGCCAAAGCAAATTTGGGTTGCAAAGTCACTAGTAGAGAAGGTTAAGGGACCGCAACAAGTTTGGGTCCCAAAAGCTCAAGCTTGATTTCTTATGTGTGTAGGTGAACTACAAGACCGGTGGATCTCATTGGGTGATTGATAGTGGTTGCACACAACATATGACCGGTGATCCCCGGATGTTCACCTCACTAGAAGAGAATGTCAATGACCAAGAAAAGATAACATTTGGTGACAACTCAAAAGGCAATGTCAAGGGATTGGGCAAAGTAGCTATATCAAATGATCATACCATCTCCAATGTGCTTCTAGTTGCATCATTGAGCTTCATCTTGCTATCCGTTGGGCAACTATGTGATCTTGGCTTTCAATGTTTGTTCACCGACAAGGAAGTGGTTGTAACCAAGAAAGATGATACACAAGTGATATTCAAAGGCTTTAGATACAACAATCTCTATCTAGTGGATTTCACCTCCGAAGATGTCAACTTGAAGACATGTTTGTTCACTAAGCAATCACTTGGTTGGCTATGGCATAGATGATTAGCACATGTTGGAATGAACACTCTCAACAAACTATTGAAGAAGGATTTGGTTAGGGGCTTGAAGGATGTCAAATTTGAGAAGGACAAATTGTGTAGTGCATGTCAAGCCGGCAAGCAAGTTGCAAACACTCATCCAACCAAAGCCTTTGTGTCAACATCAAGAGAGTTAGAGCTACTACACATGGATCTATTTGGACCAACAACATATGCTAGCTTGGGTGGAAATCTCTATTGCCTAGTGATTGTTGATGACTACTCTAGATACACTTGGGTGTTCTTTCTTCATGACAAATCCGAAGCAACCCCTTCATTCAAGAAGTTTGCCAAGAGAGCCCAAAATGAGTTTGACTTGAAAATCAAGAAGATAAGAAGTGACAATGGAAGAGAGTTCGACAACACTCACATTGAGCAATATTGTGATGAAGTTGGGATCAAGCATGAAGTCTCTGCAACCTACACAACACAACAAAATGGGGTAGTTGAGAGGAAGAACTGAACACTAATCACCTTAGCAAGGACTATGTTAGATGAGTACACTACACCGGAAAGATTTTGGGCGGAAGCAATCAACACCGCTTGCTATGCATCAAACCGGTTGTTGACGGTCCTTAATGTCAATATTATACCATCAACTAATGCATGAAATGACACTAAATGAATTACAAAGCATAGTTGTAGGGTTTGAAACTAACAAGTTCCACGAGTTTTGGTGCTCTCACTTATTTTCCAGGATTATCAATATTTCACCATATAAAAGTATCTCAAGTGATGAAACAGAGCACATCATTGCAAAGAGCTCGTCAAGACGATCGAAACGGATATATGATTTGCTATATTTGGAGTCCCGGAGCGAGAGTCCTTGATGGATACGACTTGGAAGATTCTAGAACATTCCAGAACATTCCAGAAGACACGAGAAGGCGACCCACGGAAGGCGGGGCCCACCTGTCATAGGGGGAGACCGACCGGTCTCTTCCCTAGACCGGCCGGTCGGGTGTTGGGCCCAAATTCGCCCCCTTTCGCGTGACGCACTCCAACCGACCTCTCCAACACGTTTTGGCCCATTTAGGCCCAAGTGCATATGACGAACGATTTAGTACCACATCGCTTGCCCAAGGTGGAGGGGAGGCCAGGAGCCCCTATATAATAAACCCAGGACCCCCCTGAGGCAACACACATCATCATCTGGGAGTCTTTGTAGAGGCGTCCCTCGAAGGACAACCTCTCCTCCCTAGAGAATTAGGTTTAGATTTTCCAATGTAATAGCTTAGCTTTAGTCGGGAGTTAGGGAGAGCGGAGCTATGCTCTGGTTCCGGAGGAGTCTTCAGAGTTTTGGTATGTCTTGTATCTTTTCTTTGTAAGACTTATGCTTTAATATATTTATCTTCTCTATTTACTTTATGCTTTATTATATGATTAGTATAGTTGTTATATCTTGGCATGGGATCTTCGCTCATATTGAGTGTTCTAGTTATTCATGGTAATTAGAGTAGTAATCGATAGATTAGACATGGTGTTTAGTCTATAGGTTACCTGAGGTTGCGCTCAATCCCACGGAATAGTTGTGGTAGCCCCAGGGGTGACAGCTCTGTTAGGCCTTCGTAGTCCACCACGTTCGGATTGATGTTTCGTAGAGCTTTTGGCAGCCTTCTCCCAACTACCTTTTTCCCAGTCTTCTTCGAGAGTTGGAAAGGACCTGCTGCTCCAAAGTGCGAATGTTTATAACTGCTATATCTTTTCATCCTTGTTACCTAAGAACCCAAGTAATAGAGAAGTTCATAGGAACCTTGATCTCTCCCGTTGTCCTCCCACTATAGTTATCTATACATTTATCATGAATTCTCTTTGATGTGCTTTCGTTATCATATATATCATATATCATTTACTCCTGCTTTAGTCTAATTAGTACTCTGAGTTAGTAGATGCATGATAGTGAGTTATCAGATTCTTGACCCTAGCTTCCCTGTGGTAAAATATAAATAATGATCCTAGAATACTCCCGGTAAAATGTTACAATGATGTTCTGTGCGCTTGCGGAATCTTTCATATTCTATTTGCACTAACAAACGTCAACAAGCATTTTTGGCGCCGTTGCCGGGGAAGCAATTGGTGTAAAGATTTTGATAATGATCTTGATATCTGCTAATTTAGTGTACCACTAGCTTTAGTAGGATTACCCCTTGTTCTATTGAGTGTGGAATAGACAGGACATCAGATGCCGTTTCGACCTTATGGCGAGCTTCCACAAGATTGAAGAACCCAGGGTGCCTGAACATTCAAGATCCATCATTAATTCTGGAACCCTGCCATCTCACAGGTTTGTGTTTACATATATATATTCTAACCATGTGTAGATTGAGAAAAGGTCATCGTCACAACAATTCAACTCTCATTCCATGTGACGGATATTTACGCTGCACCACTCACAAATCCCAGTTGTCAGTCATGGTAAGTATGATCAAGGTGAGACAGTCTTGCTCATGGACTTCAAATTTTATGAGTAGTTATCTTTTTAATTTCTTGCATACCACTGCATGTTTACTTTTAATCATTCATCCACTCCATTTAGTTTAGGTTTTGTTTTATCAAATCCTCATCATATTTAGTTCCTTGCATGCATTCATGTCATTTGCATCTAAATGAAAAAAAAATATTCCTCACTGTGATCATACTCTGTCATCTGTTTTTGAATGAATCTCTGTTATGCTCTCATGCTACCTTTGTTTATGCTAGTATGTTTTAGTTTGAAGGTACTTCATATGAGTATTTTCATAGGCTTTTTAAATTAAGCATGGTGCTTAGGTTAAATAGTCTACCTTAATCAAATTAGACATGGAGTTTGGTTTGAATATTGATCTAAAATTAGCTTGTATAGACATTGGATATTTTGTTAGACTAACCCCTGCAGAGAACTCTAAATACACTTTGGGAAAGTCCTGAGATGAATTCACATCAGAGATGAAGAAAGGCATATGATGACTGCATAATGAAGACTCAGCTCATTCATCATGGATGAAAGAACTGTAAGTATTAAAGTTTATTTCAATTTATCTTCTACTGCAAGTATCTTTGCCTTGAACCATGTTAAAATGCAGCCAACACATAAAATGTTAGTCTATGCTAAAGTGATCCTAAAATCATCATTTTCATTAGCATAGATGAATAACACATAAGTTGTGGATAACAACCCATATTTCAAATTCAGTGCAATCCTTCGGGTATGTGTCCACTAACATTTTGTAGGAGATGAGATTTGCTTGTTCATGGTGTGAACTTAAAGATCCAAAATCCAACCCGTGGATAGACAAAACTCATCATTAGACAAGTCACTAGTGATGTCGAAGGCAACCAAGCTTTGAGCCATCCCAAGGCCTAAGTCAGGACACTGATGACGAGTAGGATGCAACTCACCCCATATGGGTCAATCTATGCCTACACTCAGCATTGTCAAAGACATCAACATTGACACGAACAACAAATATCAGGGAGACGATATGCCACTACATCATAACATCTATGTGTCGTCCGAAGGAAGTTTGTTGGTGGTTCACTATAAAGACAAACAGTGGAAGTTCTCCTCACTTCTAATCATTGCAACACAAGAGCTAGTTTAGTGGACGAGGTGGTACGACTTCAACAACAACAAGGTCTACAATTTCAACTCATGAACATGTTGTTGAAGAAATTTGGGCATCCACCTACTTCACAAGCCAGCCTGGGGGAGACACAACTCTGTTATCTAGATGTGCTTCACGATCAAGATGAGGAAGGAGAAATCCAGCTTCAAGACACTTTGACCTCCTACTCACCACTTTAATTAGTACAAGCCACTAGACGCTGCCCCAGTCTAGAAGAAGAATATGATCCATCACTCATTCTTGGAAGATCGTTCTTGAACACCACCGATGTTGTCATCTATGTCAGACATGGAGACGTCCACTTTTGGATCTTCGATCAACAGAATTGACTACACCATTTATGAGCAGCCGAAGAAAACCAAGAGAAGACGTTGACTCAACCGACAAATGAAGAACGAACTGCCAGGAATTGAGGGGGACATCATGAAGGGTGAAGCCACTGCACTGCAAGAATTAGAAGATGTAGAGATAGTACTCAAGTCTACAAATCAAGAGAGTACTTGACAAAGTCTCCATCATCTAGACTTGTTCCACTGTAAGATAGACAAGAGAAGACAAGCCATTTATGAACAACAACCAGCTAGACAAGAGAAGCTTTCACAAGATGACTCGACACCATCACTCTTCAATGATAAAGGTAACATCTCAAGGTAAGTGACCATCACTTTAAAAGCTTCTCCTTGTTTCTGGCATGTGCATAAATAAAGAACCAAACATGTTTAAGTTGCACCTCACTTGATCCAACCTAATCAACTCAACATGTTCAGTTTTTTACTCTTTGTTCTTAGCTTTACTCTCTTGAATCTCACTATCTTAATGAGCTAAAATGTTATGCATCTAACCTTTGGAAGATGATCATGAAAAGATCGACACATTATGCATAGATTATCTCTCCTTGGGTTATGCAATCTGATTTATTAAATATTTTATGATGCTACTTTCATGCTCATCTTTTGATCTTATCACTCATGTCAAGATTAAATAGAACACATAAACAACAAGTTCATCTTGTTCAAATGTGCCTAAGGTTAGAGAGGAATGAACAAAACTTTTGGTTCTGTTGGTGTTTTTCCACCAACAGAGCCCATGCACTTGATCTCTACCTTGTCTTTATGAGCAGGACACACTCTTGAGCAAAACATGGAGGAGTTTGTCAACTCCCAAATTCTACAAAGTGAAGGTCCTGGAACTACAAGAACATGCACACTGAGCAAGATGATGCCAGCTTCCACAATTAATGTTTCACTTCAAATTGCTGGACGAACGAAGAACATGAGTGACACCATATCAAGAGGTGTAGTTATCAAGGTCTATATATCAGGATCAAATGACGCACCTCAGGAATGAAAATGGTGAGAAGTCCTGTTCAGAGGACTTAAAACATTGAACCTTCGCCGAAAGATAAAATCGGTAGTTATCCATATTTATCTTTTCTGCATTAGTTTTTATTTTTGCATATTTACTTTTCATCATCATCATCTCTCCATAGCATATTTACTTTTCTGCATTAGCATTGCATAAAAAAAAGAAAATAAAAATATTTTACTTTTTGCACTGCATCATAAAACTTAAAGCCCCATGTGAATAATTCTGTGGTGTAAAAACCCACATAAAATATTCACCGTGGTGGCATAAAAACAAAATAAATATGCATACATTCATCCTGTTGTATTTTCTCTTGCATCATAAAAAATATTAAAATACAAAAATATTGAGAAAGAGATCTTACTGAAACTCTAGACAACTAAGGCTTAAGTGGCCAACCACTAACGCTTAACCTATTCCACAAGTTTTGTTGTCTATTTGAGTTTCACAGGATTGAAAGACTAAGAAAAGCTGACGAGCAAGTGGATGTTCCATCCACTGTTGGAGCACTATTTCAACAACCATCAACATCAATCAATGCTCCGATAGAGGAAGAACATATTTCACCACCAGTCCGCTACATTGCAAGATCAAACGACTACGTCAATATTCAGCTTGGGGGAAAGCACCCCCGTGTATCCAGGTAAGTATATTTATCCTTTTAAGTTTTTCTTTCTATAAATAAATTCAAAATAGAAAAAAAGTAAAAAAATGTGAGCACATGAAGGCTCACCCTTAAAAAGAAAAAGAACAAAAAAATATTCGGGCACATGAAGGCTCGATACGATCGAAGGGATTAGCTTGGGGGAGGTGCACCCCCGTTATCTTCGTGATTCAGGTATGTCTTACTACTATCTTAGTGTTTTTTAAGTAATAGATTATAGTGTGTGTTAGATTAAATAAATAAAGCATGTCAAATCTGAAGAACTCTCTCTCTAATATCTTAAAATGGGAATGATGAATAGTTGCTCTTTTGTATTTCTTTCTAGTACCTAGCCTTTAAGCATGAGTTCTCTTAAGTTTAAAAATTAATGATGCCTTGAAATGAAATTAAATATATGGGTAGAAAATACTTGATCCAGAGTCTAGGTGATTGACAGATATGATATGTGATGATTTGAGCTACTGTTATCTTGTTCTAAACAACACTAGAGTTTCGGAGAGTTTCCAATATTAATATGACCAATAATTGCATTGAGTTAAATTAAGCTTTGTTGACCCCATGAGAAGTTATCATGCTATTGAATTGAGATCACTTACACATTTCATCCATCCTCCGTATAAATGCTCATGATTATCTATTGTTATCTGAAGGACCGAGAAGCAACCAGAAAGCGACCAGAGGGGGGGTGAATGGGAGCTTTAAAATTTCCTTTCGAAAACTAGTAGCCACTGTCCCGAGAATCACCCCAAAAGACAAACCCTAGAGTTTGCTAATGTCCACGACCCTAGATGTAGAGTGGATGCTTCCAAGAAGCACAGCGGGACACTACACAACTCTAGAAAGCCAATGCAAAAGGCGGAAACCAAATCCGACAACGAACGAGCAACCGGCGAACGAAAACGCGCAAAGCAATCACGACCGGACTCTGGGGTGCGTCCGGTCAAGAGGCACCGGACGCGTCCGGTCAACCAAAATCGAGTTTGGGACCTCTCTGTTCCTGACCGGACTCACTGCAGGGGAGCGTCCGGTCAGGCTACCAGCGTCCGGTCATTAGCAAACGCAGATGGTGAATAGTGCAAGCTGTGCGTCCGGTCAGTGAGTGATCCAAGCGTCCGGTCAATCACGTGGAAAATCTCACGCTCTGTTCAACGACCGGACTCACAGGAAGCGTCCGGTCGATGAATATCCAGCGTCTGGTCACCCCGCGAAATGACTGTTCGTCCACCGATTTGACTCGTTCTCACCCAAAACGAAACCTCTAGGGTTCTAACTTGGTGAGTAGAGTCACAAAGAGGATAGTGAGCTATCTCTAAGAGATCATGGCTCGAACCTATCTCCAAATCGATGAATCGAAGAATTTCGGGGGAAGGGAGAAAACTTGACCCAAAACGAAAAATCAATCGATCTCCTAGACCATGAGGTTAGAGATTAATTCCTTTGGTGGAAAGAAGTGCCTCACGACCTAGAACAACTTGGTTCAAGCGGATTTGCAAAAGATGAACCGAGCAAAGAGATCAAGCGACCAGAAAAACGTGGAGAAAAAGGATTCCGCGAAGAACACGAACAAAACGCGAATCACACCCACGATCTTGCAGCCGAAGCGCAAACACACGCTACGACAAGGAGGTTACGGCATCCTTTCCTCAAAATCAACAGTACACAGAGGTGAGTCTCTCTGCGGATCACATCTAGCTAAAGCAGGGAACGGGAGAGCAGGAAACCGTAGGAAGCAAGAGCAAAATGACTAACTGCAATCGGGGGAGGAGGGTGTCTCCCCGACTACTTATCCTAATTTTAGCCTAAGTACAATTCCTACTCTACCCCTCTCTAATCTAATTACAGAGCGAACCAGCTAAACCCTAGGGTTATTCTGGACCAACTCGGTGGTAGGTGTATCCGACGGCCACGCCCGCACAACTCGTCCGCGTTGCCTCCACGCAACCTTCCGATTGCCGCCACGTGCCGCCCTCGCTCTGCACCCCCGGTTTTGTGGCCCAAACCGGGAAATCAGCCTTTTCCAGCTATCCCCCGGTTTTGAGGCCCAAACCGGGAAACCAGCCTCCAAGTTCAACGCCTGAGTTTTGTGGCCCAAACTCAGAAACCCGCAGCGCCCGAGTTTTGAGGCCCAAACTCGGAAACCGTCCTCAGCCCGAGTTTTGTGGCCAAACTCGGAAACCCTCAGCACCCAGGTTTTGAGGCCCAAACGTGGAAACCGTCCATCGGTGGTTTTTCTGTGGCTCAACCACCAAACCGGAGCTGTAGAGGGGATGCACCGCCCGTGTACCCCGTCCACCGACACGTGTCCCCAGGTCCTCGACCCGAGCAACACCGTGCCCCGCAAGTCTTCACTTGTCGCTGTCCCAGGCTGCCAGCCACCACAGCTGATCCTCAGGCACTCTGGTCCCTCAGTCCAAGCCTCACGTCCGCCCTTCACCGCTCGATCCATCGGCATGGCACGTCCGCCGCACGGCACGCCCATCCTTCATCGCACCCGGTCCGTCGGCACGGCCCGTCTCAACTTGACCTTCACCTTGCCCTCGATCACTGTCTCCGTGCTCGACACTTGCACAACACAAGCCAAAGACCCTGCGATCAAACCCATTGACAATCACTCATCACTCAGAGACTCGACATACACCCATGTATCCGCAATCTCCCCTTGATGAGTGCATTGTCAACTACTCACACAAATCATATTGAAAGAAAGAAGAAGAAAGAAGAAGGAGAAGAGAGAACTCGACCAAATGACCCAAAAGCATAGCAAAGCCGAAGAAGGTCAAGTGGAAGAAGCGAAACAACTTGGTCCCCAAAGACATGGGCAACGGCTCGACGCAACCAAGCAAAGCAAAGCTAGCCCTCAAGAAGAGGTAGAACAGGCTCAACACCACTAGCAGATACCAATTGGAAACTCCAGAGAAAAGAGCTCAAAACCAATTGAAGCCAAATGGAAATCGAAGCAAAATGCTAGTCCCTCAAGATAGAGGCACAGAGGCTCAACACAACTAGCAAAGAAAGCTCGATACCAATGCCTTTTTGGCCAAACAAGCTCCGAACCAATTGAGATCAAACAAAAACAAAATGCCCTGAAAAATGTTTGCTAGTTCCTCAAGACAGAGGCAAAGGCTCAACACAACTAGCAAACTCTCCCTCGACAAGTGCAAGCAACTAGGAAAATCCCCCTTAGGTCCAACATGAGAAGAGCACAAAGATTTGAAAATCTCCCCCTTGACGAAAACTCCCCCTTAGTTGGACACTCAGAAGCATATGATTTGCAATATTCTCCCCCTTAGTTGAAAATGCACTAATCAAGAAAAGGCATCAAGGCAAGAAACTCCCCCTTCCAACATGCATATGAAGTCAGAAATGCAAGTTAGCAGCTTCAGGCATATAGTCAAAAGAGTGCAAAGATGCTCTAAACAGTATAACTCCAATTACACAACTAAGCACTCAAATAGCGAAGGCTCAAACTGATCACCATACGAAATATGAACATATGAGCAAATGAGCAGTTTTGAGTCAAAAAGATAGTCACCATCAAAATATCACTACACATGTATAGACAGGAATCCAAACAAGTTCTAAACATGTATACAAGGTGAACTACCCCTAGCAAAGTTTAGTCATCATGCTTAAGAGTGAAACATACACTTGTGATTTCAAGTTTATATCGGAGTTGCAGCGTTGAAATTACACAAGTTCAAATGTAGCATGTGATTGCGAGAGGTTGAAAGCTTGTCTTTGCCTAACTTTTCAACTGAGCGAAGCCTATGCCGAAGCAATCAGAAGCTTAAAGCTACGGTTTCGGTCATACACTACACGGCTCAAGTTTAACTCAAAGTGCAATGAGAAACAATCTCGATACCGTGAGGTGTTGACAAGCAATCCCATCTCGATCTTTTCAATTCCCTAAAACTTGGTTCAAATTTTAAACATGATATGAACATACCAAGCAAGTGAATGACTCAGAACTAGAGACATAGCAACCTAGCATATATGAAAAGCATGAATGGACTCAACACATCCTACACATGCTAGTTGCATATCTCAATGGTGAATATTTTCAGTTTTAAGTACAATAAGTAAGTTCACCATTCCAAAATAGCTTAGCTCACAACATTTACTAGTGATCAGAAAGAGCATAAGCTACAAGCATCAATATAATCATCGGAGCATACTAAATAGAGCATAGTTACATTCTAGTGATTATATACATGAAGCTCAGAATGTAAATGCGTATGCTAAAATGCAAAGGAAAAGAAAGACAAACGAAAAGAGTTAGTCTATTATACAAGATCCAAAATGTTTCCCCCATCTAAAAGGGGAAACACACACCAAGCTCACCCCTCAACCTATTAAAGGTTGATTCGTCTAAAGGGTTGGTGAAAATATCCGCCAGTTGATGATGAGTATCGACATGGCGAAGGTCGATATCACCCTTCTCCTGGTGGTCTCGCAAGAAATGAAAGCGCACATCAATGTGTTTGGTCTTCGAGTGAAGCACGGGATTCTTAGCAACGCTAATAGCACTCGTGCTGTCACAAAGCAAAGGCACGCGAGAAAAGCTCAGACCAAAATCACGCAAAGTGGCCATCATCCAAAGCAACTGGGAACAGCAGCTAGCCGCAACAACATATTCAGCCTCTGTGGTAGACTGAGCGACACTAGACTGCTTGCGAGAAGACCACGATACAAGAGAAAATCCAATAAACTGGCAAGTCCCAGAAGTGGACTTGCGCTCAATGCGACAACCAGCAAAATCGGCATCGGAATAACCGCAAAGGGAGAGGGTGGAGGAAGCAGAATACCAAATCCAAAACTCAGGTGTGAAACGAAGGTACCTGAAAATGCGCTTCACCGCCTGACGGTGAGAAGTGCGCGGCGACGCCTGAAAGCGCGCGCACAGACACACCGCGAACTGGATGTCCGGGCGTGTCGCCGTCAGGTAGAGGAGCGATCCGATCATGCTTCGGTACTCCTTCTGGTCCACTGCTTCTCCATCCTTGTCCGCATCCAGGGCCGTCGTCGTCGACATGGGTGTTGGAAGAGGCTTGGCCTCACCCATATCGAACCGCTTCAGCAAGTCCTTGGTGTACTTGCCCTGGTGCACAAACGTCCCCTCTCGGGATTGCTTAATTTGCAACCCGAGAAAGAATGTCAGCTCGCCCATCATGCTCATCTCGAACTACCTGCTCATAATATCTGCAAACTTGGCAACCAAAGCGTGAGAAGAACCACCGAAAATGATATCATCCACGTAAAACTGGACCAAGAGTGTGTCTTTGCCTTGCCTGAGGAGAAAGAGCGTTTTATCTACACATCCCATTTTAAAACCCTTAGCAAGCAAAAAGGTTTTCAACCTATCATACCAGGCTCTAGGGGCTTGTTTCAAACCATACAAAGCTTTGGAGAGTTTAAAAACATGGTTTGGAGACTTGGGATTTTCAAAACCGGGGGTTGCTCAACATAAACCTCTTCCTCTATGTAGCCGTTTAAGAAGGCACTCTTGACATCCATTTGAAAAAGTTTAAAACCTTTGGATGCAGCAAAAGCCAAGAGTATCCTAATAGCCTCCAAACGAGCTACAGGAGCAAACGTCTCCTCATAGTCTATCCCCTCCTTCTGACTATAACCCTTCGCTACAAGCCTGGCCTTGTTTCTCACAACGTGGCCATCCTCTCCTTGCTTGTTTTTGAAAACCCATTTTGTCCCAATAGGCTTACAGTCTGGAGGAGGTGGAACTAGAACCCAAACCTGATTTCGCTCAAAATTTTCTAACTCCTCATGCATGGCATTGACCCAATCCGGATCCGTCAAAGCGTGTCCAATATCTCGGGGCTCAAAATTAGCAACAAAAGCAGAATGAGCAAAGTGCGAGATTTGCTGTGACCTGGACCGAGTGACACATTCGCCAATGTCGCCGATCATCTGCTGAGGGGGGTGCTGGCGCTGGATGTGTCGTGGCGCCTCCCTGGAAGAAGTGGCCTCCCCCTCAACAGCAGCTGGTGCCTCCCCGGGTACAAATGGTACCGCTCGGGGTGGCAAATCCCACGGCCCCCAGGAAGAAGAGGTGTCGAGGTCGTGAGTCATCGTAGAAGCCGCTCTTGGCGGCACAGCAGGTGGAGGGGGTGTTGGATCATCCATACCTTCAGCACCCTCATCCTCGTCATCGAAAAGAGGCTCACCAACCTCATGATCACCTGCACGCTCAAAACGAGAAGAAGGACAAACAAGAGTCTCATCGAAGGTGACATCTGATGTCTCCACGACTCGGTTAGTATCAAGGTTAAGTACACGATATGCTCTAGTGTGAGTGCCATAACCCAAAAATACTCCGTCAGAGGAACGAGACTCAAACTTGTCCAGGTTGCCCTTTTTCGAAATAAAACAGTGGCAACCGAAGACTCGAAAATAACTCACCTTGGGCTGGCGACCAAAACGCAACTCATAAGAAGTCTTTTTCAAGAACGCTCTCCGAAAAATGCGATTTGAAATGTAGCATGCAGTGTTCATAGCTTCGGCTCAATATCGCCTTGGAGTCCTATGCTCATCGAGCATCGTCCTGGCCATCTCAACAAGGGTCCGATTCTTCCTCTCTACAACACCATTTTGGGGCGGTGTGTAGGGGGAAGAAAACTGATGCTCCAAACCAAGGCGGTTACAAAACTTCTCAAAATCCGAATTTTTAAACTCGGAACCATTATCACTTCTAATAGCTCGCATCGAGTTCAAAGGGAACTCGTTCTGAAGACGCAAAATCAGATTGCGAGCAAATGAGAAAGTCTCAGTCTTCTCAGTCAAAAAGAAGACCCACCAATACCTCAAAAAGTCGTCAACAACAACCAAAACATACAACTTGCCACCAACCGAGCTCACCCGAGCCGGACCAACAAGGTCCATGTGTAAAAGCTCTCCAGGGCGCGAAGTCATAACCTTAGTCACAGGATGGTGGGGAGCGGCAACCATCTTCCCATATTTGCAAGAATGGCAAACTAGATCCTTCTCCATCGAAAGCTTGGGCAATCCTCGGATTAGGCCAAGTGAGCTAAGTCTTGCAAGCAAGTCGAAGCTTAAATGACCGAGCCTCCTATGCCACTTCCAAAGATCGGAGGAAGAAGGACTAGCCAAAAGACAGCGTGAAATACCAAACGACTCCGAAAAATTCGCGCGAAAGACTTTCCCAAAGGGCGAAATCAAACAAACCAGATTGCCCTGAGGATCTAAAATACGACTGAGATTCGGTTTAAAACGAATCTCATAGTCATCATCAAAAAGTTGCGAAACAGAAAGCAAGTTAAAATGCAGGTTAGAAACAAGAGCAACATCGCGCAATACAAAGTGCTCATTAACCCGCACCGACCCGCGAGACAAAACCTTACCTTTACTATTGTCGCCGAAAGTAATGCACTCCTTTCCGGCAACTGGGCTAAGGCTGGAGAACCACTTGGCGTTTCCGGTCATGTGCCTCGAACAACCAGAATCCACCAACCAAATGTCCTCCAACCGTCTTCCCTACATCAATAAAAAGACATAGGGTGAGCATACGGTCCAACACTGGGGTTAGTGAAGTAAGGGGAATACCAGTGTTGGGCCGGCTGCTCAAAAGAACGGTCAGTGTAAAAACCATTCCTAGCCATTCTACGGAGGAAGCGATCACCATGTTTAGAAAGACGTGGTCCGCTAGGGAAGGAGCGCTCACCACGATGGGGGAAAGCGCTCAACTACAAAGCCACCGCCACGGGGTCCATAGCCTACAACTGCAGGCTCCCGCCGGGCACGCTCTCTACGAGGCCTACGCCTAGGAACTTGAGGTTCAGGACCTCTAGCCCTAGTTTCTCTCCTCGGAGCTCTCCTCTGCCTAGGCCTGGGGACTTGAGGTTCTTGACCTCTGGGCCTAGCAGCTCTCCTCTGGACGTTCGGCCCATGCACACCATGGAAAGGGTGGTACATGTCCGGGTTGTCCATCTCCCGAGCACGGCGCGCTTCTCTCTTGCGCCGAAAACAGAACTCACTCAAGTGACCATCCCTCCCACAGAAGTCACACTGGTACCTCACCGCACGCAAAGGGGGTTGTTGGTAGGCAGGGCTGTGGGTATGGTTCACTTTGCCCTTCTGTGGCAAGCACTCCTCCTGGATGGGTGGCATTGTGTCAAGCTTGTTCTTGAGGTGGTTTGGCTTGGGTGCCCACACATGGTTCTTGGGTGGAGCTCTCGGGGGTTCCTCAAACACCCCATCCTTGGTGGTAGGCTTAGCAGGCTCTTTGGGTGGAAGCTTGGTAAGTTTGGGAGTAGTGGTGGAGTTGGGCTTCTCACTCGGGTTCAGACCACTCGACTCTCCAATCTTCCCAAAAGCGGAAAGATCAACACCCTGAGCAAAACCTACACCAGGACCTCCAGCAGCTCGCTTGAATTGGGAGATCATCATCCCGAGCTGCGGCTCACTACAAGAAACCCATGACAAGATGGTCTGAAGGTATGTGTTTTCCTCCTCGGTTTGCATCTTGCCATGCTTCACATTGGCAATCTCCATCTCCAAACCCTCACACAAAGCACACCTCATGACACAAGTGCTATCCGAGCTGGCCTTCCCTAAGGACTCAATCTTGGCATTCTTCTCTACCAACTCGGATTGTAAGACAGGACAAGTCTTGCATGCACCCAACAGCTGGGGCCTAGCACGGAGCTCATCCACCTCTCCGACCAAAGCAGCATACTTACTCCTCAGGGTGAGGAGATCAGTCATGTGCTTGGTGCACGACTCACACTCACTCTCCTCCGACACGACCACGATGGACTTAGCAAACTCCAACTCCCTCACCGTGTCCTCCCACTTCTGCCTAAACTCCTTGCGCTCTCTAGCAGCACGCCTAAGCAGTTTATCTTGGCTAAGGAGAGCGGCAGTAAGTTTCTCAACCTCAGCGGAAAGCTCATCGTGGGTGAGAGATACCTGGGAGGTGTCGTCGTCGTCATCGTCGTTCCGAGGGGTGTGCTCCAGCTCGCCTCCGACCTCATCACCAAGCGCCATGGTGCAGAGGCCTCCGTCGCCGGCGAAGAAGCAAAGACCGTTGAGCTTGTCCTCGATCTTCTTCATCTTCTCGGACTCGTCGTCGCTTGAGGAAGCGGAGTCGTCATCCGAGCCGTCGACGTCGCTGAGCGTGGCGAAGAACGCACGCTGCTCAGCCTGGGCCTTCTCCAAGTACTTCTTCTTGATGTACTCTTTGTCGAAGCCGCCCCGCTTCTTGCGCCTTGGGGGGGACGTGCTTCTCCTTGCGCTTGGAGTCGTACTTGTGCCCATGATCGCCCTTCCCCGAATGCTTATTCTTCTTGGGGCAGTTGACGATGAAGTGGTCGGGATCGCCACACACATAGCATCCTGAGCGTCCTCCTCCGCGGCGACGATTCATGCGGTTGTTGTGAAACCGCGTGAATCGGTTGGCAAGCAAGGCCAACTCCTCGTCTCCCAAAGACTCCAGCTGGTCCTCTGTGACGGAAAAGAGTGAAGAAAGTGCAAAGCCAGCAGAGGGGTTAGCAGAAGAGCCAGAAACCAAAGCCATAGTCGGGCCGGAAGGATTCTCATAAGAAGCCCTCGCCATGGCGTCAATCTCACTGGACTTGAGCTTACTGAAGAGCTCGTCGCACGTGAGGGTCTCATAGTTAGGCGATTTGATGATCGCCTGAACCTTGGAATCCCACACCGACCGATCGAGAGTATGCAAAAGCTTCAAAGCTCTCTCATGATCGTCGAAAGGCAACTGCTCCTTGTTAGCCCTCATCCTGTTGACAATCACCTGAAAGCGAGCGAATAAACTTTCTATGCTCTCGCCAGGCTAATGTCAAAAGTTCTCGTACTCTCGCTTGAACGACTCGTAGAGTCGGGTTTTGACTTGAGAGGTGCCCTCATGGAAACGCATGAGGGTGGCCCAAATCTCCCGAGCCGTAGCGAGGTGAGAAACGCGATCAAACTCACCCATGCTCAAACAAGAGAAAAGAGCATTACGGGCTCGGCTATTGGCATCGTGCTCATCGATCTGACGCTGAGTGACACGAGCAGCCAAGACCACGTAATCGGCAGAGTTGCAAATATCCCAAATGGAAGCACCCAAACTCTGCAGATAGGCCGACATGCGTATCTTCCAATACGCATAGTTCGTCCCATCGAAAAACGGCGGTTTGCCCACGCCGCGATCCATGTCGCCTTCGGTGGATCTCGAACTGGCTAAGGTGGAAGATCCTTAACCCGCTCTGATACCAATTGAAGGATCGAGAAGCAACCAGAAAGCGACTAGAGGGGGGGTGAATGGGAGCTTTAAAATTTCCTTTCGAAAACTAGTAGCCACTATCCCGAGAATCACCCCAAAAGATAAACCCTAGAGTTTGATAATGTCCACGACCCTAGATGTAGGGTGGATGCTTCCAAGAAGCACAGCGGGACACTACACAACTCTAGAAAGCCAATGCAAAAGGCGGAAACCAAATCCGACAACGAACGAACAACCGGCAAACGAAAACGCGCAAAGCAATCACGATCGGACTCTGGGGTGCGTCCGGTCAAGAGGCACCGGACACGTCCGGTCAACCAAAATCGAGTTTGGGACCTCTCTGTTCCTGACCGGACTCACTGCAAGGGAGCGTCCGGTCAGGCTACCAGCGTCCGGTCACTAGCAAACGCAGATGGTGAATAGTGCAAGCTGTGCGTCTGGTCAGTGAGTGATCCAAGCGTCCGGTCAATCACGTGGAAAATCTCACGCTCTGTTCAACGACCGGACTCACAGGAAGCGTCCGGTCGATGAATATCCAGCGTCCGGTCACCCCGCGAAATGACTGTTCGTCCACCGATTTGACTCGTTCTCACCCAAAACGAAACCTCTAGGGTTCTAACTTGGTGAGTAGAGTCACAAAGAGGATAGTGAGCTATCTCTAAGAGATCATGGCTCGAACCTATCTCCAAATCGATGAATCGAAGAATTTCGGGGGAAGGGAGAAAACTTGACCCAAAACGAAAAATCGATCGATCTCCTAGACCGTGAGGTTAGAGATTAATTCCTTCGGTGGAAAGAAGTGTCTCACGACCTAGAACAACTTGGTTCAAGCGGATTTGCAAAAGATGAACCGAGCAAAGAGATCAAGCGACCGGAAAAATGTGGAGAAAAAGGATTCAGCGAAGAACACGAACAAAACGCGAATCACACCCACGATCTTGCAGCCGAAGCGCAAACACACGCTACGACAAGGAGGTTACGACCTCCTTTCCTCAAAATCAACAGTACACAGAGGTGAGTCTCTCTGCGGATCACAGCTAGCTAAAGCAGGGAAAGGGAGAGCAGGAAACCCTAGGAAGCAAGAGCAAAATGACTAACTGCAATCGGGGGAGGAGGGTGTCTCCCCGACTACTTATCCTAATTTTAGCCTAAGTACAATTCCTACTCTACCCCACTCTATTCTAATTACAGAGCGAACCAGCTAAACCCTAGGGTTATTCTGGACCAACTCGGTGGTAGGTGTATTCGACGGCCACGCCCGCACAACTCGTCCGCGTTGCCTCCACGCAACCTTCCGATTGCCGCCACGTGCCGCCCTCGCTCTGCACCCCCGGTTTTGTGGCCCAAACCGGGAAACCAGCCTTTTCCAGCTATCCCCCGGTTTTGAGGCCCAAACCGGGAAACCAGCCTCCAAGTTCAACGCCTGAGTTTTGTGGCCCAAACTCAGAAACCCGCAGCGCCCGAGTTTTGAGGCCCAAACTCGGAAACCATCCTCAGCCCGAGTTTTGTGGCCAAACTCGGAAACCCTCAGCACCTAGGTTTTGAGGCCCAAACCTGGAAACCGTCCATCGGTGGTTTTTCTGTGGCTCAACCACCAAACCGGAGCTGTAGAGGGGATGCACCGCCCGTGCACCCCGTCCACCGACACGTGTCCCCAGGTCCTCGACCCGAGCAACACCGTGCCCCGCAAGTCTTCACTTGTCGCTGTCCCAGGCTGCCAGCCACCACAGCTGATCCTCAGGCGCTCTGGTCCCTCAGTCCAAGCCTCACGTCCGCCCTTCACCGCTCGATCCATCGGCATGGCACGTCCGCCGCACAGCACGCCCATCCTTCATCGCACTCGGTCCGTCGGCACGGCCCGTCTCAACTTGACCTTCACCTTGCCCTCGATCACTGTCTCCGTGCTCGACACCTGCACAACACAAGCCAAAGACCCTGCGATCAAACCCGTTGACAATCACTCATCACTCAGAGACTCGGCAAACACCCATGTATCCGCACTATCCTCTCAAAAGTTTGTTGGAAGCATGTGGCTATTGAAAAAAAGAGAGAAAAGAAAAAAAAATCCGAGGAAATAAAAAGGGACAAGTGTCCGAAACCTCAAAAAGAAAGATTCCGAGGAAATAAAAAGGGACAAGTGTCCGGAACCTCGAAGAAAAAAGAAAAAATAAATGAATATCATAAAAAAAATGGGCACGTGCCCGCTAGTAGAATTAGCCTGATAGCCATGTGTCTCTAATAGACAAAAGAGAGTGATATATTCAAAAGAGAATCCGCCTCCATTTTTCATACACATGCACTTCTTGATTCAATGGTATGGTTGACTTTCTCTTTGGATCCATTGTTTAATTTGACACCATATGATTTTAAGCTTTTTAAAAAAATCATAAAAACTCCGGGATAATGGTGAAGTTAAAGAGCAAGAGACATGGTGCTTGATTTGATCGTTCTATCGTTCAATTACTCAAGATTCAAGGTAAAGTACTAAGCCTCATGATGAATAATATGATACTTTTTCCTATTCCATATGAGAACTTTTGTTTGAATGCATGAGTACTTGTTAGAAATGCAGATATTGCAGCAACTCCTGATCCATTATTGAGATTGGCTTTGCTCGGGACTAGCAAAGGGTAAGCTTGGGGGAACTTGTTGACGGTCCTTAATGTCAATATTATACCATCAACTAATGCATGAAATGACACTAAATGAATTACAAAGCATAGTTGTAGGGTTTGAATCTAACAAGTTCCATGAGTTTTGGTGCTCTCACTTATTTTCCAGGATTATCAATATTTCACCATATAAAAGTATCTCAAGTGATGAAACAGAGCACACCATTGCAAAGAGCTCGTCGAGACGATCGAAACGGATATATGATTTGCTATATTTGGAGTCCCGGAGCGAGAGTCCTTGATGGATACGACTTGGAAGATTCTCGAACATTCCAGAACATTCCAGAAGACACGAGAAGGCGACCCACGGAAGGCGGGGCCCACCTATCATAGGGGGAGACCGACCGGTCTCTTCCCTAGACCGGCCGGTCGGGTGTTGGGCCCAAATTCGCCCCTTTCGCGTGACGCACTCCAACCGACCTCTCCAACACGTTTTGGCCCATTTAGGCCCAAGTGCATATGACGAAGGATTTAGTACCACATCGCTTGCCCAAGGTGGAGGGGAGGCCGGGAGCCCCTATATAATAAACCCAGGACCCCCCTGAGGCAACACACATCATCATCTGGGAGTCTTTGTAGAGGCGTCCCTCGAAGGACAATGTGACACCCTAGTGTCAAGCACTACATTAGGCACTGCAATTAGGTACTAAGAAAGCATAAGCAATGCATTGCATCATTTCATGTGCATGAGAGTGCTTTTGTCTTTGTTTATTTATTTGGATTTGGATTTCTATTTGACTTGATTTAAATGGATTTCAGTTGTGGCAAATAATTTTATAAAATAGAGAATATTGGGTAGAGTGTTTTTCATGTTGGAGTTTTGACTTAGTTCAAAATAGTTTATCATATAAAAATGAGTTAAACAAAATGTTTTATACTTCAAAATTGGCTTTATTTATGTAGAGGCTATAAAAATGGTTTTCAGAAAAAGTGTCTTAAATGAAAGTTGTAGGGAATATTATTTTGAGCAACTTTTATATTTGGGTCAAAACCTAGTTTGGAGTTTTTGAAACTGTTTTTGAGTGGTCAAACTTTGGAAAAATTTTGGAAAAAGAAAAAGGCAAGGAATTTTTTCCCGCGTCCACCGTTTCGGCCCATTCGGCCTTTCGACCCAACCCGCGCCCGCTCCCGCTCGCCCGCGCAGCGCCGGTCGCCGACCGCGCCGCGCCGTACACCGGCGAGTATGCCACGTGGCCGCCATCTCCTGCTCCATATCTCCTTCGCCCACTCCTCGCCCGATCGTGCCCGCGCGATCACGCAAGCTATCGCGCTCGCCCCCTCCGCGCGTGCCTCGCCTGCCGAGCCCTGCTGCGCGCCCTCGCTCGCCGCGCCGCTGCTGCCGCACGTCGCGTCGCTGGCCCCACCACGACCACCGGCCGGCCAAGGCTCGGCCAAAACTGAGCGCGCCTCACTCTCCGCTCTCTCACTCGCTCACTCGCGCACTCTCTCGCTCCCGCTCTCTCCCTCTCTTCTCCCGCGAACGCGCCGAGCACCTCACTGCTCGCCGCCGTTCGGCACCGAAGACCCGCGCCACCGTTCCGCCCGAACCAAGCCACCACCGGCCGATTAGCCTCGACCACCACTCCGCCATCGTCCAGACCACACGGTGCGCACCTCCGCGCCACTCGCCGAGCCCCACCGACGTCGGAGCCCGAAGAGCGCCGCCGCGGACGCCACTGCCGCCGCAGAGCCCGCGTCGCCGTTCTTCCGCAACCCGAGCCCCGCCGCCTCCTCCTTTCATCCGAGAACCTCACCGAGCCAAGGCAAGGTGAGAACACTACCCCGCTTCAACGCTACCGCATCCTACTTTCCCTATCTTCCCGGCCGAGCGCCATGGGCGCCGCCGCGGCCATGCTCGAGGTCGCGCTCCCCTGGAGCCGATCAAGCCGAACCAACCCCGTAGCTTTGCTCCTTAGGGTTCACACGAGCTTTTGCCTCCCCCAATTCCACCGGCGATCGCCGGAAACGGCGTAGCCGCGTGTTGCCGCCGCCACCGTGCGCCGCCGCTCGCCACCGGCATGCTCCGACCATGCGCTGGCCAAACCATCACCACCACCGGATGCGCCTCGTCAAGACGAGTCGATCTAGCCTAGCCTCGCCGCCGGCGACCTCGCCGCCGACGAGCTCTCGCCGGTCAAACGCCTCCCCTGTTTCTCTCTCTCTGACGGGTGGGTCCCGTTGACCCATGGACCCCGCGCGTCAGTCACCCACCGGCCCATGGACCGAGTTCACGCAGTGGCCGGGATGAGTTTGAAATGTTTTCCTTTTTCTTTTATTTTCCAGAGATGCTTGTTATTTTTGTGTAGCACGTTTTACAAATCCAAATGAAGTACTTTCAGTTTTGTTAGCTTGTTAATGAGTAGATATATCTTGGAAAAATATGAAAGTATTTTTGGTAGCAGTTTATTTTACTGTTTCTATTTAATTTAGTTTATGTGCTTTTGTTGAAATAAATAGTTATATATGTTTTCTGGTTGAGTTAATTCCTGGAAATTTTTTTGTAAGTGTATTATCATGTTTTGTACCTGTGAAAAATAAATGAGGTACTGTTTATGTGGAAAAAGTTACTGTTATGATTAAAAGTCCTTTTTGGCTGATTTCTTAGAATAAATTGTTAAGGTGTTTTATATGTTGAAATAAAATATGGGAAAATTTGTGCAGACTCTGTTTATGATGTTCAAGCTAAAAAAAATGTCAGCATGAGCTGTTATGTGGAAAAATCTGAAGTTGCTTTACAACTGTGCTTTTCTGTGTTTTCCTTTGGAAATTCATGTAAGAAATAGTATAATGTTTCTGTTCATGGAACTTTCTTGATATATATGAAATGGGGAGTAGAATTTGGGAAAAATATGAAATTAAGTTTAGCACCCTTTTCCGGTAGGGTTGTAGTTCAAGTGGTTTATATTGCAATAGATTTGTTTATTTTGTGTAGGCTTGTATGTTTAAGCTCTGTCAGCAAGATTTCTACAGTAGAGTGTTTATGGATAGAAGAAGCCTGGAAAATTATGAAATCTGCTGTTTGACACTTTTTATGTGAAAAGCTAGTTCAAAGCACCTTTTGAGCAGTTTATTTGTTATTTTTGTATCTGCAGTTCTGTATTTTATTTTTGGCTGAAATTTGTTCAGTGGAGTCCAGCAGGTGTTGTTTGCCTTCTGGAATTTTGGTGGATTTTTCTGAGTCCAGAAAGATACACTTGCAGTTCAAACCTAAGTTTCTTTTGAATTAATTAATAAGAAATAAGTAAATTAATGGATTTTGTTTTATGAATTTAATAAGTATTTACTTCAATGTCAAAAGTGGTTCAACAAGTTGGTTTTGTTCGTTTGCAAGAGTATTGCTTTTCATACCACCATGTCTCGCACCGTAGCATTTAATTATTTATTAATCGTCGCATGCAATAGGATCGACCCCTCCGGAGCCCGACCAGGAGCAAGAGACAAATGCCGAGCAGCAGATCCCGGAGCTCCAGCAAGCCGAGGAAGCCGACCCCGCCTGCGACACTAACTTACCCGAGTGCCCTTCTCACGAGGCCTCGGTCTTCACTCAAGGCAAGCCCCGGAGCATTCTAAGTCTCCTAGTTTTTATAATTAAATTACTTGAGTCCTTTTATATTGTGATGCATTAGGTTTAGGAGTTGATTGAATCCTACTTACTGCATTACCATTCCTTGTTATTGATTATTATCTACCTTGTTATCCTGTTATTTATTTATATGTAGAATTGCTTAGTCTGCTTAATAAAAGTAGTAGTTAAGGATGTTCCTGTAATACCCCTGGTGGGTATTTTACCGGATCACGGTTGGCTATATTTGCTATCGTGGAAAAGAACCTAAGTTGTAGTGAAATACGGTCAACTGGATGGCAGGGCACAAGTTTGGAAACTTGGGGCAGTCCATCCGTTAGATCGTGTAGGTTTGTATCGATGTTGGCCCTCGTTCATTTTTGAACGCGCCCTTTTACTTAGGGATATGTCGGTGCTGTAATCATCGACCCCAAAGCCGGTTAGAAGCTGTTCGGACCGGTCTCAACCCGTGTCGTGCCCTCTAGTATGGAAATGCGATCTGCCGCGTGAGGCCATCGCCAGGTTCCAATTGGGCGGTCCGTGCTGTGAGCCGCGACGATTACCACCACGAACAAGCATCGAGCGGTTGCCCAATGCATGGACCCGACGAGGAAAGTGTGGGCTGGTATTAAAGGTCTTTCACCAGCTGGTTTGGAATTCGATTCGAGTCGCCGTCTCCCCCGGTTAGTGGGAAACTATGGCGAGCTTCTCCACGATACAACTCCATGTGATGTTTTAAAGGTTCAACTAAAATGTGGACAAGTCAACTAGATATGGTTATATTATTGATTGCTAGATTCAAGTGAGTGCTTTAGTACAGGTGAAAACCTAGAATTAAGGAATAGGTCTAAAAATGACAGCTCATCATTATCATTAATTACTTCTTATCTAAATTGAGCTTTTCGCAACTAAAGATCCCAACTCCACCTCAAAAGCCTTGCATACCCTAGGAGTCTTTATTTTCAGTTGGACGGGTAAGTCTAGCTGAGTACATTTCCGTACTCAGGGTTTATCCCGTTGTTGCAGATGGCCAGGTCTACTTCGGCTATTGTAAGCACTGCCTCTACCCAGTGGAAGGTGATGAGGAGTAGGCCCAGGGCAGGGTCATCCAGAAGCTTCCCTTTTTCTTTTGCTGGTCTGAGACTGTTGGTGGCACATTATCTTAAAAAGGAGGAGTGAGTCGTGTTGAGTCGGATTTATCAAACTATGTTTTATTTGGACCACATGTGTGGTGGTCGTGTTTCAAACTTATTTCAGCTTCCGCACTTTGAAATTCAGTATTGTAATAACTCTGTTTTAAATTCGCACTCTGATGTTTAAATTTGGTTCCATTTTCGTTGTGATGTATCTTTACGAATGTAATCCTTGAACGATGTGATCCTGTATGATGTACGGTGATAGAAATCCTTCGAGATTTCCGGACTACCGGGGTTATATGGGTTCAAGTATGAGTCAAAGTCAGACGGATTTGACTAAGATAATACTTGAGCTCTTATAATCAGGACGGTTCCGCCACAGACAACCTCTCCTCCCTAGAGAATTAGGTTTAGATTTTCCAATGTAATAGCTTAGCTTTAGTCGGGAGTTAGGGAGAGCGGAGCTACGCTCCGGTTCCGGAGGAGTCTTCAGAGTTTTGGTATGTCTTGTATCTTTTCTTTGTAAGACTTATGCTTTAATATATTTATCTTCTCTATTTACTTTATGCTTTATTATATGATTAGTATAGTTGTTATATCTTGGCATGGGATCTTCGCTCGTATTGAGTGTTCTAGTTATTCATGGTAATTAGAGTAGTAATCGATAGATTAGACATGGTGTTTACTCTATAGGTTACCTGAGGTTGCGCTCAATCCCATGGAATAGTTGTTGTAGCCCCAGGGGTGACAGCTCTGTTAGGCCTTCGTAGTCCACCACGTCCGGATTGATGTTTCGTAGAGCTTTTGGCAGCCTTCTCCCAACTACCTTTTTCCCAGTCTTCTTCGAGAGTTGGAAAGGACCTGCTGCTCCAAAGTGCGAATGTTTATAACTGCTATATCTTTTCATCCTTGTTATCTAAGAACCCAAGTAACAGAGAAGTGCATAGGAACCATGATCTCTCCCGTTGTCCTCCCACTATAGTTATCTATACATTTATCATGAATTCTCTTTGATGTGCTTTCGTTATCATATATATCATATATCATTTACTCCTGCATTAGTCTAATTAGTACTCTGAGTTAGTAGATGCATGATAGTGAGTTATCAGATTCTTGACCCTAGCTTCCCTGTGGTAAAATATAAATAACGATCCTGGAATACTCCCGGTAAAATGTTACAATGATGTTCTGTGCGCTTGCGGAATCTTTCATATTCTATTTGCACTAACAAACGTCAACACCGGTTGTTCCTCCATCGTCTCCTTAGCAAGACCCCCTATGAGCTACTCAACAACAAGAAGTCGGATATATCATTCTTTAGAGTGTTTGGGTGCAAATGCTACATCTACAAGAAGCGCCAACACCTAGGGAAGTTTCAACGTCGATGTGATATTGGTTTTCTTGTTGGTTACTCATTGAAGTCCAAAGCATATTGAGTATTCAACCATGGCACCGGGATGGTAGAAGAAACATATGATGTGGAATTCGATGAATCTAATGGCTCTCAAGGAGAGCATGAAAATCTTGATGATGTAGGTGATGAACCATTGAGGGAAGCCATGAAGAATATGCCGGTTGGAGCCATCAAGCCTAAAGATGATGATGATGATGTGCAAGTCATTGACAAGCCATCCTCATCCAATGTACCACATGTTGATGACAAAGAAGGGAGAGATCCATTTGAAGATACTGATGTCTCCCATGATCAAATGGTGGTACAAGCACAAGATGTTGATGCTCCACAAGCGGCCCCTCAAGTGGTTGATCAAAGGACTACTCCTCTACTACAAGCTCATCCTCAAGAACTCATCATAGGGAGTCCAACAAGGGGTGTAATGACTCGATCTCAAAAACTTGCTTTATATATTGAACATCACTCCTTTGTGTCTCTTGTTGAGCCTACCATTATAGATGAAGCTCTAGGTGATCCGGATTGGGTGAATGCTATGCATGAAGAATTAAACAACTTTACCCGCAACCAAGTTTGGACACTTGAAGAGCGACCCAAAGGCGCAAGAGTCATTGGAACAAAATGGGTGTTTAGGAACAAGCAAGATGATCAAGGCAAGGTTGTTAGAAACAAGGCAAGGCTAGTAGCAAAGGGGTTCTCTCAAGTTGAAGGTTTGGATTTTGGAGAGACCTTTGCACCGGTTGCAAGACTCGAAGCTATTCATATCCTCCTTGCATATGCATCACATCATGACATTAAATTATATCACATGGATGTGAAAAGTGCATTTTTAAATGGCTTCATAAATGAACTAGTCTATGTTGATCAACCTCCCGGGTTTGAAGACCCTAGATATCCTAATCATGTTTATAGGTTGTCCAAGGCGCTATATGGGCTCAAGCAAGCCCCAAGAGCATGGTATGAGCGCCTCTGGGACTTCCTCATTGAGAAGGGCTTCATCATTGGGATGGTCGACACCACACTATTCACCAAGAAGCTTGATGGAGAGATCTTCATTTGTCAAGTCTACGTTGATGACATCATCTTCGGGTCAACAAATGAAGCATATTGCAAGGAATTTGGTGACTTGATGTCGAAGGAGTTCGAAATGTCCATGATTGGAGAGCTCACATTCTTCCTAGGCTTCCAAGTCAAGCAATTGAAGGAGGGGACTTTCATATGTCAAGAGAAGTATACAAAAGACCTCCTCAAGCGCTTCAACATGGATGATTGCAAGCCTATCAAGACTCCAATGCCAACAAATGGACATCTCAACCTAGATGTGGGAGGTAACCCGGTTGACCAAACTCTCTACCGTTCTATGATTGGTAGCTTGTTATATTTGACCGCATCTAGGCCTGACATCATGTTTAGTGTGTGCATGTGTGCTCGCTTTCAAGCCGATCCTAGGGAATCACATCTCATAGCCGTGAAGAGAATCCTTAGGTACCTAAAGCACACCCCAAGCATTGGCCTTTAGTATCCCAAAGGAGCTAACTTCCAACTCATTGGGTATTCTGATTCGGATTACGCGGGTTGCAAAATAGAAAGAAAAAGCACATCCGGAGGGTACCATTTGCTTGGGAGATCACTAGTGTCATGGAGTTCAAAGAAGCAAAATAGTGTGGCCTTGTCTACCGTCAAGGCGGAATACATAGCCGCGGGTGCTTGTTGTGCACAAATCCTTTACATGAAACAAACCCTTTTAGACTATGGTGTCGTTCTAGAAAGGGTACCTTTGTTGTGTGACAATGAGAGCGCGGTTAAGCTTGCTAACAACCCGGTTCAACACTCTCGCACAAAGCACATAGACATTCGCCATCACTTCCTTAGAGATCATGTTTCCAAGAAAGATATATCCTTAGAGGGAGTGTTGACGGTCCTTAAACACCTGTTTTACCGTCAACATTTGACCCTAAAGTCCACCAAAAAGGTATGAAATGTAGTCAAATAGGTTTCAAACTAACCGAATTCCACATGTCCATAGAATTTTATTTGAATGCAGGATTTGAGCCAAATTTGGACATTTGGACCCACCAGGAGCCGAGCCCACTCAGCAGGGCCCAAATGGGCCTAAGAGGGGTGGCGCCCGCCACCCCTAGGTGGCGCCCGCCAGCTCAAAGTGGCGCCCGCCACTTGGGTTGGCCCAACCTTCACTCCCTGCCACGTCACCGATCCGTGTGACCTCCCCAGGGCCAAATCTTGGCCCTTGGCCACTAGGTCAGTGGCATCGGACGGCTCAGGATGAAGTGACGCGGATCAAGGCTGATAGGCGGTTGCTAGGACATGCAACCGACATCCAAACCGCCTCGGACAACCTCCTGGATGTCGTTGATGCAGAGGCGGTTCATCCAACGGCCAGTGCCCTGGTGGCCGCCAGTTGCTTGTGGCGCCCGCCACCTGATCTAACCCTAGGTCGGGTGGCTGCCCCCTATAAGAACCCCCCTCACTTCTCAAGCTATAAATACCCCCCTGGAGGCACCTCTCCATTTGTACCATTCCAAGCAAGGCAACTCCAAGCAAGAGAAGTGAGAGTAGGTTAGAAGCTTAGAGAGCTTAGGAAAGTAGGTAGCTAGTTGAGCAAGGCATCTTCGCCCTCGCGGTAGCGCTGCTCAAGGCTTAGCTCAAGAGTAGAGGCGTGCGAGTGATCGGCTCTGGAGCTGGGAAGAGTCTTCCTTCATCTCCAGTTCAGGTTTTGCTTTTGTTACTCAAGCATTTACTTTATTCTATTTTATCATTTCAAGTATTACTTTACTCTACTTATCAGTATTGAGTGCTATACTTGATTGATTGCTTGAGTGCCTAGCTACCCTACAGTTCAATTCACTTAGCCATAGTAGTTAATCTCTAGTGAGCTTAGTGTTTGATCTTTGCCAATAGGTTGCTTAGTTAGTTTAGTGTTTATCTTATCAAGCCAAGTGTTTGCTCTGACGTCCGTAAGGGTGTCTCTATTCAGAGCTAGGACAGAGATAGTTGGAATATAGTTAAGCGTGGTGCTTAGTTATAGACTTACCTTCAGATACGGCTAGACCCCCGGATAGCTGTGGTAGCAAGCAGGTGGTGACAGCCCTGTGAGCCTTGAATTCCACCACGTAGTTGGCCCAGTTTAACAGTAAGGCTCGTTGTGCTAGCGTTCAACCTAAGTAAGTGGTAAAGGCTAGTACGCCTCGATACTTGACAAGATAGGAATAAAACTATACTTAACTTAGTTGCTTTATTGTCTTTTGCCTGCCCTGCTTCATAGCTATCTTGCTTCGTAGTTATCTTGCTTAGTGGTTACCTAGAACTAGTTATTAGGACTAGTTAGTTATCCTTAGTTATCCCATCAGATCTACCTATCCATCCACCTTACCTTAGCCATCCATTTCATCCTTACCTAGCCAACCATATATTCTTTCTAGCCTTTCATCTTCCCTTCTCCCCTTTTCTCTTTTCTCTTTTCTTCGACTCTCATCCCCTCCTTGACTCAACTCTTACACCACCCTAGCCTTCCCTTGGGATCAAATAAATCGACACCTGGTACTCCCAGGCGAAGTGCTACTACGATAGTTCTGTGCGCTTGCAGAATCTCCTCCTGGTAGATTGCATTCACTCTAGCTAGCTCCTACTAGTGTCGGGATTGACAACCCCGCTTGGCATTAGTAGATAGCTGCTTTAGCTTCACTCCTTTAAGTATAGTGACCGGACTTGCTACAAGCACTTCTGACTCCGTTGCCGGGAATAGACTCCATAGTCTACTCCTAGTAACAACGTTAGCAAGTGCCAACAAGCATTTCTGGGCCGTTACCGGGGATAGTTGCCTAGCACTATCTTTAGTGAAGCTAAGAACTACCAACAAGCATTTCTGGCGCCGTTGCCGGGGAAGGCAATCGGTGTATCGGTTGAGTCCGTGTCGAATTTATCCTCGCCTAAGCTCCCGCTTAGCGAATCCCATCCTACCCCATTCTTTCTTTCCTTAACTCTTCTTATCTTTTTCCTTCATCTTCTTCAACTTCTTTCTTTCTTATCTCGTTCTATCTTCACGATGGCCAACAAAGCCATTCGTGAATTTTCTGCTCCTTCTGTTGCTAATGTAGCGACGGGACCAGACGTGATCGACGCCAACCTCAATTTTGAGTTAAAACCGGCTCTGATCACGATGGTCCAAGCTAGCCCATTCTGTGGCAAGGCTCATGAGGATGCCAATGCTCACCTCCAACAATTCTTGGAGATTTGCGGCACCTTCACCATTAAGGGGATAACCCAAGAAGCCATCCGTCTTCATCTCTTTCCTTTCTCTTTGCTAGGAAAAGCGAAGCAATGGTTCTATACCGATCGCAACGCTGTAGACACATGGGACAAGTGTTCCAATGCTTTTCTCGCCAAATTCTTTCCGATGGGCAAGACGAATGCTCTTCGCAACAAGATCTCTAGCTTTACGCAACAAGCCGATGAATCTATTCCCGAGGCTTGGGAGAGGTTGCAAGAGTATGTTGCAGCTTGTCCGCACCATGGTATGGAGGACTGGCTCTTGATCCAGAACTTCTACCATGGCCTAACCCCACTCTCTAGAAGCCATTTGGATGCCGCCGCCGGCGGTGCATTCTTTTCTTTGAATGTTGCAGATGCTAAGGCTCTCATAGAGAAGATGGTGTCAAACCAAGGATGGAATGACGAGAGACTCCATCCCCGTAAGCGAGGTATGCATTCCCTTAAGGAGGCCGACATGATCGTGGCCAAGATGGACCTGCTGGCAAAGAAGCTGGACAGCTGTGAGAAGATGAACCAACAAGAGAGTGTCCAATCTCTGGAATCCTACATGACTTGTGAAGTCTGTGGAGAAACCAGACATTCTGGGAACCACTGCCCCGAGCTACATGAAGATTTGAACTTCATCAACAACAACAACAGTTTCCGTCAACCAAATCAAGGATGGAATCAGCACTCTAATTCTCAAGGTAACAATTCATTCCCTCGCTCTAATTTTCATAATTCTGATAGTTTTTCATTCTTGAAAAATTTAGTTTACTCACAAGGTAAAACTACTGATTTCTTGAAAGAAAAATTAATGGCGAATGATAAAATTCTTGAGAAGATAAGTGCTAAATTGGAAGATTTCTCATCTGCTCTGAAAAATCAACTTAGCTTTAATAAGATGTTAGAAACCCAATTAGCTCAACTTGCTGCTATCATACCATCTTTTGAATCTGGTAAAATTCCTGCTAAACCTGACATGGAAACTGCTAATATGGTTGAAATAAAATATTTTAACTATTATGAAGATCAAACCATGACTGTTAAAAAGGGTGATCCTGGTAGTCCTATAATTAGATGCTCAATCTTTGGTGAAATCTTTAAAAATGCCATGTGTGATTTAGGATCGAGTGTGAATATTTTATCTAAAGATTTTTATGAAAACTCGTTCTTTCCACTCATGTCATCCACATCTGCCTATGTTGTGCTAGCTGATCAATCCACTAGCTATGTAGAAGGAATAGTTTATGATTTACCTGTTCATATTAGAGGCTCCTATGTTCCTGCTGATTTCATAATACTAGATATGGGAAATAGGAAAGATGTGCCTTTAATTTTGGGTAGACCCTTCTTGAATACTGTTAATGCTTGCATATATGTCGGGACTGGTAAAATTCAAATGACATTAGGAGGGAGGAAGGAAATATTCTCCTTCTCCCGTGGTCCCGCATATGCCGCTAACATGCAGGTAGCAAGGCCCGTTCATACCAAGAAGAGGCGCCCAGGAACAAGGTGGAACAGAAAGAAAGAACCACCTCCTCCTAAGTTGTGTGATTCACATAACAAAGGAGAGGTGCCAAAAGAAGAAGAACCAGATGGAGTACTAAGAGAAGAAGTGCCCAAGGAAGAAGATCCACCCAATAAGGATGAAACTCCATGGACCTAAGGTATGGTTTTACTTTAAATTTTTATTTCCCTTTTCAAATAAATAACATATGCCATGCATGCAACTAAAAAAAATCAGTTATCATTAGTTATATGCATAGGTATGTGTTAACTTAGTTAGAACAATAAAATATCATAGGATAGTTTCCCTTTTTACAACATTAGATAGTTTTCCTTTTAATAAAATGAGAACAAGAGCTCCGACTGAGAAGAAGAAGGCCCTTCACCAAGCAAGAAGCCAGCTTGGGGGAGACTCCCGCTCCAATAAGGTATGTCTCAAGCCTACCCTTTTACATTCAGTACTTAAATTCTACATCTTTTGAATGTCATATGATTGCCTAAGTATCCATTCCATGAATAATCTGCTTAAACAAGTTGAAACCTGGATAAAATTTGAAATATGTCATGCAAATGCTATTGTTATGGTTTGAATAACTAGTCTTATCTAAGTTGTAGCTTTTGTGGGTTGCACATGCTTTAACTGAAATCATGCTTAGTGGGTAAAGTTAGTAAGAAATGGAGTAATTCTTTAAACTTGCTAAAGTGAAATTAGGACAAAATCTGGAGGATTTCTTTTAAAAATTATGAAAACCTTGCTAAAAGTTCCTCCTAGATTTTATCCCATCCCACCACCAGCCAAATATTTGCTAGTCATTAGTCAAAACCACATAGAGCTTTGTCTGTGTTGAGCTTTGTTAGACCTCATAGATCTTAGTAGAGAAGCTTATCATAACTTTTGAATCAAGATACACGTACACCCATCATATTGCTTACTATCCACTCCGAAAGTTTGCAACCACCAAATAAATTGCTTATTCTCTACACTGGAGATATGCAATACCCTGCCAAACATCCCATTGCTAGCCTTATGCTTATTCCTACACTGGGAATAAGCATTTCTCTCCCTTTCCCTATTCATTTCAAAAATCCTTTCCTATAGATAATCTGGGGAATTCTAGAGCTAAAAAAAAGAGAGAGAGAGAAAAAGCTTTTGAGCAAAGTAGCTCAAGAAAGGACTATGTCCTGAAAAAAAAGTGAGCAAAGTAAGCTCAAAAGAGGACTATGTCCTAAGAAAATGTGAGGACACATTTTTGTCCACTCACACTGTATCCAAAAAAAATATGAGCAAAGTAGCTCAAAAGAGGACTATGTCCTAAGAAAATGTGAGGACACATCTTTTGTCTACTCACTATGTATCCAAAAAAAAAGAGAGAGAGAGAATTATCATTAGCTCTAGACCCCAGAAAATCAACTAGGAAGGATTATGAAATGTCTCTCCATACACTTCCACATAACCGCACATGCACATCTTGATCAATTTTTATGGTTTGCTGCTCCTTATGATCTGAGTGTCTAGCTTAGCAATAAACATCAGGCAATTTGCTCATGGTTCTTAGCCTACCTATAACACCACATATCATTCTTTAGAAATAGGAGAGGCTACATTTTGGCCTAAGTGAGGATCTAAACACCATTGAGTGATTGAGTGATCTAGGAGGACTTAAGCAAGTTGTTATCTTTTGAAAACTTTGAAAAACCTCCAGATAGAATCCTAGTCAAACCTAAGCAAGATAAAAGTTTCCTATCTACTACTTTATTTCACTCTTGCATGTTTGAAGTGAAAAGCTATAGGCCCCACATTGCTATGATTAATGATATATGCTAGTTACTTCTTACTATACAATATGCACTTGCATACATCTTAATTTTGCTATCTTTTCATGCTCAATGCTTAAACCGCATTGTTGCTCGAGGACGAGCAACAGGTTAGCTTGGGGCAGTTTGTTGACGGTCCTTAAACACCTGTTTTACCGTCAACATTTGACCCTAAAGTCCACCAAAAAGGTATGAAATGTAGTCAAATAGGTTTCAAGCTAACCGAATTCCACATGTCCATAGAATTTTATTTGAATGCAGGATTTGAGCCAAATTTGGACATTTGGACCCACCAGGAGCCGAGCCCACTCAGCAGGGCCCAAATGGACCTAAGAGGGGTGGCGCCCGCCACCCCTAGGTGGCGCCCGCCAGCTCAAAGTGGCGCCCGCCACTTGGGTTGGCCCAACCTTCACCCCCTGCCACGTCACCGATCCGTGTGACCTCCCCAGGGCCAAATCTTGGCCCTTGGCCACTAGGTCAGTGGCATCGGACGGCTTAGGATGAAGTGACACGGATCAAGGCTGATGGGCGGTTGCTAGGACATGCAACTGACCTCCAAACCGCCTCGGACAACCTCCTGGATGCCGTTGATGCAGAGGCGGTTCATCCAACGGCCAATGCCCTGGCGGCCGCCAGTTGCTTGTGGCGCCCGCCACCTGATCTAACCCTAGGTCGGGTGGTTGCCCCCTATAAGAACCCCCCTCACTTCTCAAGCTATAAATACCCCCCTGGAGGCACCTCTCCATTTGTACCATTCCAAGCAAGGCAACTCCAAGCAAGAGAAGTGAGAGTAGGTTAGAAGCTTAGAGAGCTTAGGCAAGTAGGTAGCTAGTTGAGCAAGGCATCTTCGCCCTCGCGGTAGCGCTGCTCAAGGCTTAGCTCAAGAGTAGAGGCGTGCGAGTGATCGGCTCTGGAGCTGGGAAGAGTCTTCCTTCATCTCCAGTTCGGGTTTTGCTCTTGTTACTCAAGCATTTACTTTATTCTATTTTATCATTTCAAGTATTACTTTACTCTACTTATCAGTATTGAGTGCTATACTTGATTGATTGCTTGAGTGCCTAGCTACCCTACAGTTCAATTCACTTAGCCACAGTAGTTAATCTCTAGTGAGCTTAGTGTTTGATCTTTGCCAATAGGTTGCTTAGTTAGTTTAGTGTTTATCTTATCAAGTCAAGTGTTTGCTCTGACGTCCGCAAGGGTGTCTCTATTCAGAGCTAGGACAGAGATAGTTGGAATATAGTTAAGCGTGGTGCTTAGTTATAGACTTACCTTCAGATACGGCTGGACCCCCGGATAGCTGTGGTAGCAAGCAGGTGGTGACAGCCTTGTGCGCCTTGAATTCCATTCACGTAGTTGGCCCAGTTTAACAGTAAGGCTCGTTGTGCTAGCGTTCAACCTAAGTAAGTGGTAAAGGCTAGTACGCCTCGATACTTGACAAAATAGGAATAAAACTATACTTAACTTAGTTGCTTTATTGTCTTTTGCCTGCCCTGCTTCGTAGCTATTTTGCTTCGTAGTTATCTTGCTTAGTGGTTACCTAGAACTAGTTATTAGGACTAGTTAGTTATCCTTAGTTATCCCATCAGATCTACCTATCCATCCACCTTACCTTAGCCGTCCATTTCATCCTTACCTAGCCAACCATATACTCTTTCTAGCCTTTCATCTTCCCTTCTCCCCTTTTCTCTTTTCTCTTTTCTTCGACTCTCATCCCCTCCTTGACTCAACTCTTACACCACCCTAGCCTTCCCTTGGGATCAAATAAATCGACACCTGGTACTCCCAGGTGAAGTGCTACTACGATAGTTCTGTGCGCTTGCAGAATCTCCTCCTGGTAGATTGCATTCACTCTAGCTAGCTCCTACTAGTGTCGGGATTGACAACCCCGCTTGGCATTAGTACATAGCTTCTTTAGCTTCACTCCTTTAAGTATAGTGACCGGACTTGCTACAAGCACTTCTGACTCCGTTGCCGGGAATAGACTCCATAGTCTACTCCTAGTAACAACGTTAGCAAGTGCCAATAAGCATTTCTGGGCCGTTACCGGGGATAGTTGCCTAGCACTATCTTTAGTGAAGCTAAGAACTACCAACAGGGAGTTAGAACCGAAGATCAATTGGCGGACATCTTCACAAAACCCCTAGATGAGAACACTCTTTGTAGATTGCGAAGTGAGCTTAATGTGCTTGATCTAAGTAACTTTGTCAAAAGGTAAAAGGGGGTTGTCTTTGCATTGCATTGTATTATATGCCATGTTCAATTTATGCTATGCACACTTGTCAGACGTGGTTAAGATAACCGCCCTAAAAAATGTGTGAAGAAGCTTACCCATGAGCAAACTTGACAAGCAACCTAGATTCAAATTCTGTATTGCATTGCATATGCATGTTTGTTGTTTTGTCATTTCTTTTTGGTTTTGCTTTGAGCAACCGCTGTGTTCGTCCACCGCTAGGGGGAGCATTTGAGGCTCCTAATGGTTGAGACCTCTAGTTTTGGTGGCCACATGTTGTCTCCTTGGAGTTTATCGCCTATTTTACCTAAAAATGCTATGTAGCCTATGGCAAAATATTTATAAAATTGAGGGTTTATGCGAGGATGCTCATACTAGGTTCCAACTGGTGCTTATTTGCCTCTTATTTGAGTTGGAACTTGGTTGGGAAAGGGGGCCGCAACAGAAATCTTCAAAACTGCTCAAAATGTGGCATCGGACGCTGCATCGGATGCTACCCCAGCATCCGATGCCCTGCACTCTAGACAGCTCCGGCTGAAATAGTGACAGGGTAGCGTCCGATGCATTCTCATCGGAGCGTCCGTTGCTCCATCGGACGCTGCCCAGCGTCCGATGCCGAGGCATAGGACGCGTCCGATGCGCGAAGAGCGTTTCTGGAGCTCTCTGGATGGGCATCGGAGCGTCCGATGCGTAGTCACCGGCGCGTCCGATGCCCCTTTAAGCGGCACAGTCAGGTCTTCTAATGACACTTCGGTCCCACATGTCATATCTTCCTCCTTCCTCGCGTCCAACCGCCGAGCCTGATCTAGCGCCGCCGTGTGCCCTAACCCTAGCGACGCCGAGCCCCCACCCTCCTAAGCCATCGTCACCGGTCCCCGTGCTTCTCCGTGTCCCACCGCGCCTGCAGCTTCCTCCGCCGCCTCCACTGAGCGCGTCCTCGGTGCCCGCCAGAGGTTCGAGCTCTCCCCCTCGCCGGAGCTCATCGCCGGCGCCACATCCTTCGCCGGAGATCCTCCATCATCCCCGAGCATCTTCTCCTCTCCGGCGCTGTCCTCTCGGCCGGCTGACCCCCCTCCAGTGAGCCTTTTCCTCCACCTCAACACTCCATGCGCTCCAAGTGTTCGATCATATGCCAAAATGCTCGTTCCTTCCTGTTTTGACCCCGGTTTTGGTCGTTGTTCTTGCAGACCCCTCGGTGTGTCGTGTGGACCTAGGAACGTCAGTGCTTCCCTCTTGCTTGGGTCTTCTCGTCGGTTCGTTCAGGTAGCCAAGCCTTCTTCTATCTCTTACCCAATTGCTTTGCTCCCGATAGGCTCTCTTATCCCTAGATTATATGTTTCTTATATATATCCCTTCTATTCTCGCAGCGAGTCAGCGCCCGTTGTCAGTTGTTAGTGCCAGTTAACCCAGGGCCAAGCCCGCGGGTAAGGATCGAGGCCAAGCCTCGCGAGTGACAGCGGCAGCGGATCAGTGTCAGGGGGAGTTTCTGAAGGACCGAGGAGCTACCCGAAAGCGACCAGAGGGGGGGTGAATGGGAGCTTCAAAATTTCCTTGCGGAAACAAGATGCCACTGTCCCAAAATCAACCCCAAAAGCAAACCCTAGAGCTTGCTAATGTCCACGACCCTAGATGTAGGGTGGATGCCTCCTAGGAGCACAGCGGGACACTAGACAACCCTAGAAAGCCAACGCAAAAGACGGAACTCGAATCCGATCAAGAACGAACAAACCGCGAACGAAAACGCGCGAAACAGCAACGACCGGACTCTGCCTGCGTCCGGTCAGCTGGGACCGGACGCGTCCGGTCGTCAGAAATCGGCTCTGGGAGCTCTCTGTGTTGGACCGGACGCACAAGGCTCAAGCGTCCGGTCACAACCCTAGCGTCCGGTCAGAAACAGACAGACACAGGAACAGTGCCCCTGGTGCGTCCGGTCACTGCCAGGATCGAGCGTCCGGTCGAGTGAGTCCGGTCAGCACACAGAGAACCCTGCGCGGTGTTCAAACACCGGACGCGTCCGGTCACTCCGATGACAGCGTCCGGTCACCCCGCAGCAGCCCCGTTCGAGCACCGATTCGCCTCGATCTCACCCAAACCAATTCCTCTAGGGATCAAACTTGGTGAGATGAGTCACAAGGAGGTTAGTGAGCTATCTCTAAGAGATCATGGCTCGAACCTAACTCCAAATCGGTGAATCGAAGAATTTCGGGGGCGAGGAGAAAAAGTGACCCGAAACGAAAAATCGATCGATCTCCTAGACTGTGAGGTTGGAGGATGATTCCTTCGGTGAAAAGAAGTGCCTCACGATCTAGAACAACTTGGTTCAAATGGAATTGCAAAAGATGAACCGAGCACAAAGATCAAGCGACGGGAAAACTCAAGGCACAAAGCAATCCGCGAAGAACATGATGAACACGAAATCAAAACGCGAATTGACACCAAGAGATGGGATCCAAGGTGAGGATACGGCCTCACTTCCTCGAATCAACAGTACACAGAGTGGAGTCTCTCTGCGGATCTCAACTAGCTAAAGCAGGGGATGGGAGAGTGGAAACCCTAGGTGCTAGGAAGCAAATGACTGCGCTAACTGAGATAGGGAGGAGGGTGTCTCCCCTAGACTACTTAAACTAACCTAGCCTAAGCCTATTTCCTACTCTACCCCTCACTACTGTATTTACAGAGCGGACCAGCCTAACCCTAAGGCTATTCTAGTCCACCCGCTGGTGGTAGGTAGATCCGACGGCCACGCCCGCACGGTCTTCCGCGTCGCCTCCACGCAACCTTCAGATCGCCGCCACGTGCCGCCACCACTCTGCACCCCCGGTTTTGTGGCCCAAACCGGGAAACCAGCCTCCAGCCCGAGTTTTGTGGCCAAACTCGGAAACCGTCCGCGCCCGAGTTTTGAGGCCCAAACTCGGAAACCGGCCCATGCCCAGGTTTTGAGGCTCAACCTGGAAACCGTCACGCCCAGGTTTTGTGGCTCAACCTGGAAACCCAGCACCCAGGTTTTGAGGCCCAAACCTGGAAACCGTCCACCGTTGGTTTTTCCCGGGCTCTACCAACAAACCGGCGTCGTAGAGGGGATGCACCGCCTGTGCACCCCTTCCACCGACATGATCGCACTTCTCCGCTTGTCGCTGTCGCAGGCTGCCAGCCGCCACAGCTGATCCTCCGGCCTCCAGTCCATCAGTCCAAGTCCACGTCCGCCCTTCACCGTCCGATACATCGGCATGGCACGTCCGCCGCACGGCACGCCCATCCTTCATCGCGCCCGGTCCGTCGGCACGGCACGTCGCAACTTGACCTTCACCCGCCATCGATCACTGTCTCCGTGCTCGACACCTGCACAACACAAGCCAAAGAACATGCGCATCATCTCCGTTGACAATCACTCATCACACAGAGACTCGGCATACACCCATGTATCCGCAATCTCCCCCTTGATGAGTGCATTGTCAACTCCACAACAAATCATGAATAAGAAGAAGGAGGTAGGAAGGAGTGGGAAGAGAAAACCCAACCAAATGACCCAAAAGCCTAACAAAAGCCAAAGAAGGTCAAGTGGGTGAAGCGAAAACTTGGTCCCCAAAGACATGGGCAACGGCTCGACGCAACCAAGCAAAGCAAAGCTAGCCCTCAAGAAGAGGTAGAACAGGCTCAACACCGCTAGCAGATACCAATTGAAGATCGGAGGACAACAGAAGCAAAATGCTAGTCCCTCAAGATAGAGGCACAGAGGCTCAACACAACTAGCAAGAAAATCACTCCGAACCAATTGGAAATCAACCCAAACCAAATGGGAAAGCACACCAGACGATACCAAATGAAAGCCAAATGAAAAAGCTTATGAAAGCTCATGAAAAGCTAGGAACGTTTGCTAGTCCCTCAAGACAGAGGCAACGGCTCAACACAACTAGCAAACTCCCCCTCGACAAATGCAAGAAACTAGGACTAATGATTCTCCCCTTAGTTGACCAACACAGGAGCATATGATTCGCATAAGTTTCTCCCCCTAGTTGAAAATGCACTTATCAAGGCCAAAAGGTATCGGAGAAGCAACTCCCTTCACATAAACTCCCCCTGAACACAAGATCTCCTTCCAAAATGCATATGAAGTCAAAATGCAAGTTAGGAGCTTCAAGTATATAGCCAAAAGAGTGCAAAGATGCTCTAATCAGTATAGCTCCAACATCTCAATTAAGCACTCAAATAGCAAAGGCTCAGACTGATCACTTATACGAAATATGAAGCATATGAGCATGTGAGCAGTTTTAAGCCAAAAGGATAGTCACCATCAAAATAGCACTAGACATGTATAGAAGGAATCCAAACAAGTGCTAAACATATATACAAGGTGAACTACCCCTAGCAAAGTTCAATCATCATGCATAGGAATGAAGCATATACTTGTGATTTCAAATTCATATCGGAGTTGCAGCGGTAAAAGAATTCACAAGTTTATTTTTAGCATGTGATTGCGAGAGGTTGAAAGCTTGTCATCGCCTAACTTTTCAACCGTGCGAAGCCTATGCCGAAGCAATCAGAAGCTTAAAGCAACGGTTTCGGTCATACACTACATGGCTCAAGTTTAACTCAGAGTGCAATGAGAAACAGTCTCAATACCATGAGGTGTTGACAAGCAATCCCATCTCGATCTTTTCAATTCAACAATACTTGGTTCAGATTTTAAGCAAGTTATGAACAACCAAGCAAGTGAATGACTCAGAACTAGAGACATAGCAACCTAGCATATATGAAAAGCAGGAATGGACTCAACACACCCTACACATGCTAGTTGCATATCTCAATGGTGAACATTTTCATATTTATATATATTAGGCATAATTCACCATTCCAAAAATAGCTCGCTCATAACATGTAACAGTGATCAGAAAGAGCATAAGCTACAAGCATCATCATAAGTATCGGAGCAATACTAACAAGAGCATAATTACATTCTAGTGAATATAGACATGAAGCTCAGAATGTAAATGCGTATGCCCGACACAAAAACTGAAAGAAAGAAGATACCAATCGGAAAGACTCAAGAAACTCAAAAGAAAAGAGCCTCAAAATAAAAGAGTCAGTCTGTACATCTCAAAATGCTTCCCCCATCTAAAAGGGGAAACACACACCAAGCTCACCCCTCAACCTATTAAAGGTTGATTCGTCTAAAGGCTTGGTGAAAATATCAGCCAGTTGGTGATGAGTATCGACATGGCGAAGGTCGATATCACCCTTCTCCTGGTGGTCTCGCAAGAAATGAAAGCGCACATCAATGTGTTTGGTTTTCGAGTGAAGCACGGGGTTCTTAGCAACGCTAATGGCACTCGTGCTGTCACAAAGCAAAGGAACTCGAGTAAAGCTCAAACCAAAATCACGCAAAGTGGCCATCATCCAGAGTAACTGGGAACAGCAGCTAGCCGCAGCAACATATTCAGCCTCCGTGGTAGACTGAGCGACACTAGACTGCTTGCGAGAAGACCACGACACCAGAGAAGATCCAATAAACTGGCAAGTCCCAGAAGTGGACTTGCGCTCAATGCGACAACCAGCAAAATCAGCATCAGAAAAGCCACAAAGCGAGAGGGTGGAAGAAGCAGAATACCAAATCCCGAACTCAGGCGTGAAACGAAGGTACCTGAAGATGCGCTTCACGGCCTGACGGTGAGAAGTGCGTGGCGAAGCCTGAAAGCGCGCGCACAAGCACACGGCGAACTGAATGTCCGGCCGTGTCGCCGTCAGGTAGAGCAGCGATCCAATCATGCTGCGGTACTCCTTCTGGTCCACTGCTTCTCCATCCGTGTCGGCGTCCAGGGCAGTCGTCGTCGACATGGGCGTAGGAAGAGGCTTGGCCTCACCCATGTCGAACCGCTTCAGCAAGTCCCTCGTGTACTTGCCCTGGTGCACAAACGTCCCCTCTCGGGATTGCTTAATTTGCAACCCGAGAAAGAAAGTCAGCTCGCCCATCATGCTCATCTCGAACTCCCTGCTCATAGTATCTACAAACTTGGCAACCAAAGCGTGAGAAGAACCACCGAAAATGATATCATCCACGTAAATTTGGACCAAGAGAGTATCTTTGCCTTGCTTGAGGAGAAAGAGCGTTTTATCAACACATCCCATTTTAAAACCCTTAGCTAGCAAAAAGGTTTTTAATCTCTCATACCAGGCTCTAGGGGCTTGTTTCAAACCATACAAAGCTTTGTGGAGTTTAAAGACATGGTTTGGACACTTGGGATTTTCAAAACCGGGGGGTTGCTGGACATAGACCTCCTCCTCAATGTAGCCGTTTAAGAAGGCACTCTTGACATCCATTTGAAAAAGTTTGAAACCCATGGATGCAGCATAAGCCAAGAGTATCCTAATAGCCTCCAAACGAGCTACAGGAGCGAAGGTCTCCTCATAATCTATCCCCTCCTTCTGACTATAACCCTTCGCTACAAGCCGGGCCTTGTTTCTCACAATGTGGCCCTCCTCTCCTTGCTTGTTTTTAAATACCCATTTTGTCCCAATAGGTTTACAGTCAGGTGGAGGTGGAACTAGAACCCAAACCCGATTTCGCTCAAAGTTTTCTAACTCCTCATGCATGGCATTGACCCAATCCGGATCCGTCAATGCGTGTCCAACATCTCGGGGCTCAAAAGACGCAACAAAAGCAGAATGAGCAAAGTGCGAGATGTGCTGTGACCTGGAGCGAGTAACTCGCTCGTCGATGTCGCCGATCATCTGTTCAGGGGGGTGCTGGCGCTGGATATGTCGTGGCGCCTCCCGGGAAGAAGTGACCTCCCCCTCAACAGCAGCTGGTTACACCCCGGGTACAAAAGGTACCGCGCGAGGTGGAGGATCCCACGGCCCCCAGGAAGAAGAAGTGTCGGGGCCGTGAGTCGTCGTCGAGGCCGCTCTTTGCGGCACGGCAGGTGGAGGGGGTGCTGGATCATCTATACCTTCAGCACCCTCGTCCTCGTCATCGAAAAGAGGCTCTCCAACCTCATGATCACCTGCACGCTCAAAACGAGAAGAGGGACAAACAAGAGTCTCGTCGAAGGTGACATCTGATGTCTCCATGACTCGGTTAGTGTCAAGGTTAAGTACACGATAAGCTCGAGTGTGAGTGCCATAACCCAAAAACACACCGTCAGAAGAACGAGACTCAAACTTGTCCAGGTTGCCTTTTTTCAATATAAAACAGTGGCAACCAAAGACTCTAAAATAACTCACCATGGGCTGGCGACCAAAACGCAACTCATAAGAGGTCTTTTTCAAAAACGCTCTCAGAAAAATGCGATTCGAAATGTAGCATGCAGTGTTCATAGCTTCGGCCCAAAAGCGCCTAGGAGTCCTATGCTCATCAAGCATCGTCCTGGCCATCTCAACAAGGGTCCGATTCTTCCTCTCTACAACACCATTTTGGGGTGGTGTATAGGGGGAAGAAAACTGATGCTCCAAACCAAGGCGGTTACAAAACTTCTCAAAATCCGAATTTTTAAACTCGGAACCATTATCACTCCGAATAGCTCGCATCGAGTTCAAAGGGAACTCGTTCTGAAGACGCAAAATCAGATTGCGAGCAAATGAGAAAGTCTCGGTCTTCTCAGCTAAAAAGAAGACCCACGAATATCTGGAAAAGTCGTCAACAACAACCAAAACATACCACTTGCCACCAACCGAGCTCACCCGAGCCGGACCAACAAGGTCCATGTGTAAAAGCTCTCCGGGGTGCGAGGTCATGACCTTAGTCACCGGATGGTGGGGAGCGGCAACCATCTTCCCATGTCTACAAGAGTGGCAAACTAGATCCTTCTCCATCGAAAGCTTGGGCAATCCTCGGATTAGGCCAAGTGAGCTAAGTCTTGCAAGCAAGTCGAAGCTTAAATGACCGAGCCTCCTATGCCACTTCCAAAGATCGGAAGAAGAAGGACTAGCCAAAAGACAGCGAGAAGATCCAAACGACTCTGAGAAATTCGCTCGAAAGACTTTCCCAAAGGGCGAAATCAGACATACAAGATCGCCCTGAGGATCTAAGATGCGACTAAGGTTCGGTTTAAAACGAATCTCATAGTCATCATCAAAAAGTTGCGAAACAGAAAGCAAATTAAAATGCAGGTTAGAAACAAGAGCAACATCGCGCAACACAAAGTGCTCATTAACCCGCACCGATCCGCGAGACAATACCTGACCTTTACTATTGTCGCCGAAGGTTATGTACTCCTTTCCGGCGACCGGGCTAAGGCTGGAGAACCACTTGGCGTTTCCGGTCATGTGCCTCGAACAACCGGAATCCACCAACCAAATGTCCTCCAACCGTCTTACCTACATCAATAAAAAGACATAGGGTGAGCATACGGTCCAACACTGGGGTTAGTGAAGTAAGAAGAATACCAGTGTTGGGCCGGCTGCTCAAAAGAACGGTTAGCAGAAAAACCATTCCTAGCACGTCTACGAGGGAAGCGATCACCACGCTGAGAAAAACGTGGTCCGCTAGGGAAGAAGCGCTCACCGCGATACCCAAACTGCGGTGGGGAAAAGCGCTCAACAAAGCCTCCGCCACGGGGTCCGTTACCTGCAAAAGCAGGACCCCGTCGGGCACGCTCTCTACGAGGTTTACGCCTAGGAGCCTGGGGCTCAACTACTCTAGCGTCTCTCCTCGGAGCTCTCTCCTGCCTAGGCCTAACAAACTGAGGTGCTGGACCTCTAGGCCTAGTCTCCCTCCTCGGGGCTCTCATCTCCTGCCTAGGCCTGGGATCCTGTCGTCCGGACCTAGCAGCTCTCCCCTGGGCCTTCGGTACATGTCCACCATGAGCTGGATGGTACATGTCCGGGTTCTCCATCTCCCGAGCCCTGCGCGCCTCTCTCTTGCGCCTAAAGCAGAACTCGCTCAAGTGACCATCTCTCCCACAAAAATCACACTGGTACCTCACCGCACGCACAGGGGGTTGTTGGTGACCAGGGCTGTGGGTGTGGCTCACTTTGCCTTTGCCCTTTGGTGGCAACTCCTCACGAATGGGTGGCATAGCATCAAGCTTGTTTCTGAGGTGGTTTGGCTTGGGTGCCCAAACTGGGTTCTTGGGAGGAACTTTAGGGGGTTCCTCAACCACACCATCTTGGGTGATAGGCTTGGCTGGCTCTTTGAGTGGAAGCTTGGCAAGTTTGGGAGTAGTGGTGGGATTGGGCTTCTCACATGGGTTCAGACCACTAGACTCTCCAATCTTCCCAAAGGCTGAGAGATCAACACTCTGAGCAAAACCTACACCAGGGGTACCAACAGCTCGCTTGAATTGGGAGATCATCATCCCGAGCTGCGGCTCACTACTGGAGACCCATGACAAGATGGACCGAAGGTATGTGTTCTCTTCCTCGGTTTGCATCTTGCCATGCTTCACATTGGCAATCTCCATCTCCAGGCCCTCACACAAAACACACCTCGAGACACAAGTGCTATCTGAGCTGGCCTTCTCTAAAGACTCAAGCTTGGCATTTTTCTCTGCCAACTCAGATTGCAAGACAGGACAAGTCTTGCACGCACCCAACAGCTGCGGCCTAGCACGGAGCTCATCCACCTCTCCAACCAACGCAGCATACTTACCTCTCAGAGTGAGAAGGTCAATCATGTGCGCGGTGCACGACTCGCACTCCGCCTCCTCCGACACAACCACGGTGGACCGAGCGAACTCAAGCTCCTTCACTGTGTCCTCCCACTTCTGCCTAAACTCCTTGCGCTCTCTAGCGGCACGCCTAAGCAACTTATCTTGGCTAAGGAGGGCATCAGTCAACTTCTCAACCTCGGAGGAAAGCTCGTCGTAGGTGAGAGATACCTGGGAGGTGTCGTCGTCGTCGTCGTTCCGAGGGGTACGCTCCGGCTTGCCGTCGACCTCATCGCCCAGCGCCATGGTGCAGAAGCCGTCGTCGTCGGCGAAGAAGCAGAGGCCGTTCAGCTTGTCCTCGATCCTCTTCTTCTTCTCGGACTCGTCATCGCTCGAGCTGGCGGAGTCGTCATCCGAGCCGTCGACGTCGCTGAGCGTGGCGAAGAACGCGCGCTGCTCAGCTTGCTGCTTCTCCAAGTACTTCTTCTTGATGTACTCTTTGTCGAAGCCGCCCCGCTTCTTGTGCCTTGGGGGAACGTGCTTCTCCTTGTACTTGGAGTCGCGCCTGTGGCCGTGATCGCCCTTCCCCAGATGCTTGTTCTTCTTCTTGGGGCAGTCGGCGATGAAGTGGTCGGGGTCGCCGCACTCGTAGCATCCCGTGCGTCCTCCTCCTCGACGACGGTTCATGCGGTTGTTGTGGAACCGCAAGAACCGGTTGGCAAGCAAAGCCAACTCGTCGTCTCCCAAAGACTCCAGCTGGTCCTCTGTCACAGAAAAGAGAGAAGAAAGCGCAAAACCAGCTGAGGGGTTAGAGGAAGAGCCGGAAACCAAAGCCATGGACGGGCGAGAAGGATTTTCAAAAGAAGCCCTCGCCATAGCATCAATCTCACTGGACTTGAGCTTACTAAAGAGCTCGTCGCAGGTGAGGGTCTCATAGTTCGGCGATTCGATGATTGCCTGAACCTTGGAGTCCCACACCGAACGGTCAAGAGTGTGCAAAAGCTTCAAAGCACGCTCATGATCGTCAAATGGCAACTGCTCTCTGTTAGCCCTCATCCTGTTGACAATCACCTGAAAGCGAGCGAATAAACTTTCTATGCTCTCGCCAGGCTGATGTCGAAAGTTCTCATACTCTCTCTTGTACGACTCGTAGAGTCGGGTTTTGAATTGAGAGGTGCCCTCATGAAAGCGCATGAGGGTGGCCCAAATCTCCCGAGCCGTAGAGAGATGAGAAACGCGGTCAAACTCTCCAGTGCTCAAACACGAAAAGAGAGCATTACGGGCTCGGCTATTGGCTTCGTGCTCATCGATCTGATGCTGAGTGACACGAGCAGCCAAGACCACGTAATCGGCAGAGTTGCAAATATCCCAAATGGAAGCACCCAAACTCTGTAGATAGGCCGACATGCGTATCTTCCAATACGCATAGTTCGTCCCATCGAAAAACGGCGGTTTGCCCACGCCGCGATCCATGTCGCCTTCGGTGGATCTGGAACCGGCTAAGGTGGAAGATCCTTAACCTGCTCCGATACCAATTGAAGGACCGAGGAGCTACCCGAAAGCGACCAGAGGGGGGGGGTGAATGGGAGCTTCAAAATTTCCTTGCGGAAACAAGATGCCACTGTCCCAAAATCAACCCCAAAAGCAAACCCTAGAGCTTGCTAATGTCCACGACCCTAGATGTAGGGTGGATGCCTCCTAGGAGCACAGCGGGACACTAGACAACCCTAGAAAGCCAACGCAAAAGACGGAACTCGAATCCGATCAAGAACGAACAAACCGCGAACGAAAACGCGCGAAACAGCAACGACCGGACTCTGCCTGCGTCCGGTCAGCTGGGACCGGACGCGTCCGGTCGTCAGAAATCGGCTCTGGGAGCTCTCTGTGTTGGACCGGACGCACAAGGCTCAAGCGTCCGGTCACAACCCTAGCGTCCGGTCAGAAACAGACAGACACAGGAACAGTGCCCCTGGTGCGTCCGGTCACTGCCAGGATCGAGCGTCCGGTCGAGTGAGTCCGGTCAGCACACAGAGAACCCTGCGCGGTGTTCAAACACCGGACGCGTCCGGTCACTCCGATGACAGCGTCCGGTCACCCCGCAGCAGCCCCGTTCGAGCACCGATTCGCCTCGATCTCACCCAAACCAATTCCTCTAGGGATCAAACTTGGTGAGATGAGTCACAAGGAGGTTAGTGAGCTATCTCTAAGAGATCATGGCTCGAACCTAACTCCAAATCGGTGAATCGAAGAATTTCGGGGGCGAGGAGAAAAAGTGACCCGAAACGAAAAATCGATCGATCTCCTAGACCGTGAGGTTGGAGGATGATTCCTTCGGTGAAAAGAAGTGCCTCACGATCTAGAACAACTTGGTTCAAACGGAATTGCAAAAGATGAACCGAGCACAAAGATCAAGCGACGGGAAAACTCAAGGCACAAAGCAATCCGCGAAGAACATGATGAACACGAAATCAAAACGCGAATTGACACCAAGAGATGGGATCCAAGGTGAGGATACGGCCTCACTTCCTCGAATCAACAGTACACAGAGTGGAGTCTCTCTGCGGATCTCAACTAGCTAAAGCAGGGGATGGGAGAGTGGAAACCCTAGGTGCTAGGAAGCAAATGACTGCGCTAACTGAGATAGGGAGGAGGGTGTCTCCCCTAGACTACTTATACTAACCTAGCCTAAGCCTATTTCCTACTCTACCCCTCACTACTGTATTTACAGAGCGGACCAGCCTAACCCTAAGGCTATTCTAGTCCACCCGCTGGTGGTAGGTAGATCCGACGGCCACGCCCGCACGGTCTTCCGCGTCGCCTCCACGCAACCTTCAGATCGCCGCCACGTGCCGCCACCACTCTGCACCCCCGGTTTTGTGGCCCAAACCGGGAAACCAGCCTCCAGCCCGAGTTTTGTGGCCAAACTCGGAAACCGTCCGCGCCCGAGTTTTGAGGCCCAAACTCGGAAACCGGCCAACGCCCAGGTTTTGAGGCTCAACCTGGAAACCGTCACGCCTAGGTTTTGTGGCTCAACCTGGAAACCCAGCACCCAGGTTTTGAGGCCCAAACCTGGAAACCGTCCACCGTTGGTTTTTCCCGATCTCTACCAACAAACCGGCGTCGTAGAGGGGATGCACCGCCTGTGCACCCCTTCCACCGACATGATCGCACTTCTCCGCTTGTCGCTGTCGCAGGCTGCCAGCCACCACAGCTGATCCTCCGGCCTCCAGTCCATCAGTCCAAGTCCACGTCCGCCCTTCACCGTCCGATACATCGGCATGGCACGTCCGCCGCACGGCACGCCCATCCTTCATCGCGCCCGGTCCGTCGGCACGGCACGTCGCAACTTGACCTTCACCCGCCATCGATCACTGTCTCCGTGCTCGACACCTGCACAACACAAGCCAAAGAACATGCGCATCATCTCCGTTGACAATCACTCATCACACAGAGACTCGGCATACACCCATGTATCCGCAGTTTCTTTGATCGAGCTTTCAGCGTCAGTTGGTTGTCAGGTTGTTTGCTCTTTTCAGCGGCAGTCCCGGCAGTTCAGAGCTTCTTCAGTGTTAGTTTCTCCGTTCTTGTCAGCCATGCCGCGCTGCAAGAACGTCGATGGTGGCCCTGGGGACTCCCCTCCTCGTCCCCCTCCCGGTCAGCGGCCAGGGAAGGCGACGTTGATCACGCGCAGGAAGCGCTCCAGCGCCGAGAGAGAGGCAGCTCAGGCACAGGTAGTGGCCGATGCAGCAGAGCGCGCAGAGCAGAGAGGCAGTGCGGGCGGACTCAGGATTGAGGACCAGTTATCCCCTGACCAGCGCCGAGAAGTTGAGGTGGTCGAGCGTCGACACGGCTCGGCGACTGGCACGCTCATGGGTGCCGGTCGTCGAACGACGTTCACCTCGCCAGGAGTCGAGCCCGAGAGCTCAGGGCAGGGCCAGGCAGAGGCCGAGACAGCAGAGGCTCCTGAGGCCGAGGCAGAGGAGGAGGTTCCTGAGGAGGTTCCCCGGCGTTAGTCCACGCGTCGCAGGATAGCGGTGCCACCTCGGCCCGATGTCCCTCTGCGGGGAGCACGTGCTCCATCGAGGCGTGCGCCCCCACCGATCCCGCGACTGGACCTCTGGGCGGCCACCTGCTCTCAGATTCAGGCCCTCAGACTAGTACCAGTGGAGCAGTGGTTTCCCAAAGAGAGGCAAGAGCAGGCCAGTCCAGACTTCTTCACCGTGCTCCAGGAGGACTTCTACAGAGGTTACAGGAACGCCGGCATCTCCTTGCGTTCGCAGCGTGTCTGTCCCCTGGAGGCAGTGGTTACAGCAGCCGGAGAGCAGATTCGCCCCATACTCACCTATCTACCTGGTCTCGCAGACCTTCTGGGGCGGTCTGGCTCGTATATCGAGGATTGGGTCTTCCAGTTCTACGCGTCGCTTTGGGTGCACCCGGACCGTGAGACCATTGAGTTTGCTTTTGAGGTGGAGCACTATAGGCTATTTTCGTCAGAGATCCCGGGTTGGTTTGGACTGCGACACTCACAGACCCGGATCCATGACCTATGCTACGACCGGACGGATCCACCCCGCCGCCCTCACGGTGGTGCCCAGCCGACGACAGACTTGGTCCGCCCCTGCTTCAGTGAGCCCTTCGGTGAGGGTTCGAGTCGCGCGCCTAGGGATCTCACCCCTATGACTCGGATCCTCAACGAGGTTCTTAGGCGGACCTTGCTTCCCAGGGTTGGCTTCTGAGAGGGTCTTTCTCGTCTTCAGCTGTGGTTACTTGCTTACTTAGCCAGGCAGCAGGAGTTTGACGTCTGGGACGTGATTTTGTGTGAGATGGAGGATACTGTGGCAGAGGGCATCAAGGCCCGGAGATAGCTACCTTATGCCCACTGGATTTCCTATATTCTATGGAAGGTGGCTGCTACTACAGGCTCGCACCCCAGTCAGTCCCTCACTGGGTCCGCGACCGTGTTCCCCGAGTACAACATGAGTCAGCTATTGGGACACGGCCGGGACCACAGGCAGCCGCAGCAGCAGCAGGACGCCCCATCCAGCTCGCGCCAAAGGCCAGAGGTTCCCGAGTCACTCCAGGAGCAGGACGAGGCCGTCCGAGCCCTTGCAGAGCAAGAGCTAGCAGAGCTCGAGGGTGGTGACACGTACGTTGCTGAGGACCCCACCGACAGCACTGACGAGGACTACCAGCTCCCGCCCCGCTACCAGCCCAGAGCTCACGACTCTTAGGCCGGGCCGTCTGGTACTGCTTCCTCCGACCCAGCGTTACTTGCTATACTCGCATGGATGGAGGAGCAGCAGAGGACAGTCACTTAGGATGTCCAGAGGCTCACCCAGTAGCAGCAGAGGTTGGCCCAGGCACAGGCCTTAGCTCAGCAGCAGGACCAGGAGCGGTCTGATGCCCTTCAGCGACATATGCTGGCTCTACAGCAGCAGACGCTCAGCTTCATGGAGCGACTAGCCAGCGGACCTCCCCAGTGGCAGTGGCAGTGGCAGCAGCCTCCACCTCAGCAGCAGATCCAGTGGCAGCCGCCAGTCCCTCCGCAGCCGTTCGGTCAGCCACCGCAGTTTGGTCAGCGGCAGCACCAGTTTCCGGGCCCCAGCTCCTCGCAGTTTACGAGTTTCACCACTCCTCCAGGCGGGGCCCCACTCTTCAGTCCACTGCGGACCGGCTTCACCCCTAGGCCGACAGAGTCTTTGTTTGCAACGACGACCACTATGACTCGAGACTTGTCTGCCTCTTTCAGTGAGCTTACCGGATTCCCCACTCCAGATCTTCTGGATCCGGTGCAGACGTCGATGGCTCCTGTGACCTCCACCACAAAGACCCTACCGAGCTCCGTCGCGTCCTCTGAGCAGACTGAGCCAGTCCAGTCTGAGACTACCACGACAACACTGCCTGAGCTATCTTCGATTCCAGAGCTTCCGCACTCCGAGGCTCAGGCAGCTATAGCTACAGAGACTGAGACTGCGATAGAGGCCGAGCAGACAGAGACTGAGTAGGCTGAGCAGCCAGAGCAGTCAGTGCCAGAGCCGACCCGGACCGCTTCACCGCAGCTTCTAGCTCCAGAGGGTCAGCAGGCTACCGACACTACTTCTTCAGACTCTGAGGAGTACCTTCAGCAGTTTGGGTTCTCTCAGCGTACTCCGGAGACTGCTCCTGACTCGTCTGCACCACCTCCGCCCTCCGACGCTTAGTTTGGCGCTTGATGCCAAAGGGGGAGAGTGGCCGAGTATATTGATATGGGGAGCGATGTGAGAGGGTTTTGCGTCTTATGTTGTGTTATGTTCACATACGCTCTTTACTTATCGCTTCCTTTGTGCATGTTTATGTGATATCCTTATGCTATGGACCTTTATGACAAGTATGTGCTCAATATGATATATGATATATGATATGTCATGTCATTTCGCCTTACTCGATTACTTGTGCTCAATTCTCATTTGTTATGTATTCGAGATCTTTTCTCTTGCACTTGTTATTCACTCTAACTTGTTGAGTGCAGGATGATGGCATGACATGTTTGAACTTGCCCCTAATCAATTTCTCTTATTCATTGCAAGTTCATACATGTCATGATTTAAAAACCTCTTCTCTCTATACTCGATCTCATGTTGTCATCAATCACCAAAAAGGGGGAGATTGAACGCATCTTGGCCCCTAGTGGTTTCGGTGATTGGATGAAACACAAGATTACTGTGACTAACGTGTGTTTTGCAGAAACAGGGATGAGTTAGGTCACGGTAATGGCGACGATACGGGCATATGGAGTTCATGTCCCCTGGCGATGGATATCGTTTCGGTTTTGAAAGGATGGACGACGAAGACGGTGATAGACTAGGCTAAGTGTCATATGGTGTTGGAGGACACTTAGGCAGTCTTAGGTCGTTGTTTTTCCTTTGGCCGTACTATAAAGGGGAGCGTGAATCAGTAGCTTGACCTAGATGAGTCTATTGAGGTAGGTGTGGTGCACACTTGTTATTTCATAGCCCTAGGTAGCTCAGAGAGATGCCTTAAGTCTAGTGGATCAAAAGTCGTTTAGGCCGCGTCGCGATCCGAGTTAAGTCTGCCCTTGTTAAGGGCATCGGACGCTGGCCAGGTGGGCACCGGACGCGTACGATGCTCACCCCGACTAGGGTTTAGTCTGGTGCGTGGCATCGGACACGCCGATGTGTCCACATCGGACGCGCCCATGCCACTGTTCATGTGCGCATGAACTGGAGGCCGCATCGGACGCAGGCATCGGACGTTGAGGGCCAGCGTCCGATGGCCATGCAGAGAGGTTCCAGAGAGGGTAAATCCACATCGGACGCGTCCGATGTGGTGGCATCGGACGCTGCCCAGCGTCCGATGTGGTGGCATCGGACGCTGCCCAGCGTCCGATGTCCCTTTAAACAGTCTGATAAGAAGGTACAGTAGACCATTGGATGAGGTCATCGGAGCGTCCGATGCTAGGCATCGGCGCGTCCGATGCCCCCGCAGAATACCTGTCTTGTGCTGTTTTTTGGATGGTCGGTTGGGGGAGTATATATACTTCCTTCCCTCCATCCATTTGAGTGTTCTTGCCACTTCCATCAGCTGAGAAACACCTTGTGAGTGTGAGTGAGTGCAAGAGCCCTAGTGAGGTTGACTGATTTGCTAATTGTGAGAATTAGACACCTCCTAGTGAGAATTGAGTAGCAAGTGTGCATCCATCCATCTCTTTGGCCTTGTGTTGGTCAAGTGAGAGTTCTAGCTTGTTACTCTTGGTGATCGGCATCACCTAGATGGCTTGGTGGCGATCGTGAAGCTTGGAGAGCATCCAGAGGCTTTGTGGATGACCCAAGCAAGCTTGTGACCGGTAGTTAGCGATTCACCGGGCCCGAGTGGCGAAGAATTAGCTCATAGTGAGCACTTGATCCTTGTGCGGATCAAGGGGGAGCGATACCCTTGCGCGGGTGCTCCAACAAGGACTAGGGGGGTGTGCCGACACCTCGATACCTCGGCAAAAAGATCGTCGAGTCATCTCTACTCTCTTACTTTCGCATTTACATTCAAGCAATTCAATTCCGCATTACTACTTGTTGTTCATTCTATATTGAATTGCTTTGCTAGAGTTAGAGTGGCTTAGTCTTGATCTTTTGTGTGGTAGAGTAAAAGAGAAACACACTTCTAGGCACTAGGGGGTTAATTGGAGCTTGATAGGTTTTATTCTTGCAAGAAGTTTTAGAAAAGCCCAATTCAACCCCCCCTCTTGGGCATCTTAATCCTTTCACACATTGGTCTTACCATTTGAGTCCATCTTGACTTGCTTCTTAGTTGACTTATGATGCAGACAGGGAAAGTCATAATGCTTGCAACAACGACATTGATTCTGACTTCCAGGCATCTTACTGTCTACATCTTCATTGGATTTCATGTTCTTCCAAGCTTCTGCTACTTGTCTCTTCACTGGTCCCTTGATTGAATTCCCATGTTGGGCCATATCTTCAAGAACTTTTCTTTGCATGGCTAAAAGCTCCACTTTGTCGAAAGCATTCTTGGGCAACATAGCCTGGTCCCCCTGACTTTTGGTGTTGGTGATATCCTTGTTATGGTCCATCTAAGAGAGAGAAGATTTAGAAAAGAGGCAAAGTTTTATAATGGAACAAAGATAGAAGTAGCATTTCTTTTATCAAATAACAAGGTTGGAGAGAAAGCAAGAACTAAGCAAGGATGAAAGCATGCTAAAACGTCCAGTTCTAACTAGGCTTGCGTCCTACAGTCAACATTGCTTTGATACCAATTTGTAACACCCGGTTTTCCGAAGAATACCAAGTGACCACTATATGTGTGCCCAGGAAGTCCACAAGACACATATAGCAACAAATATGGAATTTTCCCAAAGACAATGCTTTAAATACATATCGAAACATAGTTACAACAAGACTTACATCTAAAACAAAGCAGAGCGGAAACTACTCTTCGGGACTCCAACCTCCACAGGGACGGTTGACTGGGGGAACACCCGCCTAGAACTCTTGGAACATCTTCTGTAATTCTTCACTTGAATTCATCATCTGGTACCCATCCAGGATTTTTATGTGAACCAACGACAAGCGTCAGCTCACCATGCTCAGCAAGTACAACTACGGGGATGCAAGGCTCAAAAGCTTGACTTGGTTGACTGCGGTTAGCATTTTAAGTTGATCATATTTTATATTATTCTTACAATACTAAATGTATGAACCCTGTTGTCCCATGATAAGTGATAATCATCATGTTAAAGAGAGGTAAACCACCAACCACCAACATACCCCACCATGGACAACTTAAAAAGGATTCGAGCCGCTCGTATCCATGAGCACGACTAATATATCAGGTTGACACTCTGCAAAGGTTGTACACTTTCACCTTAGGCCGTGATTCCCATATGCCGGGGTTTGCAAGGCCCACATTACCTCCTCTATGGAAGTACGGCAGGGTTTCACTACGTAGCCTTTCACTAGCTACCCTAACAAGTAGTAGCCGCAAGGTTTAGGCCTCCAGGCGAATGGAGGCCCCCTTCAAGATGGCACACCTGACAGCCGACCAGTACACATCTTGACAGGCAAGGAAGCCATTCTTTAACCCAGTTCCCCCCTCTAGCGCCTTTCGGTAACTACTACAAGCTAGGGAAAGTCTAGTTACACAACTAAGATCAGAGCCATATAATACCCAAGGTTGCACGGGATCTCCCGGGTGGCCGCTTTAAAAGATAGTCCCTGGGGTGGGTCACTGAGCAACACCAGGCTCCAGTGCCCTAAATGTGGTTAAAAAGCCTCTTTTAACATTTGTTCCATAGTCATTAATCAGTATTAAATAATTAGCAATATATAGCGCGTAGCATTTCTAGTCATATTATGCAAAAACCCTTCCATAGGTACAAGGTAATAAGATCAAGTGAAACTAGGTTTGTCCTATGGTTTATCAAGTTATGACACATGCATGATGATATTTAGTCTTGCAGTTAATAGGTAACAAGGAAACCATAGGTTATACTTGCCTTCCAAGAACTCAGGTGATGGCCACTTCTTCAGAGATCTTCTTTCTGATAACCTTGATCAACTTGAACTCTAAACGGGGTCAAAGGCACCACACAAACATCCATTCCAATCATCACATGCAGATAAAATATACTTCTATTAGAACAGTACACCAAGCATCAAAAACAGGTAGAGAAACATAAATAAAACTATTCTACTAGTCAATACGATCACATGAACATAAAGATCACTCTAATCGGATCTAAAACGATAAAGTTATAAAGAAAACAAGTTTCAGGGGCACTTTTGTAAAAAAACTCATTTTCCGGGGGCTAACTTGCGAAAATCGAGGACCTAAACATGATTAACGATAGACTAGAGGGGCTAGCAGGCTTAAAAACATGCTACGGGCTGCGGCCACTAAAACCGAAAACTCCAGGGTCAAAAACACAAGAAAACAGGACCTGAAAGAAACTCTTTTGAACTGAGGTGGACTGCTGGTTGATTTTCAAAAAGCTCGAGGGCCTTTTTGCAAAAGAGACTCGTAACCCAACGGTGAAGACTTATAAGATTCTCTGGAGCAATCACGGACCCAACGATGCGACTTGGGAGACCGAGGAGTACTTACGCGTAAACTGTCCCGCTTTTGTTAAGAAATGGTACGTAACACAAATCTCGGGACGAGATTTCTTTAAGGGGGAAGGGCTGTGACACCCTAGTGTCAAGCACTGCATTAGGCACTGCAATTAGATACTAAGAAAGCATAAGCAATGCATTGCATCATTTCATGTGCATGAGAGTGCTTTTGTCTTTTGTTTATTTATTTGGATTCGGATTTCTATTTGACTTGATGATTTAAGTGGATTTTTGTTGTGGCAAATAATTTTATAAAATAGAGAATATTGGGTCAAGTGCTTTTCATATTAGAGTTTTGACTTAGTTCAAAATAGTTTATCATATAAAAATGTGTTAAACAAAATGTTTTATACTTCAAAAATTGGCTTTATTTATGAAGAGGCTATAAAAATGGTTTTCAGAGAAAGTGTCTTATATGAAAGTTGTAGAGAAAATTATTTTGAGCAACTTTTATATTTGGGTCAAAACCTAGTTTGGAGTTTTTGAAACTATTTTTGTGTGGTCAAAGTTTGAAAAGTTTTTGGAAAAAGAAAAAGGAAAGGATTTTTTTTTCCCGGCGCCAACCCTTTTGGCCCATCCGGCCTTTCGGCCCAGCTCAGCCCGCGCCCGCTCGCCAGCGCTCGCCCGCGCGCCGCGCACTGCCGCCGCTGACACGTCGCGCCGTACGCCGGCCGCAAGAGCCGCGTGGCCGACGATCTCTGCGCGAAATCTCGCGCGGCCACTCCCTCTCCGATCCTTCTCCACCCGATCACGCCACGATCGGCTTCGCCCTCTCTGCGCTCGCCTCGCCTGTCGTGCCGCCTCGCTGACCGCGCCGCTGCCGCGATGTCCCGTTGCCGGCCCCGCCACAACCACGGTCGCCCGCCGGCCGAGCCAAAGACCCGAGCACCTCTCTCACTCGCTCTCCCTCACCGCACAACACACTCGCGCTCGCCTCGCACTTCCCTCCCCACGCAACAGAGCGCTCGGCTCGCTCTCGCCGGGTCCACCACCGTAACCTCCCCTCTCCGTTCCCACTCCCACTGAGCCTCGCCGTCCGATTCCTTCTGCACCGAGCTTCGCCTTCACCTCGGACGCACGGTGCGCACCTCCGCACCACCGGCCGAGCCTTGCTGTCGTCGGAGTTTAAAGAGCGCCGCCGCGGACGCCGGTCGCCGTCGAGGGCCCGCGTCGCCGTTCTTCCTCAACCCGAGCCCCGCCGCCTCCTCCTTTCATCCGAGAACCTCACCGAGCCAAGGCAAGGTGAGAACACTACCTCGCTTCAATGCTACCGCCTCCTACCTCCCCTATCTTCCCGGCCGAGCGCTATGGGCGCCGCCGCGGCCATGCTCGAGGTCGCGCTCCTCTGGAGCCGATCAAGCCGAACCAACCCCGTAGCTGTGCTCCTTAGGGTTCACACGAGCTTTTGCCTCCCCCAATTCCACCGGCGATCGCCGAAAACGGCGTAGCCGCGTGTTGCCGCCGCCACCGTGCGCCGCCGCTCGCCGCCGGCATGCTCCGGCCATGCGCTGGCCAAACCATCACCACCACCGAATGCGCCTCGTCAAGACGTGTCGATCTAGCCTAACCTCGCCGCCGGCGACCTCACCGCCGACGAGCTATCGCCGGTCAACCCTCTCCCCTGCTCTCCTCTCTCTGACGGGTGGGTCCCGTTGACCCATGGACCCCGTGCGTCAGCCACCCACCGGCCCATGGACCGAGTTCACGTAGTGGGCCGGGATGAGTTTGAAATGTTTTCTTTTTACTTTTATTTTCTAGAGATGCTTGTTATTTTTGTATAGCACGTTTTAAAAGTCCAAATGAAGTACTTTCAGTTTTGCTAGCTTGTTTATGAGTAGATCTATCATAGAAAAATATGAAAGTATTTTTGGTAAAAGTTTATATTACTGTTTTTATTTAATCCAGTTTATGTGCTTTTGTTGAAATAAATGGTTGTATATGTTTTCTGGTTGAGATAATTCCTGGAAAATTTTGTGTAAGAGTATTGTCATGTCTTGTACCTGTGAAAAATATATGAGGTACTGTTTATGTGAAAAAAGTTACTGTTATGATTAAAAGTCCTTTTTGGCTGATTTCTTAGAATAAATGTTAAGGTGTTTTATATGTTGAAAGAAAATATGGGAAAATTTGTGTAGACTCTGTTTGTGATGTTCAAGCTAAGAAAAATGTCAGCATGAGCTGTTATGTGGAAAAATCTGAAGTTGCTTTACAACTGTGCTTTTCTGTGTTTTTCTTTGGAAATTCATGTAAGAAATAGTATAATGTTTCTGTTCATGGAACTTTCTTGATAAGTATGAAATATGGAGTAGAATCTGGGAAAAATTTTATATTGCAATAGATTTGTTTATTTTGTGTAGGCTTGTATGATTGAGCTCTGTCAGCAAGATTTCTACAGTAGAGTGTTTATGGGTAGAAGAAGCCAGGAAAATTATGAAATCTACTGCTTGACACTTTTTATGTGAAAAGCTAGTTCAAAGCACCTTTTGAGCAGTTATTTGTTATTTTTGTATCTGCAGTTCTGTATTTTATTTTTGGCTGGAATCTGTTCAGTGGAGTACAGCAAGTGTTGTTTGCCTTCTGGAATTTTCGTGGATTTTTCTGAGTCCAGAAAAGTGCACTTGCAGTTCAAACCTAAGTTTCTTTTGAATTATTAAATAAGAAAAAGGTGAATAAATGGATTTTGTTTTATGAATTAAATAAGTATTTACCTCAATGTCAAAAGTGGTTCAACAAGTTGGGTTTGTTGGTTTGCAAGAAATGCTCTTTTCATACCACACATCTTGCACCCACATTGTAATTATTTATTAATCGTCGCATGCAATAGGATCGACCCCTCCAGAGCCCGACCAGGAGACAGAGACAAACGCCGAGCAGCAGATCCCGGAGCTCCAGCAAGCCGAGGAAGCCGACCCCGCCTGCGACACTAACTTGCCCGAGTGCCCTTCCCACGAGGCCTCGGTCTTCACCCAAGGCAAGCCCCGGAGCATTCTAAGTCTCCTAGTATTTACAATTAATCTATTTGAGTCCTTTTATATTATGATTCATTAGGTGTAGGAGTTGATTGAATCCTACTTGCTGCATTACCATTCCTTGTTGTTGATTATTATCTAACTTGTTGTCCTGTTCTTTATTTATAATGTAGAATTGCTTAGTCTGCTTAATAAAAGTAGTAGTTAAGGATGTTTCCGTAATGCCCTGGTGGGTATTTACCGGATCACGGTTGGCTATATTTGCTATCGTGAAAAAGAACCTGAGTTGTAGTGAAATACGGTCGACTGGATGGCAGGGCACAAGTTTGGAAACTTGGGGCAGTCCATCCGTTGGATCGTGTAGGTTTGTATCGATATTGGCCCTCGTTCATTTTTGAACGCGCCCTTTTACTTAGGGATATGTCGGTGCTGTAATCATCGACTCCAAAGCCGGTTAGAAGCTGTTCGGGCCGGTTTCAACCCGTGTCGCGCCCTCTAGTATGGAAATGCGATCTGCCGCGTGAGGCCATCGCCAGGTTCCAATTGGGCGGTCTGTGCTTGAAACGCGACGATTACCACCACGAACAAGCGTCGAGCGGTTGCCCAATGCATGGACCCGACGGGGAAAGTGTGGGCTGGTATTAAAGGTCTTTCACCAGCTGGTTTGGAATTCGATTCGAGTCGCCGTCTCCCCCGGTTAGTGGGAAACTATGGCGAGCTTCACCACGATACAACTCCATGTGATGTTTTAAAGGTTCAACTAAAATGTGGATCAGTCAACTGGATATGGTTATATTATTGATTGCTAGATTCAAGTGAGTGGGTGAAAACCTAGAATTAAGGAATAGGTCTAAAAGTGACAGCTCATCATTATCATTAATTACCACTTGTCTAAATTTGAGCTTTTCGCAACTAAAGATCCCAACTCCACCTCAAAAGCCTTGCATACCCTTGGAGTCTTTATTTTCAGTTGGACGGGTAAGTCTAGCTGAGTACATTCCCGTACTCAGGGTTTATCCCGTTGTTGCAGATGACCAGGTCTACTTCGGCTATTGTAAGCACTGCCTCTACCTAGTGGAAGGTGATGAGGAGTAGGCCCAGGGCAGGGTCGTCCAGAAGCTTCCCTTTTTCTTTTGCTGGTCTGAGACTGTTGGTGGCACATTATCTTAAAAGGGAGGAGTGAGTCGTGTTGAGTCGGATTTATCAAACTATGTTTTATTTGGACCACATGTGTGGTGGTCGTGTTTCAAACTTATTTCAGCTTCCGCACTTTAAAATTCAGTATTGTAATAACTCTGCTTTAAATTCGCACTCTGATGTTTAATTTCGGTTCCATTTTCGCTGTGACGTATCTTTACGAATGTAATCCTTGAACGATGCGATCCTGTATGATGTATGGTGATAGAAATCCTTCGAGATTTCCGGACTACCAGGGTTATATGGGTTCAAGTATGAGTCGAAGTCAGACGGATTTGACTAAGATAATACTTGAGCTCTTATAATCAGGACGGTTCCGCCACAGTTGGTATCAGAGCATGGTTCAAGTGATTGCCCCCGTGAAGAGCTATTTTCGAACTAAAATGGGTATTTTAAAATTACTTTCGAAACTATTTTCAATTACTAAGTGTGCCCAGTCTCGTCCTTAAGCCCTATACTAGGATTCAGGTGGCTTAACTGCTAACAGGGTTCAGGGATTTGTTCATGCTGGATCTTTATTTGCTGGTCCATTCTCGAGGGAAAAGAGAATGTGTCGATTGCGAAAACATGCATAAAATGATTTTGTGAGATATGAGAGCATGACCGTCCAACCGCCGGTCTAGGTGAGGGGTTCTTATACCAAGTATGTGCGAGCTCTACGCAGACACATATGAGGGTATCAATGATTTTAAGGGTGTTTTCTATTGGTGCATGGTGTTTAGTGTTGGCTTTTATGTATTTTCCGCATTGTTGGGGAAAAGGACCCTCGGCAGAGGCGCCGCTCAAGCTGGTGTCCAAAGAATAACCCTCGATAAATCTGTATGTCCTTGCGAGGTCCCTCTCCACTTCGGGATCGTTACCCTGACCCTCGGACGCGGGTTCAACCCTCGTCGCCTTGTTGCGTTCCATGCAGGTCTAAGTCGACAGCCGCACTGCAGGCAACCCTCGCTGGCTCACAAAGCCACCCCGTTTGAAGCGGAGGTTCAAGCAAGCGACGATTGTGCGTTGGCCCGAAGGCAAGCGAAGTCAAAGAACCGACGAGCACGGCCGAAGGTCAAACCTTCGGCCTTCTCTCCCGAAGGTAAACAGAACCAGGTGGCGGCGCATCGGAAAGGGGCTGGTTAGGGTTTCCGCTGTAACTGTGTTTTTACTTCTTTGCCCCTCCTCCCTGCGTGGAGGCAGGGAATCTTTGTTGTACCCTTTCGTAATTAGTCCCGTGACCCTTGGTATTCCCTATAAATACCAAGGGGTGAACAGTGTAAGGGACAAGATTTTTAGGGGAATAGAGCTACGATAACAGTCTTTGTTTCCTAAACCTTCGTTTCTGCCTTTGACACTTGGCCACCTTCGCCTTATCCTCGCACGAGAGCGAAGGTGAGCAAGTGTGTATCCAACAGTTTGGCGCCGTCCGTGGGGACCGAAGTTTGAAATGGCAGGAAACAGGAGAGCACCTTCGGCGAGGGACCAGCGCGTCGCTAGAGAGACGACGGCAGTAGTTCCCCCCGCTGAGGAAATTGTGCAACCCTCGGGAGCAGAGAATGTTACCCCGGAACCTCAGGTCCAAAGCCCCCAAGCCCGAGTGGCGACGCAGCCACACCCTCACACTTCAGGAGAGGGAGAGGAAGGAGATGAGGAGGAGTTGGGCCTCGAGGCCCTCGAGAGGCTTGAAGCTGAACTGCAAGAGAAGAAGAGGCGCCTGGATCAACTCGAGAGGCATAACCGATTACGCTCGATCAGACAAAGGGCAGATGAAGCCAGAGAGCAGCTTCGCCGAATGAAGGAATCCCTCGCTGCGGCAGAAGCCGAGGCCAAAGGCTGGAATGATGAGATGCCCCCGCTGCAGGAGGGGAATGAGCAGGATCAAGATAACCTTCGCCACCATCCACCACCCCCTCCACCACCAATAAACCCGCAACCACATCCTATAAGGCCACCAAACTTCCGCCACCTCTACCCGGATGAGAGAGAGCTAAACCTTCGCAACCAACGAAGGCCTCAACAACACCAAATGCCCTACGACCCAAAGTCTCCACTCTCCCAAATGCTCCAAACCCAACCCTGGCCACCATGCTACAACCCACAAAACCTACCTCGCTACGACGGGCTTTCTGACCCTCGTCAATTCATCATGAGCTACGAAGCAGCAGTTGCCGCGGCAGGCGGAGATGAATCAACAATGGCAAAGTCTTTTGTCATTATCCTGCGAGACATCGCACAAACCTGGTACGGCAACCTCCGCCCCGGAACTGTAGATTCCTGGGCCAACCTCAGAGACAGGCTTTGCACAAATTTCAAAGGCATCACGCCAGCTCCATCAAACCCCATTGAGTTGTTTAACTGCAAACAAGAAGAGCGCGAGCCACTTCAAGATTACTGGCGGAGGTTCATTCAAATCAGAGCAAGAACCCCGAGGATTTCCGACGAGGCTGTCATCCTCGCTGCAGTCAGCGGCCTTCGCCCTGGCCCGTGCTCTTCGAAATTTGCTCGGAAGCCGGCGAATACAATCGAAGAATTGCACGAGACAATGGAAAGATACTGTAGAGCAGACACGGACTTCCGAGCGAAGTCCGATGCTCGGAGGTCACACCAGAAGCCACAAACGAGGCCTCAACCGAAGGAAAGCAACCTTCGCCAAGAGCAAAGCAACGTCGGTGCAATCAACAAAGCAACAAATTACGAGGATCAAAGACGGGACGCTCAACCTCCGAGCAACCAAGCCCCGCAGGGTTTGCCACCTCCGCCGAATCAGCGGAACCAGCAGCGAGATCCCGCCAAAATGTATTGTCACTTCTGTGGAATGGGAAAGGGACACACAACAAAGCAATGCGAATGTTTCGCCAAGGGAAAAGAATACCAGGAATCCAGGAAAGCTGCTTCGTCAGACACCCGAATCATCAACCACACCAGGAAACCAAGTTTCCACCCACCAAATCCCCCATACCACTATACCCCCATAAACTACGGCCTACCTTCGCAACAACCCATTTACACTCATCACCCACTCTACAACCAAACCTCTTATCAGCCAACCACCATCCCACAACGCCAAAACCCACCTTACACAGTCACATACCCAACAACCCCCCAAAACCAAATTCCAACAACCCACCAAGCCACCAACGCTCTGCCACCACCACCGCCAATCCCCGCGTTACCAGCACCACAACCTGTCAAAGCCGAAGACCCGAGCCAAACCACCATCAACAATCCAACTTCAACCTTCGGTGTGATTCTAGCTATCACCGGAGGTTCAAATGAGGACCATGGTAACAAACGGCAGAGGAAGGAACATGCCAGACGAGTTCACCACGTGGCCGTCGAAGGACCACATAGATTCGGTCGTTGGTCTCACATCCCCATAACCTTCGATTCCAGTGACATGAAGCTAAGAGATTACCCTCACACAGATGCTATGGTGATCGAAACCAACCTCGCTGGGTGGACTGTCACCAAAATACTGGTCGATACAGGAAGCTCTGCTGACATCTTGTTCGCTTCAACCTTCGACAGCATGAAGCTTGACAGGAACCTTCTGCAACCTGCTGACAACCCCCCATACGGCTTCGGTGGCCAACAAGTGAGAGCCGTCGGAAAAATTTCTCTGCCCGTGACCTTCGGCGACCAAATCAACTGCAGGACTGAGCACATAACATTTGATGTCGTCGACATGTTTTACCCATACAATGCCATTTTTGGCCGAGGGGTCACAAACGCATTCCATGCTGTCATCCATCCCGCGTACCTATGTATGAAGCTTCCCGCTCCGAAGGGTGTGGTCGCAGTATTTGGGGACCAAGACATTGCAAGGACAGCTGAAGGGAACGTAGCCCCGGGGCAACGCAATGTACACAACTTGTCAAAAGCTCAAACCCCCGGTATCAGCCACGAGGGTGAAGTCTGCACAGAGTGAAGGCAGCGCCAAAGGAGGAAACCAAACAAGTCCAACTCTTTGAGGGTAACGCCGAAAGAAAGGTGATCATCTCAGCCAATCTAGACCCTCAATCAAAAGGCAACCTCGTCACCTTCCTCAGAGAAAATTCCGACACCTTCGCTTGGTCCGCAGAAGACCTAAAAGGAGTCAACAGATCAATGATCGAGCATAGCCTGAACATCAAAACAGGCTATCGCCCAATCAAACAAAAGCTTCGCAAGATGTCAGAAGAAAGAAAGGAGGCAGCGAAGGCTGAGGTAAAAAGGCTTTTGGACGCAGGCGTCATTCGCCCAGTCAAATACCCAACTTGGCTCTCAAATGTGGTCCTAGTCCAGAAGAAGAACAAAAAAATGGCAAATGTGCGTGGATTTCACTTGCTTGAACAAAGCTTGTCCGAAGGATGACTTCCCTCTCCCAAACATAAGCACCCTGGTCGACAGAGCGGCAGGTTGCCAAATGCTATCCCTCCTCGATTGCTTTTCAGGCTATCACCAGATTTGGATGCATGAAGAAGACGAGGAAAAAACAAGTTTTATCACACCCTCGGGCACCTTTTGCTTCCGAAGAATGGCAGAAGGCTTGAAAAATGCAGGCTCAACCTTCGCTCGCATGACCTCTGAAGTTTTCAAGGATAAACACGCTGTCTCTGCTTATGTCGACGACCTAGTTGTCCAGAGTGAACTAAAAGAAAACCACATATCAGACTTATCGAGGGTGTTCAGCAACCTCCGGTCCGCCGGACTGAAACTAAACCCAGAAAAATGTGTTTTCGGGGTAAGCGAAGGTAAATTGCTAGGTTGCATCGTTTCAGCAAGAGAAATCGAAGCTAACCCTGAGAAGATTGATGCCATCATGAACATGGAACCTCCGGCGACTAAGAAAGCAGCTCAGCGTCTGACTGGTCGTTTAGCAGCACTTAGCAGATTCATCTCAAGATCCACAGAGCGAGGGTTACCCTTCTTTGAAACACTCAGAAGCAACGCTCCATTTAACTGGGGTCCCCAGCAACAAAAGGCCTTCGATGAGCTAAAAAAGTATCTGACCAGCTTGACCGCTCTAACCAGCCCAAGCAAGGGAGATCTATTGTTACTCTACGTCGCAGCCTCGCCCCACGCAGCAAGCGCAGTCCTCATCAAGGAGCTCCGCTAAAGCAACAAGACCAGACAAGCCCCAGTGTACTATGTTTCAGAAACCCTCGAAGGCCCAAAGAGAAATTATTCGGAGCTTGAGAAAATAGCATACGCCGTCGTTATGGCATCAAGAAAGCTCAAGCACTATTTCCAGGTGCACGAGATCCATGTACCTTCGTCGTACCCTCTCGAGAACATTTTCAAAAACAACGAAGCAGTTGGAAGAATAGCAAAATGGGCAGTCGAGCTTAACAGTTATGCTGTGACCTTCGTCGGCAGAACAGCAGTCAAATCACAAGTGCTGGCTGATTTCATAGCAGAATGGACACCCGACCCTCGCCCCGGTGAGCTGCAGCATGACCAGTTTTGGATCGTTTACGTCGACGGGGCCTGAGGTGCAACTGGAGCCGGTGCCTCGGCCATTCTAATCTTGCCCTCCGGGTCGAAGCTGAGATACGCAAGAAGGCTTGACTTCAAGTGCACAAACAACTCTGCAGAGTACGAAGCTGTGATTCTGGCACTTTCAAGACTACGATCGTTATCAGTCCGAAGGGCACTTATCAACACAGACTCACAAGTCATTGCGGGGCACATTGAAAAGAACTACAAAGCAAAAGATCCAGAGCCTCAAAAGTATTTTCAATATGTCCGAAGGTTAGAATCTTTCTTCCTCGGCATAACTGTAAAAGCAATATCAAGGACTGAAAACAGCGAGGCAGATTGCTTAGCCAAAGCAGCCGCACAGCAGTTACAGCTTCCACCAGATGTGTTCTACGACGTTACCACTCGTTCAGCCTTCGAAGCTTTTGAAATCAGCATCAAGCTGATCAGCGCAATTCAGTGCGAGGATTGGAGAGCACCTATCATGGCCTACATCAAGGGGCTCCATGAATCAAGCAATAGAGAAGAAGAAAACAGACTAAAGCAAAGAGTGCGAGGATACAAGATCGTTGACAACACCTTGTACAAAGCCTCGGTAACCTCGCCATGGCTCAAATGTGTGTCTCAGCCCGAAGGCGATGACATTCTCAGGCTAATCCATGAGGGCATCTGCGGTTCTCACAATGGCCCGAGGGCTCTAGTCGGCAAAGCGTTCCGGCAAGGCTTCTACTGGCCAACAGCATTAAGAGATGCGGAAACCATCGTCAAGCATTGCGAGGGTTGTCAACTGATGGCAAAAAACCAAAACTTTCCAGGGGCACCCACAACCCTCATATGCCCAACTTGGCCTCTGCAAAGGTGGGCGATGGACCTCGTAGGCCCATTACCGACAGCTCCAGGGAACCTTCGCTATGCGGTGGTAGCTGTGGAATACTTCACAAAGTGGATTGAAACAAGGCCACTGTCCTCCATCACTTCCCTCGCAGTAAAAAAGTTTTTCTGGCAACAAATAGTCTGTCGCTTTGGAGTTCCTCAGCATCTAACCGTCGACAATGGCACTCAATTTGACAGCGAGGTCTTCAAAGAATTCTGTGCGCAAATTGGGACAATGTTATGCTTCGCCTCCGTCCGGCACCCGCAATCCAACGGCCTGGTTGAAAGAGCCAATGCGACAATATTCCAAGCTATATCCAAAAAGTTGCAGGGTAGACCTAAGGGCAAATGGGCCGATGAACTACCTTCGGTCACCTGGTCTCACAACACCTCGGAGTGCAGAGCAACAAAATTCACTCCTTTCAAACTTTTGTTTGGCGAAGAAGCGGTGCTTCCAGAAGAGCTAAAATATGGGTCGCTCAGGACAACCCTCGCATCTGACGAGCAAGCCCAACCGCTTGATAAAGACCTACTCGAAGAAGCAAGATGCAACACAGTGCACAACCTTTGCAAGTACCAAGAAGAAACCAAAAAATGGAGAGACAAAAAGATCAGAATCAAACATCTGCAGAAGGGTGACCTCGTCCTCATCAGAAAACAAAACGCCAGCTTGGCAGGAAAATTTCAGCCCAAGTGGACAGGTCCATACTTGATTGTGGAAAGCAATCGCCCTGGCTCTTTCCACCTCTCCGACAGCGAGGGAAACATCTTGCCTCACACCTGGAACATCGACGACCTTCGCAAATACTACCCATAGCGGAGCCCTAGCGAGCCCTCGCAAGATGTAATTTATCTGCGCATTCATGTTTCCTTCTATTCCTATGAATGTAACCAAACGACAGGAGCTGCACTCTTTTTCCTTACGAAGGGGCGTAAGGTTTTTTAACGAGGCAGTATCCAAACCATTAATACAGGCTAGAACCCCCAAAAAAGTAAAATCTCCAACCCTCTACTCCCAAACATCGAAAAAGCGGATCTCTTTCAAGAGCGCTACATTCGATGAAACCCACCAAGATTGCTTCAAAAAACAATCTTTTTTCTTTTCAAAGCAAACTTCACCTCCACCTAAGATAAGGGGAGGCGCGAAGTCCAAAAAAGTCGAGCACCCTGGCACAAACGACAGGGGCTCACAAAAAAGCAAACTTCACCTCCACCTAAGATAAGGGGAGGCGCGAAGTCCAAAAAAGTCGAGCACCCTGGCACAAACGACAGGGGCTCGCAAGAAGCAAACTTCACCTCCACCTAAGATAAGGGGAGGCGCGAAGTCCAAAAAAGTCGAGCACCCTGGCACAAACGACAGGGGCTCGCAAGAAGCAAACTTCACCTCCACCGAAGATAAGGGGAGGCGCGAAGTCCAAAAAAGTCGAGCACCCTGGCACAAACGACAGGGGCTCGCAAGAAGCAAACTTCACCTCCACCCAACGGGGGAGGCGCGAAGCACAAAACGCCAAGCACCCTCGCAAACGTGCCAGGGGCTCGCAAGAAGCAAACTTCACCTCCACCCAACGGGGGAGGCGCGAAGCACAAAATACCAAGCACCCTCGCAAACGTGCCAGGGGCTCGCAAGAAGCAAACTTCACCTCCACCCAACGGGGGAGGCGCGAAGTCCAAAAAAGTCAAGCACACCGCAAAGCACGACAGGAGCCTATCACCGAAGAGCAATGCGCGAGCCTCGCTAAAAGTAAAGGGGGGCGTCGCTGTTTTTTCAAAACAAGCTCACGAAGAGCAATGCGCGAGCCTCGCTAAAAGTAAAGGGGGGCGTCGCTGTTTCTTCAAAACAAGCTCACGAAGAGCAATGCGCGAGCCTCGCTAAAAGAAGGTGGGGGGCGTCGCTATTTTTTCAAAACCAGCTTATCGAAAGCATTACGCGAGCCTCGCTAAAAGAAAGTGGGGGCGTCGCTGTTTTTTCAAAACCAGCTCATCGAAAGCATTACGCGAGCCTCGCTAAAAGAAAATGGGGGGCGTAGCTGTTTTTTTCAAAACCAGCTTATCGAAAGCATTACGCGAGCCTCGCTAAAAGAAAGTGGGGGGCGTCGCTGTTTTCTCCAAATCAGTGTACTAAGCGGTCACGCGAGCCCCACAAATTGTTCCAACCTGATTATCACAAATGGTTACATCAAATGTCTTAGTCTCAATACTTTAAAACAACAACACAGCATACAAAAAACCGAACTCCAAAAAATTCAAAAATTACACGGGTCCATCCTCATCCTCAATCAGTACCAAACCATCCAAACCCTCGGTACCCCCCTCAAACTCCCCTTCCACTGGAACCAGGGGTGCCCACAATAAAGGAGCTGCAGGGACAATTGGTAGGTCCCCGGGTAAAACCCTCGCCCTATACATGTATCTACGCCTTGTCTCACTAACTTCCGAAGGTTCTTCCTTCAGAATCACAAGCATCCCATCCGAACCTATATCAAGCTCTCTTTGCCCGAACAAATATTCTAAAGCTGCGCTCTCGTCAATATCATCATCACCGCCAGCTTGCGAGGTTGAAGAAGATCCAAACAAATAACGATCGGCTTGACGGTCTGTATAGTCTGCTTCGCGCCAAAATCGACTCGACCTGCTATTTTTTAAATCATACCTCCGCACCTTCGACAACCAAAAACGTTCAAAGGAAAGCGAAGGATATTTAAACCTAGCGCGAGCCCACGATTCACCAGTTATAAAAACATCTTGGTAATTTAACATCAGCAGAGTCACGTCGAATACGTCTAGCACGGTTCCGTCAGGAACCTGCATGTTTCACAAAATACGAGATGTCTCAGCCTCATCAAGTCTTTACAAACAACCACAATTTCTACAAAAAGGGCTCCCTCGCCCCAACAATCCCGAGGTTCACACCTGACCAGTTTCCCTATGAGCACCACCCGCAGCTCCGGTGTCGATAGCCTCTGAACCTTCGCCAACAGCGACGGTCGAGGCTTCAGCAGGCGGCTCCTCCGCCGCAGATCTTTCCACGGCAGCCTCGACGGTCGAAGCAGGCCCCTCTTCCGTCGCGGTCTTTTCCACGACGGCCTCTTCAGTGCTCGGGACGTCACTAGTCAAGGCCTCAATCTCGGCGAGCGTAACTCCCGCAGCACCTGACTCAGGGGCAGCTTCGGAGCCACCTCCTGCTTCAACTCCCGTAGACGGCGAGGGCATCGCATCTTTCTGAGCCTGTAACCAAAACAAAGACAAACCTCGCCAAAATCAATAATAACCCCTCTAAAACTAACCAACAAAATCAAAATCTTAAAAAGGACGCGAACCTGACGTGTAGCCTCGGCAGCTTCTTCGAAGGCGAGAGCTCGGCCGCCTCCGGAGATCCAAAACTTGCGGAGCAAACGCATCGCGCAGTTCCGGACTTCTGTGTCATCAACCTTCATCCGGCGAACTTCATCGACCGACGGGAAGGCATAGTTCGGCCTTTTGATCTTGCGAAGATGATCACAATCCGCCAGACGAAGCGTGCTCGCCATTGCCAAAGCCCCGGCGTAGCCACCAAAATCGGTTGCATTGGCAACTAACGAGCTAAATACATCAAGCTCATTACCCAGCCAGCCCTCGAAGGCCTCCGCGTCAGCTGCAGGCAACGGCTCTCCGGCAGAGCCTCCAGCCTCGGTTAGACAGCAATCAAGCTTACGCTTGACTTTCTCCATACTCGCCCGCCAAGATTTGTTCAAATCTCCCAGCCGACCCTCGGCTTCGGCCAAAGCCTTGTCTTTCTCCTTTCCCGCGGCTATCAGATCAGCATTACGCTTCGCCAGTTCAACTGCCTCCTCTCGAGTCTTCGCGGCCTTCTCCGAAGCATTCTTCAGTTCAATTTCTTTATTCTCTAGGCTCCGGGCCAGTTTGCTATTCTCCTTCTCAAGCTCAGTAATATGGTTCCTCATAAATTCCATGTCGGAGCCAACCTTCCGCCTCGCTGCGCGGTTCAAGAGCATTAGCTCCGCCAACTTGACGTCAACGTCGTCAAAGGTGTCACCAACCGCTTGGTCGGCAAGTATAACCTCCGCCTCCGGCACACAAATGCGGCCGAAGATTCGGCCCAAAAAACGCCTTTCCTCCGGGCCACATTGCAAGTGACAATCCCGAAGGTCCGGACTGGTGAACAGCTCAGTCGCCGGATCAGAAATTCCAAGCTTCTTAGCATACTCTGGGAGGCTTGACCGACTTGCCTCGCCGTACGGCCTTTTTCCCCGGACTCGGTCGGACTCAAGCTCTCCACCAAACTCCACACCCTCTACCCACAGATGCGAGCCCGCAAAGCTGGAAATCGACCCTCGTCGAGGGCTACCTGGCTCAATGTCTTGAGCGATGTCGTCCGCGCTCTGGGCATTCATCGCACCAGCACTTGGCGAGGCTGCTCCTATCCCATGGGTGTCATAGATGGACACCTCCTCATCAGTGCCATGTCCTTCACTGGAAGCTTCGCTGCTTTCATCAGACGAACTCTCGTCCGTTTCCTCCCCCTTTTCTTTCTTCTCCCCCTCCACCTCATCATCATCAGACTCATCCTCGTCGCCCGAAATCTGAATTAAAGCACTGATACCTCCAACGCGAGGCACCCGTCCCCCAACTGTACTGGCGCCTCGGCCGCTTGGCGCTACGGCCGAGGAGGAAGAAGCTCCGGTAGCACCAAAACCAGCAGCAACCTTCGTCGCAAGCACCTTCATTCGGCCGCCAACGCCGCCACGGCCACGACCACGACCTCTCTTCGGCCGCGAGACAATCTCTTTATCAACAGCAACCCGTTTCCTCTTTTTGGGTGCATCATCACTTGACGGGGCGGGCCAATCAGCATAACGAATGCCAAGAATATCAAACATCCTGTTCACTCGACCTTCGCTACCAACAGAGCTGTGGATAGCCTTGACCTCCAATGTGGACAGTTTCCCAACAAGTTCCTCTGCCCACTGCTGAACCCGCTTATAGATAACTTCGTTCCCATCCTCGCGCCTCGGAAACTTCTTAAGAGTTTTCTCCCAAACCTTCTCCAGATCCAAATTCGGCCTTTTCAAGCCCCTACCTTCATACCTGGGATCATTCTCCGCCGTGAACCAGGCCCGCCTCCGGCCAAGAGGCCAAATCTTGGCACAGCAATACTCCTCCACTAAATCACGCGCACACAGAGAGCACGCAACGACCCTCAGGCAGTCAACAGCAGCGTGAGCCTCGACGCTCATCCTAGCTTCGGCGCTCACATCTCCAAGTATCAGAAGCTCACCGCAAAGCTCGGAGCTATCACTGAGCTTGTAATAGAACCAAAACTCCTGCCACCCGCTGCTCCACTTGTTCTTCTGCGCCTGCACCGGCAACTCCGCGCCAGCGCGATGACAGAAAGTGTACACTGCGAACTGACCAAGACTAGCTTTACCCTCGCCGTCCGTAATCTTGCGAGGTTGCATATGAACACGATGAGTGCGAACAAACCCCTCGACATTAGGGACAATCCCCTGAGATCTGCAGGCCCAGACATAAACTGACATCTTCGTGAAGCAAGAAGGTGTAAGCTGATGAAAGCGCAAGTTAAACCTTCGCAGGACCGAAGTCACAAAAGAATCAGCAGGGAAGCGAAGACCAGCCGAAAGGAACTCCTCAAACACAACAACTTCATCCGCGTCCGGCCTCGGCACCGTCTCCCCAAAACTGGTCCTCGCCTTGCCTTCCTCAATCCAGCCCCACCTCACATAAGATGCAACCTCACTGGCGCAAACCCGGCTAAGACCAAACTCGAAGGTAATACCCTCATCCGCGACGGCGGGAGAACCAGCCCGAGCAGTCTGCTTCAATCTGGCCATCCCTTCAGCTACCAACACTATCAAACAACGAATGCCCGCCACTACCCTCGCGCACAAGCCAAAACTAACCTTCGCTGCAAACAAACCGCAACAACAGGACAGCTATAGCAGAAGAAAGCACAATCCAACCTCTTCATCCACCCTTTCTATTTAAAGGCCGAGAAACGAGCCTCCACACCCGACAAAATCGGCACGACAATCGAAAAACGTGGCGCAAAAAACGAAACGGGCTTCAACAGTACAAACAACACCACAACGGCCCAGCCCAAAGCAGTCGCGGGCGTCGCTGCCGAGGGTCCCGTTTACTGTCCCCGATCGAAAGGCGCTGCTTGGGCCTAAACACGGTTTTTAGATCCAAGACAACGAGGGGCTACTGTTGGGGAAAAGGACCCTCGGCAGAGGCGCCGCTCAAGCTGGTGTCCAAAGAATAACCCTCGATAAATCTGTATGTCCTTGCGAGGTCCCTCTCCACTTCGGGATCGTTACCCTGACCCTCGGACGCGGGTTCAACCCTCGTCGCCTTGTTGCGTTCCATGCAGGTCTAAGTCGACAGCCGCACTGCAGGCAACCCTCGCTGGCTCACAAAGCCACCCCGTTTGAAGCGGAGGTTCAAGCAAGCGACGATTGTGCGTTGGCCCGAAGGCAAGCGAAGTCAAAGAACCGGCGAGCACGGCCGAAGGTCAAACCTTCGGCCTTCTCTCCCGAAGGTAAACAGAACCAGGTGGCGGCGCATCGGAAAGGGGCCGGTTAGGGTTTCCGCTGTAACTGTGTTTTTACTTCTTTGCCCCTCCTCCCTGCGTGGAGGCAGGGAATCTTTGTTGTACCCTTTCGTAATTAGTCCCGTGACACTTGGTATTCCCTATAAATACCAAGGGGTGAACAGTGTAAGGGACAAGATTTTTTGGGGAATAGAGCTACGATAACAGTCTTTGTTTCCTAAACCTTCGTTTCTGCCTTTGACACTTGGCCACCTTCGCCTTATCCTCGCACGAGAGCGAAGGTGAGCAAGTGTGTATCCAACACGCATACTGGCCAATAATCAATTGCTTTATCATTGGGAATTTCTTTGGGCTAAAATGAATCTTCTGCAGGTACACTAACTATGCGATCGAGTAGAACATGTAGATAACGCATGAGAGATCGTTCTTGCCACCGACTAGAACGTTAGGACTTACGAGTCATTATTAATGAGTGAGAACGTAAGTACGATCATGCATCATGTTTATATTCATGCATTTACATTTCCTCCCCTTAATTAAAAGTTGTCTCTTTTTCTATAAAATTTGCCAACTTAATATCCGTCTCACGAGAGTTCGAAACCCTTTGTTTCTACAGATGGCCCGGACTAAGTTGACTGCTCGCAAGGCTACCGGAGGCAGAGGAGTTCCACGTCACCGCCTGGCCACCAGGTTGACCCGGAAGACGTTCTTGTCCTACTTCGGGTTACCCACGATCCTTTGGAGGATTCTGCAGGCCGTGGGCTACGAGGAGGGACAGGAGCCCAAGTACTCATGGCAGAAGGAGATCTACGGGCAGGATTCACTGGTCATGGTGCAGATTAAGGTCAAGGCCTTACCTGCTAAGCCTCACTGGACAGGATGGACAGAGATCACCAGAGGCACCTGCGCCAAGGATGGAGCTAACAGGGCAGCATATCTCGTATTGAAGGACATCATCGCCCGCTTCCTCGCCGACCTAGCCAGTGCGATGGCAGGGGTGTTCCCACATGGATCACCTTTTCCCTTGCGCTGGGGACAGACGTTGGAGACAGTCCTGACAGGGAGCCCTGAGGAGAGGTTCTATTGTGAGATGCCTGCGATGAGCACCACCGGAGCTCTGTTAGGTGTATGTGAGAGTTTGGAGCGCACTCTCGAGAGCGTGTCCTTCACTCTCACCACCACCTATCAGAACAAGGACAGACTCCAGCAGGACTTCGACGCTGAGGTTGCTCGTCTGCAGGAGAGGATTCAGCAGCTCACTCTAGAGCGTGACAATGCCCGCACTACAGCCGCAGCACAGTCTACCGCCAGGACCGTTGCAGAACAGATGTATCTGACCACTGCTTTTCAGAGAGATGAGGCCCGCACCACGCTCGACCAGCTTAGAGAGGGAGCCCACCTCCTGATTCAGCAGATCCACGGACAGCAGGCCTACATCGACCAGCTCCACGAGGCCATCCACCAGATGCATCATGCAGCACAGGAGGCCGCCGCACCAGCAGCCGCCGAGGTCCCCGCAGCAGAGGCCCAGGATCCCCAGGACGGAGAGGTCCTTGGTCCCGACGCTCCACCCGAGGAGGCTCATGTTGACGAGCCTATGATCGACGTCGCCGCCGAGGACGCTGCATCCGCCGCTGGAGACCCCTGAGCGCTAGTTTGTTAGGGATCGTTTTCTTTTGTATAGCTTGAGCTTGCTCGCTAAAGGATGTAACGCTCTGAACATGTGTTGGTTTTATGTTTAAAATGATGATGGCATGTAAGCTTTTGGACAAAGTCCGGACTTCGATCCGACACCTTTTATGGAAACCCGTCGTTTGCATGTCTAATTTCGAGCGATTATTCTGTGATGTTGTATGGAAATGAGTAATTATACTTGGTCGTGTGCTAAATTTTCGAATTATGTACAGCGCAGTATTTATTCATGCTCGATGTGACATCACCTAATGATTGCTTATTAATGGGATATGCAGATGCCGGCACACACTCGCAGCCAACGTGGACAAGGGTCTGGAGCAGAGGAGAATCTGCCGCCACCCCCACAAGCACCGATGACGCCGGAAGCGTTTTTCGGTCAGTTCTTGGGCAGCCAGCGAAACATGGAGGAGATGTAGAGGCACATGGAGGCCACTCTCCGCAATATCGCCAACAACACCGCGCAACAGCACCAGCAGCGCCAAGGCCCGGAGCCCAACCAGTATAGCTCCTACCGTGACTTCTTGGACACCCGTCCTCCGGTGTTCAAGGAAGCCACTGAACCGCTAGAAGCTGATGAATGGCTCAACTCCATCACCCAGAAGTTCCGTCTGCTTCGCCTGACGAAAGAGCTCAAGGCAGAATACGCCGCGCACATGTTGGAAGGACCCGCAGGGTTATGGTGGGCCCAGTACCGTGCATCTCTGCCAGCCAATGCACGTGTCACTTGGGATCAGTTCTCCACCGCTATGCGCAACCACTACATCCCTAGTGGTCTGATGGAAATGAAAGTTGCAGAGTTCATGAGGTTGTCCCAGGGAACCAGATCCGTGTCAGAATACCTGCACAGCTTCAACAACCTAGCTCATTATGCCCCAGACTTTGTGGACACTGAGGCCAAAAAGATTGCAAGTTTCAAGCGTGGTATGAGTGCCGCCATGCTTTCCAAGATGGGCAACAGTCACCGCACCACCTTCAGTGACTTCGTCAGCGACTGCCTAAATCAAGAGGCCAATGACAGCCGGCTAGCGACAGAGACACGCTGTCGTGCAAACGAAGGAGGTTCATCCCAGCAGAGGACCCCTTTCGGAGCACGCGCCCCGTATCGCCCGCCTGTCACAGGAGCAAGATACCGTCCCCCGCAGAGGAAAATCACCACCAACCATCCTCGTCCCAGTTTCCAGAAGCCTTACACCGCTCCCATGATGCAGAACAAGAATAAGGCAGGAAGTGCAGCAGGACCCAAGACTCCTTATGTGATTGGCCCATGCTACAATTGCGATCAGACCGGACACCTGTCACGCCAGTGCCCTCGCCCGAAGAAGCAGTACACCCAGCCTCCACCTCGTACCGGTCATGTGCATCACACCACTGTGGAAGAAGTGCCAGAAGGAGAGCCTGTTACCGCTAGTACGTTTCTCGTTAATCGATACCCCGCCGTTGTGCTGTTTGATTCTGGAGCATCGCATTCTTTCATAAGTGAAAACTTTGTTTTAAGGAGTAATCATGAGATGATAGAGTTAGACCGGGGATATCGGATAAGTTCCGCCGGAGCTGTTCTCTCCACGCGTAAAATGGCTAAAGGAGTGGAAATGACCTTTGGGGATAAACAGGCCATAGTGGACCCCATCGTCATTCCTGGTCTAGGTCTGGATGTAATCTTGGGTATGGGTTGGATGAAACTCTGGAAGGTTAACCTAGACACCGCAGAAAGAGTAGTATCCATGGTTAGCCCTCGCAATGGGTCTACCTTTCGGTTCAAGTTGCCCCGAAACCCCCACGAGATCGGAGTGTTGTTCAATATCACGGCAAAGCAGATAGCCGAGATCTCTGTAGTGTGTGAGTTTTCGGATATTTTTCCTGATGAGTTGCCTGGATTACCACCAGATAGGGATGTGGAGTTTGCTATAGAGTTAATCCCTGGAACGGCACCCATATCTCGAAGACCGTATAGAATGCACACTAAGGAGTTAGCAGAGCTTAAGGTTCAGTTGCAAGAGCTTTTGGATAAGGGTTTGATACGTCCTAGTTCGTCACCTTGGGGATGTCCCGCTATCTTTGTGAAGAAGAAAGATAAAACTCTGAGGATGTGTGTGGATTATAGACCGCTCAATGCAGTAACCATAAAGAACAAGTACCCCTTGCCCCGAATCGATGTCTTGTTTGATCAGCTGTCAAAAGCAAGAGTGTTCTCCAAGATCGACCTGAGGTCAGGATACCATCAGATCAAGATCAGACGAGAGGATATACCGAAAACAGCTTTCTCCACTAGATATGGACTCTATGAGTATCTTGTTATGTCCTTCGGATTGACCAATGCACTGGCACATTTCATGTACCTGATGAATTCGGTTTTCATGCCAGAGTTGGATAAGTTCGTTGTAGTGTTCATCGATGATATCTTGGTATACTCTGAGAATGAGAAGGATCATGCTGAGCACCTTCGGATTGTTTTAACCCGACTTCGAGAGCACAAGTTGTATGCCAAGTTCAGTAAGTGTGAGTTTTGGTTGAAGAAGGTACCTTTTCTTGGTCATATCCTTTCGGAGGAAGGAATCTCTGTGGACCCCACTAAGGTACAAGAGGTTATGGATTGGAAAGCGCCCACGAGTGTTTTTGAGGTTCGCAGCTTTTTGGGTTTGGCCGGATATTACCGTCGGTTTATTCCGGATTTTTCAAGAATAGCCAAGCCTATGACCCGTCTGACGCAGAAAAATAAGAAGTTTGAATGGACTCCTGAGTGCGAAACAGCCTTCCGCACTCTGCGAACATTGTTGACTTCTGCACCTGTGTTGGCTCAGCCAAACTTGGAGGAACCTTTTGATGTGTTTTGTGACGCATCCAAGATTGGACTTGGGTGTGTACTCATGCAGAATGGAAGAGTTATCGCCTATGCTTCCCGTCAGTTGCGACCACACGAAGAAAATTACCCCACTCATGATTTGGAACTAGCAGCCGTCGTGCATGCACTCAAGATCTGGAGACATTATCTTATGGGAAACTTATGTCACGTATATACGGATCATAAAAGTCTAAAGTATATCTTCACCCAGCCAGAGTTGAATATGAGGCAGAGAAGATGGCAAGAGTTGATTAAGGATTACAACCTGGAAGTGCATTACCACCCCGGAAAAGCAAACGTTGTAGCCGATGCCCTGAGTCGCAAGACTCATTGCAACTCCCTACAACCACTGTTGGAAGATGGATTTAATCTTATGCACCCTATTATGCTGAACAATATCACTCTACAGTGCACCCTAGAGAGTGACATCATCGAGAAACAAAAGACTGATGAAGAAATCTGTCAGATTAAGAAGAGGTTGGAAACCGGTAGTTCTTTGAACTTCAGAACAGATGAGCAGGGAATTCTATGGTATAATCAAAGGTTAGTTGTTCGTAAGGACACGGAGCTGAAAGAAAGAATTCTGAACGAAGCTCACAACTCAAAGTTGTCTATTCACCCAGGAAGCAGTAAGATGTACCAGGATTTGAAAACCAGGTATTGGTGGTCAAAGATGAAGAAAGAAGTTGCAGCTTATGTTGCAAGGTGCGATACTTGCTGCAGGATAAAGGCTATACACCTGAGACCTGCCGGACTGCTACAACCGTTGTCAATCCCAGAGTGGAAATGGGAAGAAATTAGTATGGATTTCATCACAGGTCTTCCCACTACTTAGAAAGGAAATGATTCTATCTGGGTTATCGTGGATCGGTTATCTAAAGTGGCTCACTTCATACCAGTCAAGACTACGCACCGCCCTCATCAGTATGCAGACTTGTATATCCAGAATATCTTCAGGCTACATGGAATTCCGAAGCGGATTGTTTCTGATAGAGGACCCCAGTTCATAGCACGTTTTTGGGAACAGTTGCACAAGGAACTAGGGACTAAGTTATTGAGAAGTTCCGCCTATCACCCCCAAACTGCAGGACAGACGGAGAGAGTAAATCAGATTTTGGAAGATATCCTAAGAGCTTGTGTCCTATCTTCAGGAGAGTCATGGGAGAAATGGTTACCCCTTGCCGAGTTTTCATATAACAACAGCTATCAGGAAAGTATAAAGATGGCACTGTTTGAAGTTTTATATGGACGAAGATGCAGAACCCCAGTAAATTGGGTTGAGTCAGGAGATCGAGGATTCTATGGGTCAGATTATGTGAAGGATGCTGAAGAGATTGTGCAAACAGTACAGCAACATATCAAAGTAGCACAATCCCAACAGAAGAGTTATGCTGACACCCGAAGAAGACCCTTGGAATTTCAAGTAGGAGACTATGTGTATCTTAAGGTCTCAACTATGAGAAAGGTCCAATATTTTGGAATTAAGAAGAAGCTAGCACCTTGATATGTGGGACCATACCCGATCATAGCAAAGAAGGGAGAAGTGGCATATGAAGTGCAGTTACCCCAGGAAATGAGTGCAGTTTTCCCCGTGTTTCATGTATCACAGCTGAAGAAGTGTCTTCGAGTTCCCGAACAAGCTGAAGTTCGAATCCCGGACGTCACGATCAGATCAGATCTAGAGTACTATGAACAACCTCAGGAAATAATGGACACCAAGACTCGAGAGACTCGTAACCGAACGGTGAAGACTTACAAGATTCTCTGGAGCAATCACGGACCCAACGATGCGACTTGGGAGACCGAGGAGTACTTACGCGTAAACTATCCCGCTTTTGTTAAGAAATGGTACGTAACACAAATCTCGGAACGAGATTTCTTTAAGGGGGGAAGGGCTATGACACCCTAGTGTCAAGCACTACATTAGGCACTGCAATTAGATACTAAGAAAGCATAAGCAATGCATTGCATCATTTCATGTGCATGAGAGTGCTTTTGTCTTTTGTTTATTTATTTGGATTCGGATTTCTATTTGACTTGATGATTTAAGTGGATTTTTGTTGTGGCAAATAATTTTATAAAATAGAGAATATTGGGTCAAGTGCTTTTCATATTAGAGTTTTGACTTAGTTTAAAATAGTTTATCATATAAAAATGTGTTAAACAAAATGTTTTATACTTCAAAAATTGGCTTTATTTATGAAGAGGCTATAAAAATGGTTTTCAGACAAAGTGTCTTATATGAAAGTTGTAGAGAAAATTATTTTGAGCAACTTTTATATTTGGGTCAAAACCTAGTTTGGAGTTTTTGAAACTATTTTTGTGTGGCCAAAGTTTGAAAAGTTTTTGGAAAAAGAAAAAGGAAAGGATTTTTTTTTCCCGGCGCCAACCCTTTTGGCCCATCCAGCCTTTCGGCCCAGCTCAGCCCGCGCCCGCTCGCCAGCGCTCGCCCGCGCGCCGCGCGCGCCGCGCACTGCCGCCGCTGACACGCCGCGCCGTACGCCGGCCGCAAGCGCCGCGTGGCCGACGATCTCTGCGTGAAATCTCGCGCGGCCACTCCCTCTCCGATCCTTGTCCACCCGATCATGCCACGATCGGCTTCCCCCTCTCCGCGCTCGCCTCGCCTGTCGTGCCGCCTCGCCGACCGCGCCACTGCCGCGACGTCCCGTCGCCGGCCCCGCCACGACCACGGTCGCCCGCCGGCCGAGCCAAAGACCCGAGCACCTCTCTCACTCGCTCTCCCTCACCGCACAACACACTCGCGCTCGCCTCGCACTTCCCTCCCCACGCAACAGAGCGCTCGGCTCGCTCTCGCCGCGTCCACCACCGTAACCTCCCCTCTCCGTTCCCACTCCCACTGAGCCTCGCCGTCCGATTCCTTCTGCACCGAGCTTCGCCTTCACCTCGGACGCACGGGGCGCACCTCCGCACCACCGGCCGAGCCTTGCTGTCGTCGGAGTTTGAAGAGCGCCGCCGCGGATGCCGGTCGCCGTCGAGGGCCCGCGTCGCCGTTCTTCCTCAACCCGAGCCCCGCCGCCTCCTCCTTTCATCCGAGAACCTCACCGAGCCAAGGCAAGGTGAGAACACTACCTCGCTTCAACGCTACCGCCTCCTACCTCCCCTATCTTCCCGGCCGAGCGCCATGGGCGCCGCCGCGGCCATGCTCGAGGTCGCGCTCCTCTGGAGCCGATCAAGCCGAACCAACCCCGTAGTTGTGCTCCTTAGGGTTCACACGAGCTTTTGCCTCCCCCAATTCCACCGGCGATCGTCGGAAACGGCGTAGCCGCGTGTTGCCGCCGCCACCGTGCGCCGCCGCTCGCCGCCGGCATGCTCCGGCCATGCGCTGGCCAAACCATCACCACCACCGAATGCGCCTCGTCAAGACGTGTCGATCTAGCCTAACCTCGCCGCCGGCGACCTCACCGCCGACGAGCTATCGCCGGTCAACCCTCTCCCCTGCTCTCCTCTCTCTGACGGGTGGGTCCTGTTGACCCATGGACCCCGCGCGTCAGCCACCCACCGGCCCATGGACCGAGTTCACGTAGTGGGCCGGGATGAGTTTGAAATGTTTTCTTTTTACTTTTATTTTCCAGAGATGCTTGTTATTTTTGTATAGCACGTTTCAAAAGTCCAAATGAAGTACTTTCAGTTTTGCTAGCTTGTTTATGAGTAGATCTATCATGGAAAAATATGAAAGTATTTTTGGTAGAAGTTTATATTACTGTTTTTATTTAATCCAGTTTATGTGCTTTTATTGAAATAAATGGTTATATATGTTTTCTGGTTGAGATAATTCCTGGAAAATTTTGTGTAAGAGTATTGTCATGTTTTGTACTTGTGAAAAATATATAAGGTACTGTTTATGTGAAAAAAGTTACTGTTACGATTAAAAGTCCTTTTTGGCTGATTTCTTAGAATAAATGTTAAGGTGTTTTATATGTTGAAATAAAATATGGGAAAATTTGTGTAGAATCTGTTTGTGATGTTCAAGCTAAGAAAAATGTCAGCATGAGCTGTTATGAGGAAAAATCTGAAGTTGCTTTACAACTGTGCTTTTCTGTGTTTTTCTTTGGAAATTCATGTAAGAAATAGTATAATGTTTCTGTTCATGGAACTTTCTTGATAAGTATGAAATGTGGAGTAGAATCTGGGAAAAATTTTATATTGCAATAGATTTGTTTATTTTGTGTAGGCTTGTATGATTGAGCTCTGTCAGCAAGATTTCTACAGTAGAGTGTTTATGGGTAGAAGAAGCCAGGAAAATTATGAAATCTGCCGCTTGACACTTTTTATGTGAAAAGCTAGTTCAAAGCACCTTTTGAGCAGTTATTTGTTATTTTTGTATCTGCAATTCTGTATTTTATTTTTGGCTGGAATCTGTTCAGTGGAGTCCAGCAAGTGTTGTTTGCCTTCTGGAATTTTCGTGGATTTTTCTGAGTCCAGAAAAGTGCACTTGCAGTTCAAACCTAAGTTTCTTTTGAATTATTAAATAAGAAAAAGGTGAATAAATGGATTTTGTTTTATGAATTAAATAAGTATTTACCTCAATGTCAAAAGTGGTTCAACAAGTTGGGTTTGTTGGTTTGCAAGAAATGCTCTTTTCATACCACACATCTTGCACCCGCATTGTAATTATTTATTAATCGTCGCATGCAATAGGATCGACCCCTCCGGAGCCCGACCAGGAGCCAGAGACAAACGCCGAGCAGCAGATCCCGGAGCTCCAGCAAGCCGAGGAAGCCGACCCCGCCTGCGACACTAACTTGCCCGAGTGCCCTTCCCACGAGGCCTCGGTCTTCACCCAAGGCAAGCCCCGGAGCATTCTAAGTCTCCCAGTATTTACAATTAATCTATTTGAGTCCTTTTATATTGTGATGCATTAGGTGTAGGAGTTGATTGAATCCTACTTGCTGTATTACCATTCCTTGTTGTTGATTATTATCTACCTTGTTATCCTGTTCTTTATTTATAATGTAGAATTGCTTAGTCTGCTTAATAAAAGTAGTAGTTAAGGATGTTTCCGTAATGCCCTGGTGGGTATTTACCGGATCACGGTTGGCTATATTTGCTATCGTGAAAAAGAACCTGAGTTGTAGTGAAATACGGTCGACTGGATGGCAGGGCACAAGTTTGGAAACTTGGGGCAGTCCATCCGTTGGATCGTGTAGGTTTGTATCGATGTTGGTCCTCGTTCATTTTTGAACGCGCCCTTTTACTTAGGGATATGTCGGTGCTGTAATCATCGACCCCAAAGCCGGTTAGAAGCTGTTCGGGCCGGTTTCGACCCGTGTCGCGCCCTCTAGTATGGAAATGCGATCTGCCGCGTGAGGCCATCGCTAGGTTCCAATTGGGCGGTCCGTGCTTGAACCGCGACGATTACCACCACGAACAAGCGTCGAGCGGTTGCCCAATGCATGTACCCGACGGGGAAAGTGTGGGCTGGTATTAAAGGTCTTTCACCAGCTGGTTTGGAATTCGATTCGAGTCGCCGTCTCCCCCGGTTAGTGGGAAACTATGGCGAGCTTAACCACGATACAACTCCATGTGATATTTTAAAGGTTCAACTAAAATGTGGATCAGTCAACTGGATATGGTTATATTATTGATTGCTAGATTCAGGTGAGTGCTCTAGTACAGGTGAAAACCTAGAATTAAGGAATAGGTCTAAAAGTGACAGCTCATCATTATCATTAATTACCACTTGTCTAAATTTGAGCTTTTCGCAACTAAAGATCCCAACTCCACCTCAAAAGCCTTGCATACCCTTGGAGTCTTTATTTTCAGTTGGACGGGTAAGTCTAGCTGAGTACATTCCCGTACTCAGGGTTTATCCCGTTGTTGCAGATGGCCAGGTCTACTTCGGCTATTGTAAGCACTGCCTCTACCCAGTGGAAGGTGATGAGGAGTAGGCCCAGGGCAGGGTCGTCTAGAAGCTTCCCTTTTTCTTTTGCTGGTCTGAGACTGTTGGTGGCACATTATCTTAAAAGGGAGGAGTGAGTCGTGTTGAGTCGGATTTATCAAACTATGTTTTATTTGGACCACATGTGTGGTGGTCGTGTTTCAAACTTATTTCAGCTTCCGCACTTTAAAATTCAGTATTGTAATAACTCTGTTTTAATTTCGCACTCTGATGTTTAATTTCGGTTCCATGTTCGCTGTGACGTATCTTTACGAATGTAATCCTTGAACGATGCGATCCTGTATGATGTACGGTGATAGAAATCCTTCGAGATTTCCGGACTACCGGGGTTATATGGGTTCAAGTATGAGTCGAAGTCAGACGGATTTGACTAAGATAATACTTGAGCTCTTATAATTAGGACGGTTCCGCCACAATGATGTCTTCCTCAATTCCTGGTAATTGGTTCTTCCCTCATCGGTTGAGTCAACGTCTTCTCTTGGTTTTCTTCGGCTGCTCATAAGTGGTGTAGTCAATTCTGTTGATCGAAGATCCAAAAGTGGACGTCTCCATGTCTGACATAGATGACAACATTGGTGGTGTTCAAGAACGGTCTTCCAAGAATGAGTGATGAATCATATTCTTCTTCTTCGTTGGGGTAGCATCTAATGGCTTGTACTGATTAAAGTGGTGAGTAGGAGGTCAAAGTGTCTTGAAGCTGGATTTCTCCTTCCTCATCTTGATCGTGAAGCACATCTAGATAACAGAGTTGTGTCTCCCCCAAGTTGGCTTGTGAAGTAGGTGGATGTTTCTTCAACAATGTGTTCATGAGTTGAAATTGTAGACCTTGTTGTTGTTGAAGTTGTTCCACCTCATCCCCCAAACTAGCTCTTGTGTTGCATTGATTAGTAGTGAGGAGAACATCCACTACTTGTCTTTATAGTGAACCACCAACAAACTTCCTTCGGACGACACATAGATGTTATGATGTAGTGGCATATCGTCTCCCTGATATTTGTTGTTGGTGTCGGTGTTCATGTCTTCGACAATGATGAGCGTAGGCATAGATTGACCAATACGGGGTGAGTTGCATCCTGCTCGTCATCAGTGTCCTGGCTTAGGCCTTGGGATGGCTCAAAGCTTGGCTGCCTTCGACATCACTAGTGACTTGTCTGATGATGAGTTTTGTCTATCCATGGGTTGAGTTTTGGATCTTTAAGTTCACACCATGAACAAGCAAACCTCATCTCCTACAAAATGTTAGTGGACGCATACCCGAAGGATTGCACAGAATTTGAAACATGGGATGTTGTCCACAACCTTTTTTCTCTTTTTTTATTTATCCATGCTAATGAAAAGATGATTTTAGGATTACTTTAGCACAGACTAGCATTTTATGTGTTGGCTGCATTTTAACATGGTTCAAGGCAAAGATACTTGCAGTAGAAGATAAATTGAAATAAACTTTAATACTCACAGTTCTTTCATCCATGATGAATGAGCTGAGTCTTCTTTGTGCAGTTCATCGTATGTCTTGCTTCATCTCTGATGTGAATTCATCTCAGGACTTTCCCAAAGTGTATTTAGAGTTCTCTGCAAGGGTTAGTCCAACAAAATATCCAATGTCTACACAAGCTAATTTCAGATCAATAATCAAACCAAACTCCATGTCTAATTTGATTAAGGTAGACTATTTTAACCTAAGCACCATGCTTAATTTAAAAAGCCTATGAAAGTACTCAATTTAAGTACTTTCAAACCAAAACATACTATGGTAAACAAAGATGGCATGAAAGCATAACAGAGATTTATTCAAAAAGAGATGACAGAGTATGATCACAGTAAGGAATATTTTTTTTTCTTTTTTTTCTCTTTTTTTTTCTTTTTTTTCGTTAGATGCAAATGACATGAATGCATGCAAGGAACTAAATATGATGAGGATTTGATAAAAGAAAACCTAAACTGAATGGAGTGGATGAATGATTAAAAGTAGACATGCAGTGGAATGCAAGAAATTAAAAAGATAACTACTCATAAAGTTTAAAGTCCATGAGCAAGACTATCTCACCTTGATCAGAGTAGTCAACATGAAAGCTGGCTATACAAACTCCTTTGCATGAAAGCTTTAGTAATAAAACTCAGTTTAAGGAATTGGCAATTGCTTTTAGTCATTAACTCTACCTTACTAGGTTTGCACCTGCACTAAACAAGCACTTGCTAATTAATCAATCAAGAGTGACTATTTCATCAATAGCCTTTCAGATTCCATAACCATCTTAGTTCCATAAGTTCTACGGGAGATGATCTAAAGTCAACTGCTCACTGTCCAGGAGCGATGGCGATTATAATCGATTCCTACCAGCTGGGGATAAAATGTCTCACACTCGCCCGGCACATTCCGGCTACGGCAGTCGTAAGCTACCAGTCAGGAGATTCGAGAACACAACGCGCGGGACGGCCATGGGCCCTTCTACACCGGGGGTTATCTCAGTGCCAGGTCGCTCAATCTATAACTGCCCATGGTCATGCCAGGTCGATCAGGCCCTGCCTGCCCTCGGACCATGCCAGGTTGATCAGAATAGTTGCCCACGGTACAGCTGAGGCCCTGGGTGTTAGGCGTCAACATCTCCATCACCGGCTCGAATAACCTTACTCGGCTTCGCGGGAGGTACTCAGACCTACTCCGTTAAGTGATCGACGCGTTCAATTTGACTGAAGTTACATTCCCGAACGGGTCCTATGCGACACAGACGGGAGCCTACTAGCACAAAGGACCCATGTCCTGCTGCCCTTACATCCCGCCTCCGTCTCAGATTAATTATCACATGGTTATCTCATGATAGCACAGGCTAAACATGATCAGTATCCACCTACTGCGGGAGACAGGAAATCACCCGACTTTTACCGATCTAAGCAGGGCTAAGCATTTAACGAGCCTAGACCTAAACAAGGGTATCAAGATATATTGCAGGTGGACAAGGATAAGTAATAATGCATCAATGGTAGCAATCAATTCCTATAACCTAATGCATCATTCATCATCAGGTTAATTATAAAACATTTGCAAACCATAGGAGTTAGAATGCTCCGGGGCTTGCCTTTCTCAAAGTCCGACGGACGGTGGTCGAGGCACTCTGGTAGCTCGTCAGCGTCGGTCCCTCCGGCTTCTTCGTTCAGGTTCTCCTCCGGACTGGGCTCCTCCGGTGCTGACTGGGGTTGGGTCTCCTCCGCTGATCCTGTATGATGCATGGGATGTATGAATAGGATGAATGCACATAGAATGCATATGCGATGACAAATGGACAGCATTCGGGAGATAAGCACATGTCATCTACTTCATTCTCTTCAACAAGGTAGTCAACATCATCCTAATTACCTAACCTATCATAATCAACTGGTTAAGCTATGTTGTCACCACATCAAAGTTTTACTTAATGAGTTATTATCCTTTAATTACTTGCTGAAATTAATCTATTTAATCATGCTTAAAACAGTAACCCATCCTAGACAGCTTCAGAAAAATCTACAGAAATTACTGGAAGTTAACAACTCCTAATCTAGCTCTCTATCCAAATTTCACCCCATTTGGACTTAAACTCTATCCCCTATGAAAAAGACAAATTCTACCATGAAAAGATGCTTTGAACTACACATCATATTAAAAAGTGTCAAACAACAAATTTCATAATTTTCCTCTGAACTTCTTAGCACAAGAGCAGTCAGTAAAAATTACCAAGTTCATATTCCTCATATTTGAATTACTACAAAAATCACAAGAAAACAGCATTTAGTCAATTTAAAAGCTACTGCCAAAATAATTCACATCACAGCTTCATATTATATTTTTCTCTGAAACTACACATCCATACAAACCTAACAAAATTAGAATCATATTTTTCTGACTTATACATAATTAGTTATGCATTTTTCAAGTTAACAGGACTTTTATAATTTAAATAAATCTACACATAGAAATATCACCAAAAATGCATTTAACATTTTTTACAGATAGATCTATTCATGCTGAGCACAACAAAATTTGTTTCACAGGATTTGGACTTAAAATGAGCCTTGTATGAATTTTTGGAGCTTTTACATAATTCTGCAAAAACATAATTAAAAGAAAACTCAACCTAAAATGCTACGGACACCCAAACGGATGCACCTGCAGACACAGACCTAAACGCTACGCGCACCCGGCTAACCCGAGCACTATTGCACCCAGACTTTTCCCTTTCTCCTTTCTTTTCACTGACAGATGGGGCCCACGGATCAGGACGACCCCATGCGTCAGGTCAACGGACCCACACGTCAGGCAGCGCACACACCCGCCGGCGTTGACCGGCCCTAGCTCGCCGGCGGTGAGGTTTCCGGCGACACCGACTCCACCACTCGACTCACCTACGCGAGGCGGACCTAGTCGGCTAGGTCGCACGACCAGTGCATCACCGGAGCAAGCTCGACGGCGGCAATGGCGGAGCGGCGGCGCGGCAACTCCTCGGCATGGCCTTGCCAGGCTATTTCATGGCTTGGCGACGCGAGCACCGGCTCAAGCGCACCCTAGGCTACCTCCTAAGGCCTCTATCGAGCTCTGCCGGCCTCGGCATTGCCCGGCGCCACGCACGGCGGCGGTCCGCGGTGGTCACGGCGGTGACTTGCCCCTGTTCCAGCGGAAACAAGGCACGAGAAAGGTCTCCATCTAACCCTAAGCTTCTACGGAGGTTGAGGAGATGAGAACTGGGCTTGGATTGGGATGGTTTGGCCAGAGGTGGCCGGACCAAGGTTTGGTCATGGCGGCGGCCATGGCGGGAACCCGAAGATGGCATCCGCTGTTCCGCCGGCTAGAGAGGGAGAGAGGGGAAACCAACCCTTGCTGGTGAAAGAGGAGGTTAAGGCGGAGAGACTGGCGGGAGGAATTGAACGGCGGTGCACGGTGGAGCGAGTAATCGCTCGCCGGAGTTCGGCGGGCGGCGGCGGCGTGGAGCTTTGGTGAAGATGGAGCGAGGCAGAGCGAGCGAGAGAGTGAGCGTTCGGTCCACGAGCGCAAAGCGGAGAGGAGGCAATTGAGAGGGAGGGCACAGGTGCGTTGCACCTGGCCGGTTGCCGTCGGGGAGGAGCGCCGACCGGCGCGGCGGCGTTAGGCATCGGCCGACACGCGGCGGCCGAGGACGGGGCGTTAGGGCGACGTGGCGCCTTTTGCGCAAACCGCGGGCGACGGCGTATGGCGGTTTAGCCGACCGGCGAGGCGGTCTCGCGGCGGCGGCGGCGGTTTCGGCCGGCGTGGAGCGGCGCGCGCGCGCGGGAGGGAGAAGAGGGACTGCCAGGTGGGGCCCACTGGTCAGGTTTAAACTAATGAAGTTTTGTTTCAAACTTTGATGCTCTATAACTCCCAAACTAAGCCGAATTAGGAGAAGGTCCAAAAAGCAAAGTTGCTTAGAATTTTGTAAAGAACAATTCATATTTAAGGCTCAAGTCCAAATTCTGCTTAGAAAAAGAAATTTAGTGCTAAACCATTTTTCTAAAGCAAGAAATCATAATTTAAAAGCTTTTTCTGAGAAAGTGCTTTTAAGCAAAGTTGTTCCTTTCATCAAGATCTACAAGTTTGTTATAAGGCACTTGGTCAGAATCAGAAAGCATAACAAGGTTATACTAGAGACTATGCAAGGACTTAAGCACTCAACAAGCATATGCACATGAAATGATGAGATGCTATGCTCATGCCATGTCAAATTATGCAGTTAGGGATTGCTTAACACCTAGGGTGTTACAGCCCTCCCCTCCTTAAAAGAAATCTCGTCCCGAGATTTGGATTACCAACCATTTCTTATAAAGTGTGGGTACACCTCCCTTAGGTAGTCATCCGTCTCCCAGGTAGCATCCCGATCATCTTGCTCACTCCACGACACTTTGTATTGTTTCACGATTCTTCCGCGGGTCGCTCTTTCTTTTTCATCGAGCACTCGACATGGTGTGATCGAGTAAGTGAGATCAGATTGCAACTTGATATTGGCTGGTTGTACCTCTTCTTCTGGTACTCGAAGACATTTCTTCAATTGAGAGACATGAAACACTGGGAAAATAGCCTTTAAATGTTCCGGTAATTGCAGTCGATAAGCCACTTCTCCCCTCCTTTGCACAATTGTTGACACTCCTTAATGGATTCACTCTAAGAATGAGTCACATAAAATAATAAACTAGTGAAAGCACGAAAGAGTGTACGGGACACTACTAACTTCACTTCACGTCAAGTTGTCATCCCCAACATGAAGCTAGTAATGAAATTATATTAGGGCACTGGATTAAGAGATATATATATTTACCCGCAAGCGCACAGATAAACATACCCGTTGTAGAGCATTTCACCCAAGCTAGTCTCAGGTATCGTTATTTATATTTAGCCTAGAGACTAATCAATTCAAGGTATGATAGTATTGAAAGAACTTAACAGCATGGCACACACTTATAACATTGATAACATACTAATTACTATGGACATGAATCAGGTACAGAGTAAATGGTAGAATAGATAATTCATAAAGGATAACAGAGATCAGATCAATCAAGGATAAACTTAGAACAGTACTGCCTAGTCAGATGATGATTAGAACAGGTATAAACAAGGAACATTCCTAAGTTATTCTAGTTACAAGTCATAGCATACATTGATTAGTGCAATTATATTTAGCAATCATTGGCTAGGTCACATCATATTTATAATCAAGAGGCAACTCCATAGCTAAGGTGTCAAGCATAGTAACCCTTAAACCATGAGTTAACTGAGCCATACCGAACACTATATTCGGGAGGTGGAATACAGAGGACTCAACAGGTCTGTCACACCCGCGATCTACCACTCTATCCGGAACATAGGATGTATTCGCAGATAAATAGTGTATAGGCACCATGCCTACACAGCATTCATCACCCACCCGTTGTACTTTAAGATGAGCGCTATACGAACATGAGTATAAATATAAAGATGAACTATCTATGCCAAATATATAATCAAAGCAAACTATAAGTATTATAACTAAGAATATAATCATTGATGTCTTAATCATATCAATTGTATTGCTGTCTAGAACACAATAATGAACAATAAAGTGAATTAGATCACCGATAAGAACTAAAGTACGAACTAGCACATGAACTAGAGCAAGATTATGAACTAGATAATGAACTAGACGATGAACATGAACTAGACGATGAACTAGAACATAAACAATGAAGAACAATGATGAACTAGAAGAGCAATTATGAAATAGATCCATAATGTTAATACAAGAGAGAAGATCTTGGGTTTACCGAGCCTTCTCGTGACTAGATCAGGAATCCAAGCGAAGCTTGCCTCCTCTAATCCTATTCTATCTACTATTCTAGGTGGATGAAGTTCTAAAGCCTCCGATTGATCTCCTTCTGGTTGGTCTAACTCTGATGAATGAATTGCCTTGCTTCAAATGCCCGATTGCCCTGGAGAGGGGGGTCAGGGGTCTGTTTATATAGCCCTGGGCGATGAATCGTGGCCCTTGGATCAAACCGACTTCACGTAGGGCTGAGATCGATCCTCAAAGGCGGTGGAAGTAGCTTGCAGAAGACGGAACCGCGGGGCAACCGTGGGGGACCGGTCGGTCATGGGGTGGGACCGGTCGGTCCCACCTGTCGGCCTCTGGTGGTGATCTTCGTCATGGTGTCCTCTTACGTCCCCTGGAGTCTTCTAGAAGTATCCTGACGTGGCGAATGCGTTATCTCCCGTCGGTTTCCTTCTATGGGAAGCTATTGCTGCTGATTTCCTGGTTTAGTCCCTGCAGAATCATAACTCACCAAAACTCATGGAATATTGTCAGTTGAAACCCTAAATCTTTGTTGGTGATCATATTCTTGCCCTTTTCATCTTTATTTATCCCTTAATTATGATAGTTAACCAGTGTCAACAACTCCCCCAAGCTTACCTTTTGCTAGTCCCTTAGCAAATATTTATGATAAATCTGGAACTGTTATTATGCCTTCATATAAAAATCATCCTTGGTTTAGAGTTAATTATTCTAACCTTCTCATCTTACCTTTAACCATGGAGCTTTTGCTTTTACCTGAGTCTTTAAACAATTGGAAGATAGAACAATCAAGTTAAGCACTGTATCTCTAACTCTTTGATCAACCTTCATTCTGGAGTTTTTGTATATATTTTCAAAATAAAACTCAGAGATTCCTTTGTATGACACTCTCAAATCACTCTTTTATATTTTATGATTCCTCACTGATGCAATTTTCCTTCCTTCTATGGATATATATCTGGAGCTTTAAGAAGTAAAAAGCATATCTTACTAAGTCAAAGTTCAAAGTTTAGGAAGAAAGATGTCATACTCATAGATCAAGAGTTTAGAACATTTGAAATTTGTCATCTCTTGTTGGCATATTGTAATTAGAGGAACCATGGGCTATCATTCTTTTTCTCATACTTTTATCATAACTCTTTTCTTCTCTTTTTTTTTCTTTGAGGTAGTCGGACACTTGTCCCTTTTTATTTCCTCCTTTTATACTTTTGCATAGCCCATGCCTCTAACACAATACTACATCGGAAGAGTGAATCTTTTAATAAAACATTCTTGATCTCTAGAGCATGATAAATTTCTTAACCATAACTAAAAACTTAGAACAAAGCAAGTAGCCTCATTTTTAAAATCATATTAATGGCTCTGGGTAGGAATTCATGTTATGTCATACAGGATCTCATCATGTGTTTTTCATCTTTTTCAAAAAGTAAATCTCCAGAACTCTAGTATCTCTAGGAATTAGATAAACAGCAGCTCAAACCCTTTTATATCATATCTCACAATTATCTAGACTTTTAGATCAAGCATTTGCAACCCATAGGTTTTAGATTCAGAGTTTATTCAGGTTTAAACATTTAAGTATTAAAAAGGCAGAGCAAAAGTTCATTATTTAATATGAGCAAAATTAGGCTCCTATCCACCTAGACATTTATTTATTTAATAATAGTTATTTAACTTTTTAGGATTTTCTTATATTTTTATTTATTAACCTGATCTAACTAGATAGAACTAATAGATAAAAAGCAACGATACTTATCATAATAACTGAGGGTGCTCTCCCCCAAGCTGGATCTTGACTTAATCTTTTTCTCCAGAAGTCGAGTAGACCGACAATGATTTCTGTTGGAAACACACTTGCTCACCTTCGCTTTCGTGCGAGGGAAAGGCGAAGGTGGCCAAGCGTCGGGGGCAGAAACGAAGGTTCAGGGAACAAAGACTATTATTGTAGCTCTATTCCCAAAAAACTTGTCCCTTACACTGTTCACCCCTTGGTATTTATAGGGAATACCAAGGGTCACGGGACTAATTACGAAAGGGTACAACAAAGATTCCCTGCCTCCACGCAGGGAGGAGGGGCAAAGAAGTAAAAACACAGTTGCAGCGGAAACCCTAATCAGCCTTCCCTCTGTGCGCCGCCACTCGGTCTTGCCCACCTTCGGGGGCAGGCGTAAAAAACTTGACCTTCGACTCCGCTTGCGCTCGAGCCAGCGTCCTTCCGTCGCCTCGCCGAACCCTTCGCTCCAAGCGAAGTGGCCTCGCAAGGCGAGCGAGGGTCACCTGCCGGGTTGTCACGTCTTAACCTGCAGGGAGATGCAGCAAAGCCTCGGGGGTCGGATCCACAGCGAGGGTTAGAAAAACGGGTCCGAGGGTGTGGATCACGCGAAGGTCTTTCCTGCCTGTGCCCCGCGTGGTGCCGCTGCCGAGGGTCCTAATCCCCAACAGTAGCCCCTCGTTGCTTTGGATCTAAGGAGCGAAGCTTAGGCCCAAGCAGCGCCTTTCGATGGGAGACGTGTAGAGACCCTAGGCAGCGACGCCCGCGACTGCTTTGGGCCGGGCCGTAGTACTGTTTGCTTTTGTACTGTTGGAAACCGCTCCGTTTTTTGTGCCGAGTTTTTTGGCTACCGTGCTGATTTTGTCGGGCGGATGCTCCCGCTTGGTGCCCTATAAAATAGAAGGGGTAGGTGGGGGGCTTTCGTCTTGTGCCCTTAATCGCGCTTGCCATCTTGCTGCCGCTCGTTTGTTGTTGCGAAGGTTGTTTTTCGCATAGTTGCGAAGGCTTAGTCTGCTTGCGTTTAGCAAGGGTTAGTTTTTTAGAGATGGCGAGGTTGAAGCAAACTGCTCGCGCTGTATCCCCCGCCGCTACGGATGAGGGGACTACCTTCGAGTTCGAGCTTAGTCGGGTTTGCGCCTCCGAGCTCGCATCCTATGTCAGGTGGGGTTGGATTGAAGACGGAAAGGCGAGTGTCAGTGATGGGGAGACGGTGCCGAAGCCAGGTGCAGACGAGGTTGTTGTTTTTGAGGAATTCTTTTCAGCCGGACTTCGTTTTCCGGCTGACTCCTTTGTGACTTCAGTTCTGCGAAGGTTCAATTTGCGCTTTCATTAGCTTACACCTTCGTGCTTCACGAAGATGTCTGTTTATGTTTGGGCCTGCCGATCGCAGGGGATTGTCCCTCATGTCGAAGGGTTTGTTCGCACTCATCGCGTCCATATGCAGCCTCGGAAGTTCACTGATAGCGAGGGCAGATCCAGTTTTGGTTAGTTTGTTGTTTACACTTTCTGCCATTGCGCCGGCGCGGAGCTACCGGTACAAGCTCAGAAGAATAAGTGGAGCAGTGGGTGGCAAGAGTTCTGGTTCTACTACAAACTCAGTGATGATATTGAGCTTTGCGGTGAGCTTCCGTTGCTTGGAGAAGTGAGCGCCGAAGCTAGGATGAGTGCCGAAGCTCACGCCTCTGTTGACTGTCTGAGGGTGGTTGCCTGCTCGTAGTGCGCGCGTGACCTGGTGGAGGAGTATTGATGCGCCAAGATTTGGCCTCTTGGGCGAAGGCAGGCATGGTTCAAAGTGGAGGATGATCCCAAGTACGAAGGTAGGGGTTTGAAGAGGCCGAGCCTAGACCTTGACAAGGTTTGGGAGAGAACTCTCCAAAAGTTTCCCTCACGCGGAGATGGGATCGAGGCCATCTACAAGCGTGTCCAGCAGTGGACTGTGGAACTTGTTGGGAAACTGTCCACGCTGGAGACTAAGGCGATCCACAGCTCGGTGGGTAGCGGAGGTCGGGTGAACAGAATGTTTGATATTTTGGGGTCCGGTATGCGGACTGGCCAGCTCCTTCGAGCGAGCATGCGCCGAAGAAAAGGAAACGCGAAGCTTCAGGGGAGAGAGGAATTGTCTCCCGGCCGAAACGAGGCCGTGGACGAGGCCGAGGTGGTGCCGGTGGCCGGGTGAAAACACTCGCAACGAAGGTCGCGGCCGTCTCGGCTGGTGCCTCTTCGTCAGCTATTGTTGCTTCCGGTCGAGGTGTCGGTAGGGCTGCAGGGCGGGTGCCCCGAGTTGGAGGGATCAGTGCTTTGATTCAGATTTCGGACGACGAGGATGAGTCTGATGATGATGGGGTGGAGGAGGAGAAGGATGGAAAGGAGGGGAGAACGGACGAGGGTTCGTCTGATGAAAGCAGCGAAGCTTCCAGTGAAGGACATGACACCGATGAGGAGGTGTCCATCGATGACACCCACGAAAGAGAGGCAGCCTCGCCAAGCGCTGGTGCGATGGTTACCTAGAGCGTGGACGACATCGTTCGAGGTACTGAATTAGGTAGTCCTCGGCGAGGGTCAATTCCCAGCTTTGCGGGCTCGCACCTGTGGGTGGAGGGTTTTGAGTTTGATGGAGAACTCGAGTCTGACCGAGCCCGGGGAAAAAGACCGTACGGCGAGGCAAGTCGGTCAAGCCTCCCAGAGTATGCTAAGAAGCTTGGAATTTCTGATCCGGCGACTGAGCTGTTCACCAGTCCGGACCTTCGGGATTGTCACTTGCAATGTGGCCCGGAGGAAAGGCGTTTTTTGGGCCGAATCTTCGGCCACATTTGTGTGCCGGAGGCAGAGGTTCTACTTGCGGACCAAGCGGTTGGTGACACCTTTGACGACGTTGACGTCAAGTTGGCGGAGCTAATGCTCTTGAACCGCGCAGCGAGGCGGAAGGTTGGCTCCGACATGGAATTTATGAGAAACCATATTACTGAGCTTGAGAAGGAGAATAGCAAACTGGCCCGGAGCCTAGAGAATAAAGAAATTGAACTGAAGAATGCTTCGGAGAAGGCCGCGAAGGCTCGAGAGGAGGCAGTTGAACTGGCGAAGCGTAATGCTGATCTGATTGCCGCGGGAAAGGAGAAAGACAAGGCTTTGGCCGAAGCCGAGGGTCGGCTAGGAGATTTGAACAAATCTTGGCGGGCGAGTGTGGAGAATGTCAAGCGTAAGCTTGATTGTTGTCTGACCGAGGCTGGAGGCTCTACCGGAGAGCCATTGCCTGCAGCTGACGCGGAGGCCTTCGAGGGCTGGCTGGGTAATGAGCTTGATGTATTTAGCTCGTTAGTTGCCAATGCAGCCGATTTTGGTGGCTACGCCGGGGCTTTGGCAATGGCGAGCACGCTTCGTCTAGCGGATTGTGATCATCTTCGCAAGATCAAAAGGCCGAACCATGCCTTTCCGTCGGTCGATGAAGTTCGCCGGATGAAGGTTGATGACGCAGAAGTTCGGAACTGCGCGATGCGTTTGCTTCGCAAGTTTTGGATCTCCGGAGGTGGCCGAGCTCTCGCCTTCGAAGAAGCTGCCGAGGCTACACGTCAGGTTCGCGTCCTTTTTAAGATTTTGATTTTGTTGCTTTGTTTTAGAGGGGTTATTACTAATTTTGGCGAGGTTTGTCTTTGTTTTGGTTACAGGCTCGGAAAGATGCGATGCCCTCGCCGTCTACGGAAGTTGAAGCAGGAGGTGGCTCTGAAGCTGCCCCTGAGTCAGGTGCTGCGGGAGTTACGCTCGCCGAGATTGAGGCCTTGACCGGTGACGTCCCGAGCACTGAAGAGGCCATCGTGGAAAAGACCGCGACGGAAGAGGGGCCTGCTTCGACCGTCGAGGCTGCCGTGGAAAGATCTGCGGCAGAGGAGCCGCCTGCTGAAGCCTCGACCGTCGCCATTGGCGAAGGTTCAGAAGCTATCGACAACGGAGCTGCGGGTGGTGCTCATAGGGAAACTGGTCAGGTGTGAACGTCGGGATTGTTGGGGCGAGGGAGCCCTTTTGTAGAACTTGTGGTTGTTTGTAAAGACTTGATGAGGTTGAGACATCTCATATTTTTGTGAAACATGCAGGTTCCTGACGGAACTGTGCTAGGCGTATTCAACGTGACTCCGCTGATGTTAAAATACCAAGATGTTTTTATAACTGGTGAATCGTGGGCTCGCGCTAGGTTTAAATATCCTTCGCTTTCCTTTGAACGTTTTTGGTGGTCGAAGGTGCGGAGGTATGATTTAAAAAATAGTAGGTCGAGTCGATTTTGGCGCGAAGCAGACTATACAGACCGTCAAGCCGATCGTTATTTGTTTGGATCTTCTTCGACCTCGCAAGCTGGCGGTGATGATGATATTGATGAGAGCGCAGCTTTAGAATATTTGTTCGGGCAAAGAGAGCTTGATATAGGTTCGGATGGGACGCTTGTGGTTCCGATGGAAGAACCTTCGGAAGTTAGTGAGACAAGGCATAGATACATGTATAGGGCGAGGGTTTTACCCGGGGAGCTGTCAATTGTCCCTGCAGCTCCTTTATTGTGGGGACCCCTGGTTTCGGTGGAAGGGGAGTTTGAGGGGGGGGACCAAGGGTTTGGATGGTTTGGTACTGATTGAGGATGAGGATGGACCCGTGTAATTTTTGATTTTTTGGTGTTCAGTTGTGTTGTTGTTTTAAAGTATTGAGACTAAGACGTTTGATGTAACCATTTGTGATAATCAGGTTGAAATTATTTGTAGGGCTCGCGTAACCCCTTTGTACACTGATTTTGAAAAAACAGCGACGCCCCCCACTTTCTTTTAGCGAGGCTCGCGTAATTCTTTTCGATAAGCTGGTTTTGAAAAAACAGCGACGCCCCCCACTTTCTTTTAGCGAGGCTCGCGAAACGCTTTTCGATAGGCTGGTTTTGAAAAAACAGCGACGCCCCCCACTTTCTTTTAGCGAGGCTCGCGTAATGCTTTTCGATAAGCTGGTTTTGAAAAAACAGCGACGCCCCCCACTTTCTTTTAGCGAGGCTCGCGAAACGCTTTTCGATAGGCTGGTTTTGAAAAAACTGCGACGCCCCCCACTTTCTTTTAGCGAGCCTCGCATAATGCTTTTCGATAGGCTGGTTTTGAAAAAACAGTGACGCCCCCCACTTTCTTTTAGCGAGGCTCGCGTAATGCTTTTCGATAAGCTGGTTTTGAAAAAAAAAACAGCGACACCCCCCAGTTTCTTTTAGCGAGGCTTGCGTAATGCTTTTCGATAGGCTGGTTTTGAAAAAACAGCGACACCCCCCACTTTCTTTTAGCGAGGCTCGCGTAATGCTTTTCGATAAGCTGGTTTTGAAAAAACAGCGACACCCCCCACTTTCTTTTTTAACGAGGCTCGCTCAACGCTTTCGATTAGCGGATTTTGGACTTCGCGCCTCCCCTTACCATAGGAGAAGGTAAAATTAGCCTTTTGGCGAGCCCTGGCTTGTGTTGCGAGGGTGCTCGATTTTTTGGACTTCGCACCTCCCCTTCATCTTAGGCGGAGGTGAAGTTTGCTTTTCTGCGAGCCCCTGGCGTGTTTCGCGAGGGTGCTCGACTTTTTGGACTTCGCGCCTCCCCTTGTCTTAGGTGGAGGTGAAGTTTTTTTTTTTGCGAGCCCCTAGTGTGTTTCGCGAGGGTGCTCGATTTTTTGGGACTTCGCGCCTCCCCTTATCTTAGGTGAAGGTGAAGTTTGCTTTTTGCGAGCCCCTGGCGTGTTTCGCGAGGGTGCTCGACTTTTTGGACTTCGCGCCTCCCCTTATCTTAGGTGGAGGTGAAGTTTGCTTTTTGCGAGCCCCTGGCGTATTTCGCGAGGGTGCTCGACTTTTTAGACTTCGCGCCTCCCCTTGTCTTAGGTGGAGGTGAAGTTTGCTTTTTTGCGAGCCCCTGGCGTGTTTTGCGAGGGTGCTCGACTTTTGGGACTTCGCGCCTCCCCTTATCTTAGGTGGAGGTGAAGTTTGCTTTGTTAGAAAACGTTTGTTTTTTGAAAGCAATCTTAAAATGGATGCATCGATTATAGCACTCTTTGAAGAAGAGGTGCTTTTTCGATGCTTTCTAATAAACTTAAAGATTTGAATTCTTCTTTTTTTCGGGGGTTCTAACCTGTATTAAGGGTACGGATGCTGCCTCGTTAAAAAACCTTACGCCCCTTCGTAAGAAAAAAGAGTGCAGCTCCTTGTGTTTTTGTTATATGAACAGAAATGGAAGGAAACGAGAGTGAAACAAAAAATTACATAACGCGAGAGCTCGCTAAGGCTCCGCTATGGGTAGAACTTGCGAAGGTCGTCAATGTTCCAGGTGTGAGGTAGGATGTTTCCTTGGCTGTTGGAGAGTTGGAAAGAGCCGGGGCGATTGCATTCCACAATCAAATATGGGCCTGTCCACTTAGGCTGAAACTTCCCCGCCATGCTGGCGTTTGGCTTTCTGATGAGAACGAGGGACTCCAAACCGACAAATTATTTGTTGCCAGAAAAACTTTTTTACTGCGAGGGAAGTGATGGAAGACAATGGTCTTGTTTCAATCCACTTTGTGAAGTATTCCACGGCTACCACCGCGTAGCGAAGGTTCCCTGGAGCCGTCGGCAGTGGGCCCACGAGATCCATTGCCCACCTTTGCAAAGGCCAAGTTGGGCATATGAGAGTTGTAGGTGCCCCGGGGCGTTTTGGTTCTTTGCCATCATTTGACAACCCTCGCAATGCTTGACGATGGTTTCTGCATCTCTTAATGCTGTTGGCCAGTAGAAGCCTTGCCGGAACGCTTTACCGACTAGAGCCCTCGGGCCGTTATGAGAACCACAGATTCCCTCATGGACTAGCCTGAGAATGTCGTTGCCTTCAGGCTGCGACACACATTTGAGCCATGGCGAAGTTACCGAAGCTTTGTACAGAGTGTTGTCAACAATCTTGTACCCTCGCACTCTTTGCTTTAGTCTGTTTTCGTCTTCTCTATTTTCTGATTCATGAAGCCCCTTGATGTAGGCTATGATAGGTGCTCTCCAATCCTCACACTGGATTGCACTGACCAACTTGATGCTGATTTCTGAGGCTTCGAAAGCTGACCGAGTAGCAACCTCGTGGAACACATCTGGTGGAAGCTGTAACTGTTGTGCGGCTGCTTTGGCTAGGCAGTCTGCCTCGCTGTTTTCAGTCCTTGATATTGCTTTTACAGTTATGCCGAGGAAGAAAGATTCTAACCTTCGGACATATTGGAAATACTTTTAAAGTTCTGGATCTTTTGCTTTGTAGTTTTTCTCAATGTGGCCCGCAATGACTTGTGAGTCTGTGTTGATGAGTGCCCTTCGGACTGACAGCGACCGTAGCCTTGAGAGTGCCAGAATCACAGCTTCGTATTCCGCAGAGTTGTTTGTACATTTGAAGTCGAGTCTTCGAGTATATCTCAGCTTCGACCTGGAGGGCGAGATTAGAATGGCCGAGGCACCGGCTCCGGTTGCACCCCAGGCTCCATCGACAAAAACGGTCCAAAACTGGTTATGTTGAGGTTCATCGCCACGAGGGTCGGGCGTCCACTCCGCTATGAAGTCGACTAATACCTGCGATTTGACTGCCGTTCTGCCGACGAAGATCACAGCGTAACTGTTGAGCTCAACTGCCCATTTTGCTATTCTTCCAACTGCCTCGTTGTTTTTGAAAATATTCTCGAGGGGATAAGACGAAGGTACACGGATCTCGTGTGCCTGGAAATAGTGCTTGAGCTTTCTTGATGCTATAACCACGGCGTATGCTATTTTCTCGAGCTCCGAATAATTTCTCTTTGGGCCTTCGAGGGTTTCTGAAACATAGTAGATGGGGGCTTGCCTGGTCTTGTTGTTTTCGCGGAGCTCCTTGATGAGAACTGCGCTTGCTGCGTGAGGCGAAGCTGCGACGTAGAGTAACAATAGATCTCCCTTGCCTGGGCTGGTTAGGGCAGTCAAGCTGGTCAGATACTTTTTCAACTCCTCGAAGGCCTTTTGCTGCCGGGGACCCCAATTAAACGGAGCGTTGCTTCTGAGCGTTTCAAAGAAAGGCAACCCTCGCTCTGCGGATCTTGAGATGAATCTGCTAAGTGCTGCTAAACGACCAGACAGACGCTGAGCTGCTTTTTTGGTCGCCGGAGGTTCCATGTTCATGATGGCGTCGATCTTCTCAGGGTTAGCTTCGATTCCCCTGGCTGAGACGATGCAACCTAGCAATTTGCCTTCGCTTACCCCGAAAACGCATTTTTTTGGGTTTAGTTTCAATCCGGCGGACCGGAGGTTGCTGAATACCCTCGATAAGTCTGATATGTGATTTTCTTTTAGTTCACTTTGTACAACCAGGTCATCGACATAGGCAGAGACGGCATGCTCATCTTTGAAAACTTCAGAGGTCATGCGAGCGAAGGTTGAGCCTGCATTTTTCAAGCCTTCTGCCATTCTTCGGAAGCAAAAAGTGCCCGAGGGTGTGATAAAACTTGTTTTTTCCTCATCTTCTTCATTCATCCAAATCTGGTGATAGCCTGAAAAGCAATCAAGGAGGGACAGCATTTGGCAACCAGCCGCTCTGTCGACCAAGGTGCTTGTGTTTGGGAGAGGGAAATCATCCTTCAGACAAGCTTTGTTCAAGCAAGTGAAATCCACGCACATTCGCCATTTTTTGTTCTTCTTTTGGACTAGGACCACATTTGAGAGCCAAGTTGGGTATTTGACCGGGCGAATGACGCCTGCGTCCAAAAGCCTTTTTACCTCAGCCCTGACATCTTGCGAAGCTTTTGTTTAATTGGCCGATAGCCTGTTTTGATGTTCAGGCTATGCTCAATCATTGATCTGTTTACACCTTTTAGGTCCTCTGCGGACCAAGCGAAGGTGTCGGAATTTTCTCTGAGGAAGGTAACGAGGTTGCCTTCTGATTGGGGGTCTAGATTGGCTGAGATGAGCACCTTTCTTTCGGCGTTGCCCTCGAAGAGTTGGACTTGTTTGGTTTCCTCCTTTGGCGCTGCCTTCACTCTGTCATTGCAGACTTCACCCTCGTCGCTGAGGTCGGGGGTTTTAGGTTTTGACAAATTGTGGACATTACGTTGCCCTGGGGCTACGTTCCCCTCAGCTGCCGTTGCAATGTCTTGGTCTCCGAATACTGCAACCACACCCTTCGGAGCGGGAAGCTTCATGCAGAGGTAAGCGGGGTGGATGACAGCATTGATTCGTTGCCATGGCCAATGTGGCCGGTTTCACCTTGCATAACATTCTGATTGACACCGGAAGCTCAGCAGACATCTTGTTCGTCAAAGCCTTCGAGGCAATGGGATTTGACAGGCGCAGTTTGGACCCCGCCGGCAATTCACTGTACGGTTTCGGAGGAAGAAAGATTGATGCTATCGGCAAAAAGCAAATCCCTGTATCCTTCGCCGAAGGGGAAAGAGTCCGAACTGAAACACTGACATTCGACATAGTAAACATGGATTATTCGTACATCGCCATTTTCGGCAGGGGTTTCACCAACAAGTTTAACGTTGTCATCAAGCAAAGCTACCTGTGCATGAAGATGTCATCCCCTTTCGGCGTTATAGCTGTACATGGAGATCAGCAAGCCTCTAGAAGAATTGAGGGAAAACCAACCCCAGGCTACAGCCTCATCAACGAGGTGGCAAATAAAGACGAAATGCAAAAAACCATCAAAGAGCACGCTATCGTCAGCTCGTCGGAATGCAAAGTCGGGGCAGCCGAAGAAACGGTAAAGATTCGGCTAGTGGCCTCCAGGCCCGAAAGAACTGTGCACATCGGGTCAAGCATGCCGGAAGAAGAGAGAAACAATCTGGCATCTTTCCTCACGACAAACGACGACATTTTCGCTTGGTCAGCAAACGACTTACAGGGCGTCAGCAGGGATCTCGCCCAGCACAGTTTGAACGTCGCAAACGGCGCTAAGCCCAGGAAGCAAAAACTGAGAAAAATGTCGAACGAAAGGGCAGATGCGGCGAAAGCCGAAGTGCAAAGATTACTCGATGCGGGAGTAATCCGACCAGTCCAGTATCCCGAATGGCTGGCGAATGTTGTTTTGGTGAAGAAAAAGAATGGAAAATGGCGAATGTGCGTCGATTTCACCGACCTCAACAAATGCTGCCCGAAGGATCCGTATCCTTTGCCTCGTATCGACAAGCTTGTCGACATTGCATCTGGTTGTGAAATAATGAGCTTGCTAGATTGTTTTTCAGGCTATCACCAGATTTGGCTTCATCCCGACGATGAGGAGAAAACCAGTTTTATCACCCCTACGGGTACTTACTGCTATCGGCGAATGCCGGAAGGGCTGCGGAATGCAGGCCCTACTTTCTCACGGATGACTGACAAGGTGTTCGAAAGCCAGAAGCAAAAGAAAAACTTGTTGGCTTATGTTGACGATATAGTGGTCAAGAGCGATAGACAGGAAGATCATCAGGCAGACTTGCTCGAGACTTTTGGCAATCTCCGAAAGAGTGGTTTGAAGCTCAACCCTGACAAGTGCATTTTCGGCATCAAGAAAGGCAAGCTCCTCGGTTGCCTGGTATCGGCAAGAGGAATTAAAGCTAATCCCGACAAGATAGCAGCAATCATCAACATGCAACCGCCCTCAAGCCGAAAGCAAGTGCAAAAGTTGATAGGAAGGCTGGCTTCTCCGAACAGATTCATCCCAAGGTCCGCCGAAATAGGGCTGCCCTTCTTCCGAACTTTACGAAGCTCCGACCCTTTCGATTGGGGGGAAGAGCAACGGCAGGCTTTTCAGCAACTAAAGGAGTATTTGACAAAGCTAACCATGCTATCCAAGCCGTCGCACGAAGCAACACTTTTGTTGTATCTCACAGCATCCCACACCACCGTAAGAAGCACGGTACTGTGGAAGAGAAGGAACATGAACAAAGATGACGCAGTTCCCGATCTATTTCGTCTCCGAGGCCCTTTCAGGTGCAAAACTGAACTACTCAGAGCTGGAGAAGATAGCTTACACAGTAGTAATGGCTTCTAGAAAGCTAAAGCACTATTTTCAGTCTCACCACATCATAGTCCTTTCGGCTCAGCCATTGGAAGCCTAGTTCCGCAACAACGAAGCTATCGGCCGAATTGGCAAGTGGGCGGCGAGAGCTAAACGAATACGTGATCGACTTCCAGCACCGATCCGCAATCAAGTCGCAGGCATTGGTGGATTTCATAGCAGACTGGACTCCCGCCGCTTTCGACACAACACTCGAATTCGAGGAGCCCGTGTGGACAGTAAATTGTGACGGCGCATGGGGAATGGCTGGAGCCAGAATCTCGGCGATCCTTACGCCACCAAGAGGACCGAAGGTCAGATTTGCCGCAAGGCTGCAATTCCTCACAACCAACAACACCGCCGAATATGAAGCCGTGCTGCTGGGTTTATGAAAGCTCCGTGCAATCGGAGCGAGAAGATGCGTAGTCAAGTCAGATTCCCAATTGTTGTTGGCCACGCCGAAAAGGATTTCACAGCAAGAGAACCAGAGCTAGCCAAGTATTTGGCGGCAATCAGAAGAATGGAGAAGTATTTCATCGGTTTCACCCTACGTCACATTCCAAGGGCCGAAACACAGAAGAAGCAGACGAGCTCGCCAAAGCCGCAGCACAAAATCTGCCGCTGCCACCAGACGTGTTCTATCAGGTCCTTTCGGCCAAAGCAGTAAAAGAGGAGGAAGATCATCCAAGCTCGATACATGCTATCGTCAGTGATGACTGGAGGTCGCAGATATTCGCTTATCTGGCCAGGACATACGAGCCGGAATCTAGGAAGGACGCCGAAAGAAAGGATGGCCAGCAGAGCAAAAGTTTATTCAATCATCGGTGAGCAGTTGTTCAAAATGGGGATAGCAGCTCCTCTGCTGAAATGCATAAGCAAACGCGAAGGCATTCAGCTTCTCGAAGAAATGCACGTCGGGATGTGCGGAGCGCACAGAGGGCCTCACGAAATAGCGCACAGAGCAATGAGGCAAGGATTCTATTGGCCTTCCGCCGCCATCAGACGCCAGAGAGTTGGTCAAATGTTGCAAAGGTCGCCAGATGTTCGCCAAAAAACCAGAAAGCCCCAGCAAATGAAACCACGCCGATAGTACCGACTTGGCCCTTGCAAAGATGGGGCATCGACATAGTTGGCCCGCTACCGGCAGCTCCGGGCAACTTGCGTTTCGCAGCGGTCGCTCTCGAGTATTTCACCAAATGGGTGGAAGCGAAGGCCCTCGCCAGCATAACTTCCACCTCCTTAACCAAATTTGTTTGGCAGAGGATAATCTGTCGTTTCGGTGTTCCGTCATTCATCACCTGCGATAATGGGAAGCAGTTCGATTGCGATTCCGAATTCAGGAGTTTTTGTGATGAACTTAACATCAAGCTCAACTTCGCCTCCGTAAATTACCCGCAGGCAAACGGGGCTGTTGAGAGAGCGAATGGCCTAATCTTCTCGGCAATTTCGAAAACCTTGTATGACTCGCCGAAAGGCAAGTGGGCCAACACTTCAACAACAACTGTATGGGGACACAACATCTCACGGTCCAGAGCTACCGGCTTCACCCCATTCAGATTGCTTTACGGCGAGGAAGCAGTCACCTCGGAAGAGGTAAAGCTGGGCTCCTTCCGAATAGAAATGGCCACAACGACTCAAGAGCAAAGACACTTCGAACTCGACACTATCGAATAAGTAAGATTGCAAGCTGCAGACAATCTCGAGAAGTACCACGCCGAAACGAAGCACCACAGGGACAAGACGATAGTCCAAAAGGACATCAAGCCGGAGACATGGTCACCATTCGGCAGCCAGACAAGCAAGGTAAGCTGCAATCGCAGTGGCAAGGCCCCTTCATCGTGGCAAGCATGGCAGCACCCGGCGTGTTCCGGTTGTTGAATGACAAGGGCGAAGAATCAGCCCACACATGGAAACGCGAGCAATCTGCGCCGTTTCTACCCGTAATTTATCTTTTTTCAACATTGATGTAATTTTCTCTTTCATCTTTCACCATTTTTGTAATCAAAAGGCCGGCTGTGCTCTTTTTCCTCACCGGGGAAGCCCTTCATCGGGGTGCGAGGTTTTTAACGAGGCAGCCGAATGTAACCGCTACATTGCGAAGATAAACGTAATTCCCCCAAAATATCACGCGGCTCGGTACAAGACGAAGTCAACCAAACATAAGGTTGAGACATTCGTCATTAAAATGTGATGAGGGCGAAAGAGACCCTTCACCTCCACCGACAATCTCGAAAGCCTGCGGGCCATGTAAAAACCGACCCTCCGACAAAATGCGAGGGAGGGCGGAACGAAAGCCTGCGGGCTATGAGAAAACCGACCCTCCGACAAAATGCGAGGGCGGAACGAAAGCCTGCGGGCTATGAAAAACCGACCCTCCGACAAAATGCGAGGGCGGAACGAAAGCCTGCGGGCTATGAGAAAACCGACCCTCCGACAAAATGCGAGGGCGGACCGAAAGCCTGCGGGCTATGAAAAAACCGACCCTCCGACAAAATGCGAGGGCGGAACGAAAGCCTGCGGGCTATGAAAAAACCGACCCTCCGACAAAATGCGAGGGCGGAACGAAAGCCTACGGGCTATGAGAAACCGAACCTCCGACAAAACGAGAGGGCGGAACGAAAGCCTGCGGGCTTTGCAAAAACCAACCCTCCTCAACGAAAGGGGAGAATGGTAGCGGAGGCCATGTGGATCGGCCCTAGTGGGGCGACACGAACGACAGCTGGCAAGCATCAGCAGCTGCCAAAAACGTAAATGCTATATCAACCTTTCACCTACCAAACACTCAAAAGTACAACTAAGGGAGTAAATGCAGTCCCCCCATAGCAGGGGCAAGGCTACATAAATAGGCGCCAAGATGCAAGCCCCCAGCTATCCAAAACCACCCAATCTCTTCAAACATCGGTCCTGAGAGGTTAGCTCAAAAGCAAAGTGCGAATAGGAAAGCATCAGGAATCGTGGTCTCGCTTTGATGATTGTGTCATCGGCATCATGCTCAGATAGCGTCACCAATCCAGTAACTTTAGGCGAAAGCCTTGTTTAGCGGCACATGCACCTCAAGCCGCGGCTAGAAGACGAGCGAAAGCAAGTGCGTTGCTAGATGACCAAGAGCAATTCATAATCATAGTCGATTGTAAACCCCCCACCTTGTCGGGCGATTGTAAAGACATTTTCGTCAAAAGAATTATCAAGCGTTTTTACTACCGGCCGAGGGGCTCGCACCGAAAGCCTCCTCGCGCGAATGCTACCGCCCCTCGCCTAAGTGTGTGGGGGCGGGCGCGTCTTTACTACCGGCCGAGGGGGCTCGCACCGAAAGCCTCCTCGCGCGAATGCTACCGCCCCTCGTCTAAGTGTGTGGGGGCAGGCGCGTTTTACTACCGGCCGAGGGGCTCGCACCGAAAGCCTCCTCGCGCGAATGCTACCGCCCCTCGTCTAAGTGTGTGGGGGCGGGCGCGTTTTTACTACCGGCGAGGGGCTCGCACCGAAAGCCTCCTCGCGCGAATGCTACCGCCCCTCGCCTAAGTGTGTGGGGGCGGGGCGCGTCTTTACTTCCGGCGAGGGGCTCGTACGAAAGCCTCCTCGCGCGAATGCTACCGCCCCTCGTCTAAGTGTGTGGGGGCGGGCGCGTTTTTACTACCGGCCGAGGGGCTCGCACCGAAAGCCTCCTCGCGCGGAATGCTACCGCCCGCCCCTCGCCTAAGTGTGTGGGGGCGGGCGCGTCTTTACTACCGGCCGAGGGGGCTCGCACCAAAAGCCTCCTCGCGCGAATGCTACCGCGCCCTCGCCTAAGTGTGTGGGGGCGGGGCATGTCTTTACTTCCGGCGGAGGGGCTCGTACCGAAAGCCTCCTCGCGCGAATGCTACCGCCCCTCGCCTAAGTTTGTGGGGGGCGGGCGCGTCTTTGCTACCGGCCGAGGGGCTCGCACCGAAAGCCTCCTCACGCGAATGCTACCGCCCTCGTCTAAGTGTGTGGGGGCGGGCGCGTTTTTACTACCGGCCGAGGGGCTCGCACCGAAAGCCTCCTCGCGCGAATGCTACCGCCCCTCGCCTAAATGTGTGGGGCCGGGCGCGCGTCTTTACTAGGCCGAGGGGCTTGTACCGAAAGCTCCCTCGCGCTAACGCTACCTCCCCTCGGTTAAGTGTGTGGGGGCGGGCGCGTCTTTACTACCGGCCAAGGGGCTCGCACCGAAAGCTCCCTCGCGCGAATGCTACCGCCCCTCGTCTAAGTGTGTGGGGGTGGGCGCATCTTTACTAGGCTGAGGGGCTCGCACCGAAAGCTCCCTCGCGCGAATGCTACCGCCCCTCGCCCAAGTGCGTAAATAACAGGCGAGTAATTCACCAAGGCAGTTGGAGGCAAAAAGCGTTCCGGCACGAAAGGAAAAGTACCCCTTCAGTGCATGAAGGGCGATGCGCCACCCAAGATACGAAAAGAAAGCAACAACGGAACAAATGACAAAAAGAACTGTATCTTTATTATCGCGAAAGTTACAGTTCCCTAAAAATGAAAGCAGAAGCCCGTCAAGGCGAATCTAAGACCCACCGGCCCCGCCGAGAGACATGCTAAACCAGCGGGAGTCGGGAGAAAATGAAAAAGTCCTCCGGCTCCTCCTTCACGGTAGTCTCTCCGAAAGAAGCTAAGCTCGCACGGGAGTCGTCTCGCCGTTTCCGCCGCACTTCCAGCTCCCGGCGATCGAAAGTGTTCATAAAATTCCCGAATTTTTCTTCGGTCCGTCGAAGCTTGTCAGCGCGTTTTCTCAGGTAAGACGAAAGCGTCGCTGTCGGAAACCTCGCATGAAAATTCCGCCATAAATCGCCGCCAACATATAAGTTGCCGAATTTAATCATTAAAGGGCAGACGTCGAGAACCTCCGCAGTTCCCGCATCCGGAACCTGATTCAAACAGTACTAAAGGTTCAATAACCGCATTACAAGTTTTTAGCATTCTTTTCGCTCCAGAAAATTACACGAAAACATCCAGATTTCAAATAAACTCAGGCTACCCCATCACGAGCTTCTTCGCCGGCACGCGACGCGCCGGCAGTTGAGCTTTTGGGATTTTAGCAGGAGTCGACCCAGTGGCCCTCTCTGCGTCCTGTTCGGCTTCGCGTCTCCGGCGCTCCGCTATGTAAGCGGCGAATGCTTGCTTGATTCGTGCCCGCTCCTCCGAAGTCTGTGACAGCAAAAAGGGAGATATCAAAAAAGGCGAAATGTAAAACAAAAAGTGCGAAAGAGAACCGGGCGGTATGAAGTGCGAAAGTACACCGAACCTTGCCACGTCCCACAGCCGATTGAAGTAGCGCCATGTCGTTGCCACCGGCCAACCAAAATTCCTCGAAGAATTTTGCGCCCAGCGCTTTCGCCTCGCTCGGAGAACGCTAGTACGAATCGACGTCCTTGACTTGCAGGTCGAGCATGTGCGTGCAGCCTGCGTCAACCAGACTGTGTCCTATAGCTTTTATACCCGCCGCGGCGGCATAGTCTCACGAAAGCGAGATGCACCCCTCCAGCGAGTCAATCTCGGTTCCAAGCCAAGCAAATGTGGCATCAGCCATGTTTTCACCTGGACCGCTGGAGTGCACGCCAAGATACTGCAACGCGCGGCGGACCGCGGGCGGTACGGGTAGCCAGACCGGAAGCAGTAGCGAGGGTCAGCTGTCTTTCTCGTCTGCAGCAGACTTCAGCCCAGCGAGCTCTTTCTTTAGCTGCTCATTTTCGCGCTGAAGGGTACGGCGAGCATCTTTCTCCTCCTCAGCCTTTTTCTTCAGGCTTTCGTTCGATTCCTCCAAGTTCTTCAACCGGCGCTCCGCTTCGCGCCGCTGAGTATCGGCTCCGCGGCCGACGAGATCTTGTCGACGGCCCTGGCTACGTGCGATCAACAGCGCCTGAAACCGGAAATCAGCATAGGCAACAGTTGAGATTAGGCTAGGGCGAAAGAAAACAAAAATAATAACGCAAGCGAATACAGCGTAAAAAACTCAACACTGGCAAGATGGAACGACATTGCTTCCCCTAGCGCCTGATCCTCAACGAAAAGAAGGTCACGCTCTACTTCCGGGGCAACAAAGGCCTTGTCAGCAAACTCAATGAATTTCGTCGTTTCGTCAGATGCGGCCGGTGGTAATATCCCCACCCGACGACTGTCGAAACGACATGCAAGTTGGGAATCGGAAGCTGCACCCAAAGAACGAGCGATCCTGTAAGACTCTTCGCGTGCCTCGTCCATTTCGCTCGATGAGCTCGCACCGGTGTAAAATGTGGGTTCTCGTAGTCCCCGGGCCGAGAGTCAAGCACCAACCGGCCATGACCCAGCAGTTGGTTATCTACCAGGGCTTGGGTCAAGCGAACGGATTCGCGATAGAACCTACTCTTACCTTTACCAGCGGAAGTATCCGTTGGTAACTTCGTCGGGGCACGAGCTGGCGCGGCCGTCGACGTGGTCCGGGTGCGTTTCGTTTCACGCTCCTCGTCAGGCCGAATAGGCTTTCGGACGCCAGGCTTCGCGACCGCTGGCATATCCGACACATCTTCATCAAAGAAGGTGGCCGCCGCAGCTTTGCAGGATCCCATAAATGCAGACGCAAGCGAAACCTGAAAAAATGCATGACAAAATTAATCAAGCAATCCCCGCGCAACACCGAGACAAAAGCGAGACAATCAGTTGAACTTAGCAGTGAATGTTGTCTTCGCTACCTCAGCGCTACCCGAAGGAGCGAACTTGCGAACTGCTCTAGAGGGCTTTTTGCCAATTTCGCTCGGCGGTTTCGAAGTCGATCGCCCCAGGTGGATATCCCCGGCTCCTTAGACTTGCGTTTAGCCCCAAACCTTGGCCCGACTACTCCACGGGTCCAGGTTTTTTGCCTTTCGCGTCAACGCCACTGGCGTCGTTGTCCGCGGGCAAGGGGCGCTCCCCATTAAAAAATCCCCATCGCGTCGAAAGCCCTATTCAGACGTTTTCGGCCTCCAATAGAATTGAGCTTGAACTGGCTCTCTTTCGTCAGGTAGGGACCACAAATCTTGTTTGCCTCCTTTTCGACGTGGCCAACATAAGAAGCATCATCGTCGAAGTCAGCGGGTCGCTCAATCATGAGCGTCGGCCCGCAGTACCGTTTTGAATAACGAAACCTCCAAACTCTGTGTCGGAACAGAGAGGGTTTTGTCCTATGCTCACCCATTCCTCAACGAGATCCCGACTAATTTGGTAGCGAGATGTAAGGGCGAGAGCGTCTGCACAGCTTATGCCTTCGTCCATCCATCAAAGCGACGGGCCGTGCATGAACCCCAGCACTTTCTTCCAACTTCGATGAGAGAGAGCAGGCCTTGGGAAGACCCTTTCGCTTCGCTTCTCGAACAGCGTCATTCGAGCAGACGCGTATGTAAACCAAAAGTCCGGCCACTGCGGCCACTTGTTCTTGTACGTCGGCGAAATAGAAACGTTGCCTCGGGCCTTGCGAGGAACGAAATTCACAGATCCAATTTCGCTTGGCAGCTTCTTCTTAAGAAAGTAATCAGTCACTTGGCTGCGGCGGCGATGTATATCATAAAAACTTGACGAAAACATCGGCTCGTGGTCGATGCCCCATCATCTTCAAGACCATAGCGAAAACGCTTAATCGCGAAAACGCGTTAGGCGTGAGCTGGTGAATCTGAATTTCGAAAGCTTCAAGCACCTCGGCGACAACGGCTCCAAGGGAAAATCCAGTCCAGCAACAAAGTAATCGTGAAACACTATGGCCTCGTACGGTCGGGGCATCGGAATCGCCTCGTCCCCAGGGGAGCGGCAAAGAGAAAGCACGTGCTCTGTGAAAATCCTTTATCAGCGTAAGCCTGTAAAGTCGAAGGTGTCACGCGCGAACTGCTGACATAGAAGGAGCAATCATCCGGGATCAAAATCGACGACGACTCCCCCGCATCCGAGTTTTCGCCTTCCGATTGCGCTTCCATACGCGCTTCGGCGATCCCAGACCCGATAGACACCACCTGGCTGGGTTCGTGCGCCGATGACTGGGTATCGCTCAGCAACGTACTCGAGCTTTCGCTAGAGGAACCGGAGGTAGACGAAGACGAACTCGTGGACGCCATCTATCATGGCGGCGAAAAGCGAGGAAACAATGAACAAGAAAGCAAAAAGTGCGAACCTAAAAAACACAAAATGCTAAAGCAAGCGAAAGCATAGTCTCAGTTCATCGAAGGAGTAAACTTACCGAGAAAGCGAAGGCACAAGGCGAAACCAAAGGCTCGAAAGCTAGAGGAACTCTGCGAAGGCGAGTTGCAATTCAACAAGTGCGGAGGCGATGAGAGAGCAACTCTGAGAACACAAGGCTGATATGTGCCCTTGTGGTTCCCTTCCTGAGTGATGAGTGATCGATCAACCGGCAACATGTCTCTTGGCTGTGTTGATGTGCAGGTGTGGAGCTCGGAGACAGTGGTCGAAGGTGAGGTGAAGGTCAAGCGGGGACGTGTCGTGCCGACGGACCGGGAGCGGTGAAGGGCGAACGTGGAGCTTGGACTGATGGACCGGGAGGACCTGAGGACCAGCTGTGGTAGCTGGCTCGTGACGTCGACAAGCAAGAGGACATGGGGATGTGCGGTGCATCGGCCGAGTAGGGAGGAAGGTGATGGTGTCGTGACACTTGGCGGAGGCCGAGAAGAAGATGGCGAATGCACTGTGCCCGGCGTGGAGGCTGGACATGCTCCGACATCGGTGCTGGAACTCGGGGTGTGCGAACCACATCCCGTCTACGGGCGCGGGTTCGATAGCTGAGCCTCAAAAATCTACCATCGACGGTTTTCGAGTTTGGGCCTCAAAACTCGGGGTGGCCGGTTTCCGAGTTTGGGCCTCAAAACTCGGCATGGACGGTTTCCAGGTTTGGGCCTCAAAACCTGGGCGCGCGGGTTTCTGAGTTTGGGCCACAAAACTCAGCCGGAGGACAGGGTTTCCCGGTTTCAGCCTCAAAACCGGGGGAAGGCCCAGGTTTCCCGGTTTCGGCCTCAAAACCGGGGGAAGGTCCGCAAAAAAGGATGGTCGACACGTGGCGGCGTGGAGAGGCTGGCGCGGCGGCGCAGCTATCCGCGAGGAAGGCGCGGTGGTCGGCAGGGCGGCACGTAGCGGCACCCTGAGGCTTGCGTCGAGGCGAAGCAAAGGGTGAGGAAGGCGCGTGGCCGTCGGATCGACATCAAGCAGAGTTGGATCAGGATACCCCTAGGGTTGGCCATTTCGCTCACCTACCTAGGGTTAGAAGGGGATTATTGTTTAGGGCTATAAATAAGAGAGGCACCCCTCCTCTCCCTCTATCCTTGCAGTCATTTACTCCTAAGCACTCTCTCTCTCCTTAGCCCCCGCTTAGGTTCTAATCATACCTGGCTATAGAGGATCCAAGAACAATCTCAATCATGTCTCTGTGTTTTGGGAAGTTTAGGAAGTGAGACCATAATCTCACGTTTGTAGCGTGTGTTCGCCACACGGGTTGCAATTTCGTGCTTGTGATTCGCGTTTTGTCTGTGTTCTTCGCGGATTTCTTTTGGTCCGTTTTTCCCGTCGCTTGATCTCTTTGCTTGGTGCGTCTTTTTGCAAATCCACTTGAACCAAGTTGTTCTAGATCATGAGGCAATTCTTTCCTCCAAAGAATTCATCTCAAACCTCACGGTCTAGGAGATCGAGTGATTTTCGTTTCGGATCACGTTCTTGCTCCTTTGCCCCGAAATTCTTCGATTCATCGATTTGGAGATAGGTTCGAGCCATGATCTCTTAGAGATAGCTCACTATACTCCTTGTGACTCATCTCTCCAAGTTTGATCCCTAGAGGATTCGTGTTGGGAGAGATCGAGTCGAATCGGTGAACAAGTCAGGCAGTCGCGGGTGACCGGACGCTGTCATCGGGTGGACCGGACGCGTCCGGTGGTTGAACTCATCGTGCAGTTTTCTGAGACTTGATCGGACGCACGTGACCGGACGCTCTGCACTTTCAGTGACCGGACTCTCTTCGGCTACTGTTCACGTGGTTCACCTGAGTTGACCAGACGCACAGGTGACGACCGGACGCTCTCCGACCGTCCGGTCGTTTCCAGTAAGCTCCCAAATCTGTTTTGGCACGACCGGACGCGTCCGGTGCTCTGTGACCGGACGCAGGCAGAGTCCGGTCAGTGCAGTTTCTCGCAGTTCGTCCGCGGCTTGTTCGTTCGTTGTCGGTTTTGGTTCGGCTTTTGCGTTGGGATTCTAGAGTAGTGTAGTGTCCCGCTGTGCTTCTTGGAAGCATCCACCCTACATCTAGGGTCGTGGACATTATTCGTGCTCTAGACTTGTCTCTGGGGTGATCGGGATGTGGGACTAAAAGTTTCTGAGAAGAAATTTTAAGCTCCCATTCACCCCCCCCCCCTCTGGTCGCTTATCCGGTCCTTCAAACTCGTCAACAATGGGTCAGCCCTATATATATATATACAGGCCAGCGAGCGGGCATAAGACACGAGAAGTCGCAGAAAAAGTAACTGTCATGCCTCGAAACTCGAACCGTTGCGCCTCGAAACTCGAACCATCGTGCCTCAAAAACCGAACCATCAACAAAGAGTGTAAACGGCTAGGCGCGCGACACGAGAGGAGCAAACAGGCCGTTAAGCCTTAAAACTCGAGCCGACCGTTGGACCTGCAAAACCGTACGCTCAAGACAGCATTAAAGAAAATAAATAGGACAAAAATGCTAAAAAAGGCTTCAAGGATGAGCGAAAGCCGCCTCCCTCCTTCCTCATCCTTTCGCGGGCGGGCGTGGGCACCTTGCAATCAGGCACGGTCGAACTTCGCCGGCTTCCAAGATTCGACCGTGAGGGGCTATTGTTGGGGTGGTACCCACGGCGCCGACACCCCCGGCCCGCTTGTCGGACGGGAAGTGATGATTTCGCGCGAAAGAGCCAACCGGGGGAGGTTCGCTTTCGCACGAATGCATGCCGAAGTTTTTGGCGTTCGGAGAAATGGTTGCTCGTGGGCGGAAATGTCCTTTTCGCGAGAACGAGGGATCTGGAGCTGTCGCATTCGCGCGGCGAATGGTCAGAAGACGACCTAACTGTAGCTTACGACGGACCTCTCGCGCGAATTGTGTGCAAACCAAACCGGCGAATTCGCCGGTCGTGCTTCCGCGCGAAAGCAGGTCTCGGACGGTCTCCAAAAGATTTCGTTCGAAAGTAGCTCGCATGATCCGTGTGCCCATTTGCTTTTCTGCAGGTTTTCGCGGACCGCCGGTGGGTCGTCGTTGCGGGGAGCGGGCCCACCACTCGCGGAGGGGGGCCCAGGCAGCTCCGAGCCCGCCCGGAGACGCAATGACGTCAATGCCCTCGAGCGGGAGGACGAGTCAAGGGCCGCAGGGCATGAGGATAGAGCATTTATGTAATTACCCCAGTGGTAGTTGGAGGGGCACTTGTGTACTTTCAAACAGTTTTGGATAATATAAAAGGCTCCGTACTCCCGAGGAGGGGGGAGAACACTGTTCACTTCAACCACCTCCATACCTTCCCGTTCGTTTTCCGCTTTCGCTCTGTGCTTTCGTTCGTGCGACAACCCGCTGTTTCGGGATCTCAGTCCCTGAAACAACACTTTCTATAAATACTTCCAACTTTTCAAATTACAAACAATCTAATTCTTTCATATTTTGATTCCAATTTATAGATTGGGACAATTCAAAAACAAGTCACAGATGCAACTACATAACCAACAATCTAATTCTTTCGTACTATTTGGTTTTATTTTTTATTCAACAAATAGAGAAAAAAATTCGTTTTATTTTTTATTCAACTATTCAACAAATACAGAAAAAAAAATGGAGGGGTCCTGTCGGCCACCAGGGGGCCGACTTAGATCCTGTCGGCCTTCACCGGCCGCCGACTGACGTGGCGACTGGGCCGCCCACGGGCCGGGCCACTGGATCGTGGCCTGTCGGCCGCCAAGCTGCCGATTAGGCCCCTATCGACTGGCGAGCGGCGCGACAGGGCCCCTATCGGCTCTCCCATCCGCCGACTGGCTCCCATTCCAGCAATTTCGCTTCACAGCACAGCTACTACATTTGCAATTTCGAATAAAAAAATATTATTTCAAAAAAAATCCATAGGTAAACTTGAAAAAATAAAGGTAAAGTCTCCTTCATTTAGAAATCATAGGGGTAAAAATCATAAGGACAAAATCACCATTTTGCTTCAAAACAGGGTAGAAACACTTAAGCCCCTAAAGTTTTCATTTTGAGCTATTCAGGAAATAATGATTTTGATTTTTTAATGTATGTGCATCATGAAATTGCTGTAAAACCAAACGTACAACTAATTATAGGATGAAGTGTGTCATACAACCTAGCCCTTCTGTTCTTGCCTTGTTGCCCACTGCTGCTGTACAGTGAGCCATACAATGAGTAAGTTTACTACTTGGTGATTTCAATCAAAGTGAAAAATGCCGGATTTCCTATTAAATGGTCTATTTTCTGTGTTTTCTGCATTGAATTGTTTTCGAATTATTGTTTAACTACATGAATTAATTAAAAGGCCTTGGTGCAGCTGTGGGACGCTGGCACAGCCACAAACACGAGCTGGGTTCTCAGCTAGAGGCTTTGTATAGTATTTTAATTTTCTATCTTTATGAAGACTTTTATAATTTTAATGTTTCAAATTATATTTTAATTAGACATCTTTAATGAAGACTAATATAATAATGATGTTCTGAATATTTGCTTGCATTTTTTTACGGTGACAGGACAACACATGTTTATACATATATCTGTTACTATGATATTATTTTTCCGTTGCAACCGCACGGCACTACGAGGCATTTACCTAGTGTTTTTTATTAAAGGCCGTGTTCCTTCATGCACTTTGTGAGGAAGGCGGGATCGGAAGTGAAATTGAAGGCTGTCTTCCACTCCCGGTCCCTGCATTGTTTTTTTTTGGCAAGCAAAGCAAAGCAAAGCATGCATCAATATGATCCGTATACATTCATCGATCGAGAGAATTAAATGATTTGGAAGCCAACACATGTAGCGGTGGTTGATTAATCGCATACATGTTCTTGATGCAGTAGTGGAACTCCCTGCCCATCTGCCGCGCAAACGAGGTGGTGAGGGCCTTGAGGGGCTCGTTCATGACCCCTGCCACCATCGGGCTCCCCGCCGCCAGGGATGCCACGTCGCCTGATTTCGCCGTCTGCGCGGCGAGGAACTGGTGAGAGGTTGACGACAGCGGCGGCGGCGGCGGCCGCAGCTGCTGCTGACAGAAAGAGGAGGCACAAAAGGAGAAACCACGATGCCATGGAGACCGACATCCGAGCAAGGGGAGGGAGCGAGGCGCGATGGGAGGGAGACGGGGAGAAGACTCATGTCGGACCCCTCCTTCCTCGCACGTGTCCTCCCTCGTCTTCTCACTCATCTTTTTTGCTCTCTGTGGGTGCTGGGTGGCGCGGAGAGTGACATGCTGAAGGTCGCGGCAAGGAGGGAGGGAGGGAGGAGCTACACACTATCATCATCAGGTAATTAACTCCCTAGCAAGACTATTATTAGGTGACTCAATCCTTCCTCGGCCCAGACATTTGCATGCACGCGTGGAAAGATATAGTATAGGTGCAACTCTTATCATATTGTACAATACTGTATGTTGATGTATGAAACTTGTGGGCCAACGCGTGTGCACCTTGTAAGGAGCCAATGAATATATGAGCTTCTATTGATTAATGAGACTACAGTGCCATTTTTTTTCGAAATCACGCTTACACACATATTGCTTTAAGGGAAAATGGAGTTTGTTACACGGCTAGACACGGTCTTAGGCAAGTTGTCCTAGATCATGATGAGCAAACACATATTACAAAAGGCACCGGTTTTTAACGGTGGAGCTACCGGGTTGTACTAACTAAGACACTCGTTTTGCGACAAGAAGCGAAGACACCCTCGTGCTACGGTGCCGCTGCGAACAGCGGTTCAACCTTGTTGAAGCCCGACGTCTTCTGCTCGTGCATGTCAACTTTTATGAAGGGAGTCGTCGTCTTCTGCCCGAGGCACAATATTGTAGCACTTGATTGAATGTCCTTCCTCCTATTGACAAGACTCCCGAGCTGATCGTCAATGGTGAACACCACATGCTTCGAAAAGATGGCTCGCAGTGTTCTCCCCCTCTCCGCGTCGCCCGTGATGATGGCCTTTCTCGTATTGGTGTATTGTGAATCTTGCCCCGGTTATTCTTGTCCTTACGTGAGTTTCTTTGTCTCAAATATGTTGTGCGAAGGATATTTCGAGCATTGAGACTGGTTGAACTTTTAATTTTGATTTGTTCTGCTTGAAATTTTGTTACTGTTATGTTGACAGCGTACAAAGGGTGGTAATGGATCATGATCCTTATCCATTCTTCACAATCCAACTTAGCCATTTCCAATTTTAGTTCAAAATCATATAGTATTACGGCCCGATCCTTATTGAGCCCGATCCTTAAATTTGCTAGGCTAAATTAGAGGGCCTTTACCACCCCGGTACAAGACAAGTGTGTAAGGTGTATTTTAGTGCTTTTTCCCATTGTGTCCAAAGATGCTACTTGGAACGAATATTGTCATTTTTAAAGTGCTTAAGAAGTAGTATATCCGAAAGTTTGCAAGTGTACCCCTTTTGGCTGGTAACTTTGATGCCCCGATTCGTAACGTCTTATTCTCTGGTCGCTTCATCCCTAAATATCTGTCATTTGCGCTTTCCAAAAAACAACTTTGACTAAATATATATTAAAAAATATTAATATGTATGATACATAATTAGTATCGTTGGATAGATATTTGAATCTAGTTTTTTTAAAAAATTATTTGAAGATACAAATGTTGCACACATTTGCTATAAATTGAGTCAAATTTATGGCACGTACATCAACAACGACAGTCAATTAGGAATGGAGGAAGTATGTTAGAAGGACAACTGTGACCTCTGATAGTGGAGCTCTTTCTGGATTTTCTGGAACAATAGAATGGTGCCCTTTATGTTTTGGCTCATCAGCTTATATGCATCTGCGTGCATTTTGTTTTCACGTGATCTCTTTGTTGGTTTGCTTCGATAATGTTTCCGCGTCAGATTCTTCTGTGTCGTCTGCACCATGCTTTGCCCCCATTCGACGGACCAAAACTGTATTTGTGAGTTGCTGATGAATCGTTCATCGAGCGAGAGCCTGATTATTTCTGGAACAAAAAGAACAATGGGTTTCACTTCATCAACCTATATATCTGCATCAGTCCTGCAATGAATCTGTCTGCTGTGGTGAGATTGGATGTGAGACGTGTGGGGCGTGGCGTTCGTTAAACACATGCTTTGATTATACAGCAGTGCCAGAAATCAAAAGGCTAATCCCCATCATTACTTCCAGATGCAAAAAAAAAGTTGATAAGGAATTGCGAAGACCCCACAAAGACATGACATCTAACGTATATTTGACCATTAGTTCTTACTCAAAACAAAAGTTAGACATTTTTTTATCAATATACAAACGGATAAAAATATTATTAGAAAGCCCAAAATTTTGTATGACATGATCCGACGGCGTACAGAAGTTGGGCCTTACGTTTAGGTGTGGCCCAACTACGAGCCGGAGCCCAACTCGGAGAAGGGATCCGATGGAGCCTAGGGTTTGCGGGGCGGGTATATATACAGGATTTTCTTCTCCCTTCTCGGTCCAAGGCAACTACCGCCGTTGTTGTCAAAAAAAAAAAAAAACTGCCGCCGCAACCTAGCACTCCAGATCCAGATTATCTAGAGCCCTTTGGTAGGGATTCTGGACCAACTCTTGAAGCTGTTTTTTGGCTCCTAGTACCAAATGGGTCTGCCTCTCAGGCTCCCACCAAAAAGCTACCGCATTATACGCTCTCACAGATGACCGCACACTCTCGGAGCCAAAAAAAACGAGCTTCTACCGGCTCCTTTGTCAGACACAGCTGTTATGGTACATCTTTGCCCCTAGTTTCACAAGAAATTACAAGATTCTGCCATTGTCTTCTCCACCCAACCAAACCTTATCTGCTCAATTCCCAGGAACGAACCCGAGCTCACCTCCTGCTCCGAACCCCTACGACCTGTCCGCTCTGCCTTCTGCTGCCCTCCCCCTCCTGCTCCGAACCCCCACGGCCGCCTGTTATTCTACCCGCCGGCCGCCGGCTTTGCCACCCCCGCTCACCTGCTGTTCGAGCCGCTGCGCGGGGCGCCGGACCCGCTCGCCGTCGCCTGCTCCGTCGCTCGCCGTCACCTACGAGGGCAGCCAGGTCGCGGCGCTCTGCGAGGGCGGCCAGGTCGCCGCGCTCTGGAGGGCGGCCACGTCGCGGCGAGGGCGGCCAGGTCTGTGCGGCTAGGTCGGGCCGTCCTCAGCTCCAACTTCTTCTACGGCGCCGTCCCCGACGACCTCGCCCGCCTCTACTCGCTGTAGAGCCTCGTGCTGTCGTGGAACACAGCAGCTCCTCCCACCATGGATGTTCATTTGGTGTGTGGACACTGAAGTGGAGAATTCTTCTAAAAATGAAGTGGAGAATTCTTCTAAAAATGCCGAGTTACCCAATGGAGAAGCAAAAAATGATTGTTGCGGCAACCATGTGTCTGCATAACTTCATTCGTGAGAACAATGCACAAGATAAAGAGTTTAGTAAATGTGACCGTAATCCTGATTATGTGCCCACTATACCTTCACGCTATAGCAAGCATGTTCCTACTACAAATATTGGTGATACATCAACTGCGGAATCTAGTGACCGGAACATGGATAAATTTCGAGATGACCTTGCAAGGGCAATCTACCTATCTAGATCATCATGAACATGTGTGTTTGGTTGTACAAAAAATTATGTTATCCATATATGTACTTTTGGTAACATGTCTCTAATAGTGGACCATGACTTTGCTATATAAACAAGCCACTAATTATTGTCTGTCAATAATTTGTATTTTTTTATTTTTAAATTCTGAAAACACTGGATTATAAAATATAACTACAAGCATATAAGAGACATGAAGAGCTATTCAACTAGGGGTATTTTGGACATTGACATATCTCATTCATTCATAACAGGTACGAGAAGCTGTTCAGCCAAATGGTTTTTCAAAACAGCTCCAGCTCCACCAGAGAATCTGCTCCAGTATAGGAGCCAAAGTCAGAACTGCTGTTTTTAGAGGATCCGGAGCCCTACCAAACGGACCCCTAATCGGGAGAAGAAGAAGTGAGCTTGAGATGGAGAGAGAGGTCGCGGCGATGGCTACCCGGCTGGAGTCGTCGGTGGGGCTGAAGAGGAAGGTGATCATCCCGGATTACGTGGTGCGCTACGCAGACGCTTTCCGCGACGTCGAGATTAATGGAGGGATGTATGCGGTCGGCATCTGCGACCACGGCATGGAGAAGACCAAGGACGGCGACGTCGAGATTAATGGAGGGATGTATGCGGTCGGCATCTGCGACCACGGCATGGAGAAGACCAAGGACGGCAAGGGCAGCGGCGACATCGAGCTCCCGAAGACCATGTGCGGCGACATCGAGCTCCCGAAGACCATGGGCGGCGAGGCGGAGTCCGGATCGAAGACCAAGGGCGGCGAGGCGGAGTCCGAATCGAAGGAGGAGGGCAGCTCCACCACTCTCAAGCCTGCGGGGGTCCGGAAGAGGACCAAGATGGTGAAATACAGGATTGAGAAGTCGAGTAAACATTTATTCAACAAGGAACCTATCCACTTCGATCTATCTCGTTTCGATGAAGCCTTCGCTGCTGCCCTTCGGAACTACCACGAGTTGATTAGGAGCATCCTCGAGCAGTTCGAGACCAAGGGATACGCCGAGTACGAGAGGGAGGAGGAGGTCACCGACGACGAGGAGGATCCAATTTCTGTTTAATTCTGTTTTAAGTGTCTTAATAATTCTGTTTAATTCTGTTTTAAGTGTGTCTTAATAATTTCCAAGAACCTTGTGTGAGAGAGATCCAGATCCAGTCAACCATAAGTTGATTTGTCAGCTTTCAAATATGGTGTAATGTGTTATCATCATTGTCTTAATGTTATAATCTCGTATCTTAGCACTGCTGACTCGTTTTGTTTTCATTCCTGAATGTGTTATCACTATCCTAATGTTTAAATCTCTTTTCTTTACTGAAATTGAGGGTTCCATACTTCAATTGATGTGCGAGAGGGAGGAGGAGGTCACCGACGACAAGGAGGATCCGATTTCTGTTTAATTATGTTTTAAGTGTGTCTTAATAATTTCCAAGAACCTTGTGTGAGAGAGATCAGATCCAGTGTACCATAAGTTGATTTGTCAGCTTTTAAATATGGTGTAATGTGTTATCATTGTCTTAATGTTATAATCTCGTATCTTAGCTCTGCTGACTCGTGTTTTGTTTTCATTCCTGAATGTGTTATCACTATCCTAATGTTTCAATCTCTTTTCTTTACTGAAATTGAGGGTTCCATACTTGAATTGATGTGTCGCATAGCTATTCTGGTGCATGTAATTTTTTAGATCAACCATCTTTTCATTCTGTATTAGCTCATGCTTATCTGGAATAATGGAAGAGCATTTGCTCCAATTGACTTTTTTCCTTCAATGTTCAGGGCACAAGTAGGATGCGAGTACTCTCCCTCATGCGTGCATTATTGGGCTCCAAATCAGGTAGCCTATATTCAACTTGAACTACTGTACCTCTCTTGACTGGTTTGCAAGTGTTTGGAACTGGAGAATAGTAGTTGCTGCTTTTTTAAAATTCCAAAGTCTGCACTATTGGCATATATTTCTAAGGTTATGCTACTCATATCATAAAGAGACATTTTCCCCCCTTGATGACATGCTGGTCTGCTTTGCATTTTTATTCTACTATGCATTTCTGCGTTAACTGATGTGGCTTCTACAAGTGAGGAGCCAACAGGCTGTGGCTTCTACAAGTGAGGAGCCAACAGGTTGTGGCTTCTACAAGTGAGGAGCCAACAGGCGGTTTTTCATGTGCATGAAAATTTCAAATTGTTGATGCAAGAGATTCTGAATCTAGCAGGAAGTTTCTTGTGGTGCTTGCAAATCACATCTATATTTTTTTGTCTCATTCTCTGCACTCTGAATGCGCGTGCCTGACATATAAGGTTGCATCACAACATTGTCCTCATATTTCACTCCGATTGCTTTCTTATCAGATATGGTCAGGGAAGCTTCACGGTTACCTCAATGTTTACAACAACTTCTACAGATCTCAGTATCCAAGATGTTATCAGGGAAGTTGACCTAATGGCGCCTTCTGTTATGAGCTTTGTGCAGCTTTGGGCTTAAGAGCAACTCCAGCCTAGCATGCAAATTGGGCTCCTATTTTTTCCATTTGCATGCTGGCCTGCAAAAAAAAATAGGGACCTAAATTTGTTTCCAACTCCAGCGCAACACCCTATCCAACTACCCAACACACCCTATCCTTTCCCAGTCGAGCAGCCCCCGCCCGCACCGGGGCCAGCACCGGTGCCCCGCCCGCGCGCTGCCTGCTCCACGAGCCGCCTACTCCACGCGCCGCCTGCTTTGCGTGCCGCGTGCTTCGCGCACCGCCCTTACCTCGCTGGTGCGGCGGCGGGAGGGGTCCCGCCCCTTGACCCCCGTCTCGCCTCTGGCGATGCCGCTCCGGGCACTGGCTGCAACTCGCAGGTGAGCTCTCCCTCTTCGGCCCCTTCTCTGTACCCTCCTTGTGTAGGCGTAGAGAAGGTGAGGAGCCAAATTCTGTCCTTTGGTGTCCCTGTCTGTCCATGGCGACAACCCTCCAAGATAAGTTAGCGGATGGATGGAAGGGTCAGGCTGGCCTAATGAGGGTCCTTGATTGCTGAATCATGTGCTGTTTTTCCATGACAGTCATTAATGAACAGCCTACACATCTCAGTGTCATCCTGCTATGGGATTGCATGAATCCGTAGCGATCAGTTTGATATGGTTTGTGCGAGAGTTGAGTTGTTTGATCGATTGGTACTTTGGCGATTAGCTGCTGGTAGTTCGACCATCACCACCATATGATGTGACATTGGAGAATTAAGGTTCATGTTGGGTGTACGGATACTATGGTAGTTCGACCACCACCACTGAAACCTTCAGTTGGTTTTGTGCTGCTTTTTCTGTGTATTTTGTGCAACCAATCAAGATTGTTTTGTTCAAAGGATGCCTGTAATCTCTTGCTGGTATCTTGCCCGTAATTCCTTAGCTTAGCTTAAACGAAAAATCATTCTTGCCCGCAGGTGACGCAATGCAATATGGTTTGTTCCTGCCTTAGGTTTTGCTGATGGGCAGTTTACTTCGCTTTTGCTTTTTCTGACAGTATATATTTAAATTGGTTCATTGCCATGGAGTATTCTAAAGCAATGCTTTTTTTTTTTGTCATTGTCGTTGGCTACAAACCTGTACTATGTTAATCATGACTGTTGCAGTGCTTTAACAAATTTACACAGTAGATATTTGTACAAAGAAATATCATGATCAGGTTGGTCCAAGATAGTTCACATAGCTGAAAAGAACTTGATTTTCTCAACCAGTTGCAAATTCATGATTCTGTGATGTTAATACTCGAAATAGTAAAGAAGAAATCCATTTCCTGTTGATAAGTGTTAAACTGAAATGCTAAATTGCTAATGTTTCCCTTTTTTTTTGTTGCTATGGCAGATGTCAAGGTTTGGAACTAGAGTTCGTTGACGGTGGGATGAAGAGGACGAATCTGATGTTGACGACCTCTTCATCATTGCTGGTCTTCTTGAGGGCTCCAAGAGAAACAGGCGCAAGAATCATGTAGTACTGTACATGAGCGACTTCGGGGTGACCTTGTAGAGCATTTGTGGGCAATTCATAGTTCCAGGTAGCAAGTTATGTATCCCTACTGTAGTAATTTATGTATCCCTATATGTAGTACTGTCCATGTAGCACTGTACTCAAGTTTCTTGACTCATGTAATATGTGTCGAGATTGGCTATCACTCTTGATTTGAGCAGCACAAGAGTGAAAGCAAATGTTTCCTGTTACTGTTCATTGAAGTAGCAGACTTTAAAAGATTTGTATGATGTGATTAACAGCTCTCTAGTGTTTTTCCTTCAAAAATGGACTGGGTTCTGTTCAGGCATTTGTATGATATGATTAACAGCTCTTCATCCAATATCTGAATAATGTCTGAATCCAGATAGCAGTATGGCTCATCATGACTGAACTGATAGGATACGATAACATTTAGATGACAGCTAGCAAAGCCTCTGTTCACATTTAGAAAAAAATAGCAAGTTCCTGAACTGAAGACCTACAGGAGCACTGAAATAAGAGTAAGGACCTACAGAAAAAAAAGCTCTGTTCAGTTTCGAGTGATACAACCTTCTGAATAAGAGGAAAAACCTACAAGAGCACTGAAATATAATCACTGTTATGGGTCTAGTCTGTTTTCTGTCATTTGTCACAGAGTATAACCGGTGGTCGAGAACTCTAGATGACCTACAGAAGCACTGAAATAGTCACAATGTTTGTTGGGCAAGCCTGATTTTCAGAGCAAAAACAGTCCTACAAGCCTGTTTGTTACAAGACTGATATTGCAAGAGACCAATTCAGTATCATTATGCATGAGACAAACTAATGTTGTTGGTGATGATATCTTCAGTTGTGTGCTACTTCCTATTTGTGGTTGGAAGCAAGCACATCAATTCTTGCAAGAGACCAATTCAGTATCATTCTTGCAAGCAGCATTTTTGGCTATACATTGCTGATCAAGCAAGCAGCTATACAGGAAAACAATCAGAACATGTTGGTAACAGCAGTTCCTGTTTGTCAATTCCAGACAAAGCATCTCCGATAGTATAGCATTGATCTAAGTTGCACGGATACGAATACACGTATCGGTATCGGGTCGATACGGATACGCGGATACGTCATTTTTCTAAAAAATCCGATACGCCGATACGTTTTATATTTTTAATAAAATAAACAATAGTGTATATTCATATGTTTTTTAGAGGACAGTGTATATTCATATGTATATAATATAAAAAGAGAACCAGTATACTGGTGAACCTCTAGTCAAAAGAAAAGTCTATCAAAAGAGTCCAACTCATCTTGTCAATAGTCAATACTCCTTCTAACCCTTTCGTACGCATAACCAGCAGCACCTTTCTCTTAAAAGAAAAAAAAGAACCAGCAACATCTTATCCTTATCCATCCACCTATCTTTCCCAGCCGTACACACCCTTTACGTAGTCGTAAACGCTTCTCTCCCTGGTATGCCCGTCGCCATCTGACTCTAACTGCTCCTTCCTCATGGCACTAACTGCCGACCGTTGTTCTTAGGATACGTCATAGGATATGTATCGGATGGCGTATCCGATTTTTTCTTTTTTCTTTTTTTCCAGATATTCCTCGGATACGTATCGGAGGAGTATCGGTATCCGATACGTATCGGATACGTGCCTTCCTCGAAGTATCTGTGTTTCATGGGCATTGATAATGATAACACATATTTAATCAAATTGCAGATGTCATTGATAATGATAACAGAATGATGATATACAAAGCATCTCTGATTTGCATTGCAAGTGGTAAAAGCCACCAGAAGAACAAGAGGGTACATAATTTGCCACAAATAGGGTACATAACTTTTAGTGCAAGTAGTTTCTTCAAGTGTTCTCAAAACTGCATTCAAATTCAATCAAGTTGCTTCGTCCAATCGAAGGGCTCCCAGAGTCACAAAAGAGAAAAAATGGCTCCCAGTCCTTCGTGAAACTAGCAACTGCGGATACATGGGTGTATGCCGGGTCTCGGTGTGATGAGTGATTGTCAACGGGTTTGATCGCATGTTCTTTGGCTTGTGTTGTGCAGGTGTCGAGCACGGAGACAGTGATCGAGGGCAAGGTGAAGGTCAAGTAGAGACGTGCCGTGCCGATGGACCGGGAGTGGCGAAGGGCAGACGTGAGGCTTGGACTGAGGGACCGGAGTGCCTGAGGGTCAGCTGTGGTGGCTGGCAGCCTGGGACAGCGACGAGCGAAGACTTGCGGGCATGGTGTTGCTCGGGTCGAGGACCTGGGGACACGTGTCGGTGGACGGGGTGCACGGGCGGTGCATCCCTTCTACAGCTCCGGTTTGGTGGTTGAGCCAGGGAAAAACCACCGGTGGATGGTTTCCAGGTTTGGGCCTCAAAACCTGGGTGCTGAGGGTTTCCGAGTTTGGCCACAAAACTCGGGCTGAGGAGGGTTTCCGAGTTTGGCCACAAAACTCGGGCTGAGGATGGTTTCCGAGTTTGGGCCTCAAAACTCGGGCGCTGCGGGTTTCTGAGTTTGGGCCACAAAACTCAGGCGATGGACTTGGAGGCTGGTTTCCCGGTTTGGGCCTCAAAACCGGGGGTTGGCTGGAAAAGGCTGGTTTCCCGGTTTGGGCCACAAAACCGGGGGTGCAGAGCGAGGGCGGCACGTGGCGGCAATCGGGAGGTCGCGTTGAGGCGACGCTACGAGTTGTGCGGGCGTGGCCGTCGGATACACCTACCACCTGAGTTGGTCCAGAATAACCTTAGGGTTTAGCTGGTTCGCTCTGTAATTAGAATAGAGAGGGGTAGAGTAGGAATTGTACTTAGGCTAGAATTAGGATAAGTAGTCGGGGAGACACCCCCTCCCCCTATCGCAGTCATTTGCTCTTTCGCACTTAGGGTTTCCTGCTCTCCCAATCCCCTGCTGTAGCTAGCTGAGATCCGCAGGGAGACTTGCCTCTGTGTACTGTTGATTTTGAGGAAGTGAGGCCGTAACCTCACTGTCGTAGCGTGTGTTTGCGCTTCGGCTGCAAGATCGTTGTGTCGATTCGCGTTTTGATTCGTGTTCTTCGTGTTCTTCGTTTCTCCGCGATTTTCCCGTCACTCGATCTCCCTCTCCGGTGCGTCTTTGCGAAATCCGTTTGAATCATTTTGTTCGTATCATTGAGGAGGTCATTTCGACCAAAGGAATTCATCTAACTCCTCATGATCGAATAGATCGGGACGATTTCGTTTTCGTGGCGCTTTTCCGGTTCATCCACCTTCCCCTTCGACTTCCCGTTGATTGGATCGATTTGAGCAGATGATTTCTTGGGGATAGTCTCCTAACTACCCCGTGATCATCTTCTCCAAGTTTGGGAACTTGGGATTTTGATTTGGATAGGATTTGGAGAGAGTTTGGAGAAGGGCGATCAAAATCGCCCTCTCTGCGGGACCGCGGACAGTCCGCGAGTTATACCGCGGACTATCCGGGCATCGGGCACGGGCTAGTCCTGTGCTACGGTGCACGTTCGGACAAGTCCGAACTTGACCGGCGGACAGTCCGCCGTGTTAAGTCGCGGACAGTCCGCGAGTGTCCAGGGACACTTCAGCAAGTTTGCTGTTTCGGGGTTTTTGCCGGCGGACAGTCCGCCACCCCTTCGCGGACAGTCCGCGGTTGGGGCGGACAGTCCGGGACCGTACCCGCGGACAGTCCGGGACCCTGCTGAAGCTTGTTTTTCAGTGCAATCTTCGCCCCGGCTTTTCTGCTTGGTTTTCGGACTTCTCGTTTGTTCCTAGAGTTAACCAAGAACCATTTCTAAGTATCTTTGCAACTTGTTTGCATAGGTGTTTGGAGATTTCTCAACGTAGCCTCCAATCTACGTTCGGGACTCGGTTTTCTCAAGGGAAACGTGAGCCGAAGCTCTTGGGTCTTGCTTCGCTTGTGCTTGGTGGTGCTCCGCTGTGATCCTAGGGATCATCCACCCTCTTCCAAGGGTCGTGAGCATCACGCTTTGGGTCCGTGTTTCTCGGGGTTGAATTTGGGACAATTGGCCAAAGTTTTGAGAGAAATTTGTTTGGCTCCCATTCACCCCCCCTCTGGTCGCCTTGCTTTTGCATTCTCGGTCCTTCAATTGGTATCGGAGCGGGTTAAGGATCTTCCACCTTAGCCGGTTCCAGATCCACCGAAGGCGACATGGATCACGGCGTGGGCAAACCGCCGTTTTTCGATGGGACAAACTATGCGTATTGGAAGATACGCATGTCGGCCTATCTCCAGAGTATAGGTTCTTCCATTTGGGATATTTGCAACTCTCCCGATTACGTGGTCTTGGCTGCTCGTGTCACTCAGTGTGAGATCGATGAGCACGATGCCAATAGCCGAGCCCGTAATGCTCTTTTCTCTTGTTTGAGCATGGGTGAGTTTGATCGCGTTTCTCACCTCGCTACGGCTCGGGAGATTTGGGCCACCCTCATGTGCTTTCATGAGGGAACCTCTCAAGTCAAAACCCGACTCTATGAGTCGTTCAAGCGAGAGTATGAGAACTTTCGACATCAGCCTGGCGAGAGCATAGAAAGTTTATTCGCTCACTTTCAGGTGATTGTCAACAGGATGAGGGCTAACAAGGAGCAGTTGCCTTTCGACGATCATGAGAGAGCTTTGAAGCTTTTGCATACTCTTGATCGGTCGGTGTGGGATTCCAAGGTTCAGGCGATCATCGAATCGCCTAACTATGAGACCCTCACGTGCGACGAGCTCTTCAGTAAGCTCAAGTCCAGTGAGATTGACGCCATGGCGAGGGCTTCTTATGAGAATCCTTTCGGCCCGACTATGGCTTTGGTTTCTGGCTCTTCCGCTAACCCTCTGCTGGCTTTGCACTCTCTTCACTCTTTCTGTCACAGAGGACCAGCTGGAGTCTTTGGGAGACGAGGAGTTGGCTTTGCTTGCCAACCGGTTCACGCGGTTCCACAACAACCGCATGAACCGTCGCCGCGGAGGAGGATCGGGCTGTTTCGAGTGCGGTGACCCCGACCACTTCATCGCCAACTGCCCCAAGAAGAACAAACATTCGGGGAAGGGCGATCATGGGCACAAGTACGACTCCAAGCGCAAGGACAAGCACGTCCCCCCGAGGCACAAGCGGAGGGGCGGCTTCGACAAGGAGTACATCAAGAAGAAGTACTTGGAGAAGGCCCAGGCTGAGCAGCGTGCATTCTTTGCCACGCTCAGCGACGTCGACGGCTCGGATGACGACTCCGCTTGCTCAAGCGATGACGAGTCCGGGAAGAAGAAGCGGATCGAGGACGAGCTGAACGGACTTTGCTTCTTCGCCGACGACGGGGGCCTCTGCACCATGGCGCTTGGTGATGAGGTCGGAGGCGAGCTGGAGCACACCCCTCGGAACGACGATGACGACGACACCTCCCAGGTATCTCTCACCCACGATGAGCTTTCCGCTGAGGTTGAGAAACTTACTGCCGCTCTCCTTAGCCAAGATAAACTGCTTAGGCGTGCTGCTAGAGAGCGCAAGGAGTTTAGGCAGAAGTGGGAGGACACGGTGAAGGAGTTGGAGTTTGCTAAATCCACCGTGGTTGTGTCGGAGGAGAGTGAGTGTCAGTCGTGCACCAAGCACATGACTGATCTTCTCACTTTGAGGAGTAAGTATGCTGCTTTGGTTGGAGAGGTGGATGAGCTCCGTGCTAGGCCGCAGCTGTTGGGTGCGTGCAAGACTTGTCCTGTCTTGCAATCCGAGTTGGCAGAGAAGAATGCCAAGATTGACTCTCTTGAGAAGGCCAGCTCGGATAGCACTTGTGTCATGAGGTGTGCTTTGTGTGAGGGCTTGGAGATGGAGATTGCCAATGTGAAGCATGGCAAGATGCAAACCGAGGAGGAAAACACATACCTTCGGACCATCTTGTCATGGGTCTCTTGTAGTGAGCCGCAGCTCGGGATGATGATCTCCCAATTCAAGCGAGCTGCTGGAGGTCCTGGTGTAGGTTTTCCTCCGGGTGTTGATCTTTCCGCTTTTGGGAAGATTGGTGAGTCGAGTGGTCTGAACCCGAGTAAGAAGCCCAACTCCACCACTACTCCCAAACTGACCAAGCTTCCACCCAAAGAGCCTGCCAAGCCTACCACCAAGGATGGGGTATTTGAGGAACCCCCGAGAGCTCCACCCAAGAACCAAGTGTGGCAACCCAAGCCAAACCACCTCAAAAACAAGCTGGACACAATGCCACCCATCCAGGAGGAGTGCTTGCCACAGAAGGGCAAAGTGAACCATACCCACAGCCATGCGTACCAACAACCCCCTTTGCGTGCGGTGAGGTACCATTGTGACTTTTGTGGGAGAGATGGTCACTTGAGTGAATTCTGTTTTCGGCGCAAGAGAGAGGCGCGCCGTGCTCGGGAGATGGACAACCCGGACATGTACCATCCTTTCTGTGATGTGCATGTGCCGAACGTCCAGAGGAGAGCTCCGAGGAGAGCTGCTAGGCCTAGAGGTGCAGCACCTCAAGGTCCTAGGCGTCAGGGAGGAGGTGCCCGACGGGGTCCTGCTTTTGCAGGTTCGGACCCCGTGGCGGAGGCTTTGTTGAGCGTTTTCCCCCACCGCGTTTTGAGTATCGTGATGGACGCTCTTTCCTTAGCGGACCACGTTTTTCCTGTGCGTGGTGATCGCTACCCCGTAGACAGGCTAGGAATGGTTTTTTACACTAACCGTTCTTTTGAGCAGCCGGCCCAACACTGGTATTCTTCTTACTTCACTAACCCCAGTGTTGGACCGTATGCTCACCCTATGTCTTTCTATTGATGTAGGTAAGACGGTTGGAGGACATTTGGTTGGTGGATTCCGGTTGTTCGAGGCACATGACCGGAAATGCCAAGTGGTTCTCCAGCCTTAGCCCTGTTGCCGGAAAGGAGTTTATCACCTTCGGCGACAATAGTAAAGGTAAGGTGTTTCTCGCGGGTCGGTGCGGGTTAATGAGCACTTTGTGTTGCACGATGTTGCTCTTGTTTCTAACCTGCATTTTAACTTGCTTTCTGTTTCGCAACTTTTTGATGATGACTATGAGATTCGTTTTAAACCGAATCTCAGTCGCATTTTAGATCCTCAGGGCAATTTTTGTTTGATTTCGCCCTTTGAGAAAGTCTTTCGCGCGAATTTCTCAGAGTCGTTTGGTGTTTCCCGCTGTCTTTTGGCTAGTCCTTCTTCCTCCGATCTTTGGAAGTGGCATAGGAGGCTCGGTCACTTAAGCTTCGACTTGCTTGCAAGACTTAGCTCACTTGGCCTAATCCGAGGATTGCCCAAGCTTTCGATGGAGAAGGATCTAGTTTGCCATTCTTGCAGACATGGAAAGATGGTTGCCGCTCCCCACCATCCAGTGACTAAGGTCATGACTTCGCACCCTGGAGAGCTTTTACACATGGACCTTGTTGGTCCAGCTCGGGTGAGCTCAGTTGGGGGGAAGTGGTATGTTTTGGTTGTTGTCGACGACTTTTTGAGGTATTCGTGGGTCTTCTTTTTGACTGAGAAGACTGAGACTTTCTCGTTTGCTCGCAATTTGATTTTGCGTATTCAGAACGAGTTCCCTTTGAACTCGATGCGAGCTATTAGAAGTGATAATGGTTCCGAATTCAAAATTCGGATTTTGAGAAGTTTTGTGACCGCCTTGGTTTGGAGCATCAGTTTTCTTCCCCCTACACACCGCCCCAAATGGTGTTGTAGAGAGGAAGAATCGGACCCTTGTTGAGATGGCCAGGACGATGCTTGATGAGCATAGGACTCCTAGGCGATATTGGGCCGAAGCTATGAACACTGCATGCTACATTTCAAATCGCATTTTTCTGAGAGCTTTTCTGAAAAAGACCTCTTATGAGTTGCGTTTTGGTAGACAGCCAAAGGTGAGTTACTTTAGAGTCTTCGGTTGCCACTGTTTTATATATTGAAGAAAGGCAACCTGGACAAGTTTGAGTCTCGTTCTTCTGACGGAGTATTTTGGGTTATGGCACTCACACTAGAGCATATCGTGTACTTAACCTTGATACTAACCGAGTCATGGAGACATCAGATGTCACCTTCGACGAGACTCTTGTTTGTCCTTCTTCTCGTTTTGAGCGTGCAGGTGATCACGAGGTTGGTGAGCCTCTTTTCGATGATGAGGACGAGGGTGCTGAAGGTATAGATGATCCAACACCCCCTCCACCTGCTGTGCCGCAAAGAGCGGCTTCTACGATGACTCACGGCCCCGATACCTCCTCTTCCTGGGGGCCGTGGGATCCGCCACCCCGTGCGGTACCTTTTGTACCCGGGGAGGCACCAGCTGCTGTTGAGGGGGAGGATTACTTCTTCTCGGGAGGCGCCACGACATATCCAGCGCGCAGCACCACCCCCCTCAGCAGCAGATGATCGGCAACATTGACGAATGGGTCACTCGGTCCAGGTCACAGCACATCTCTCACTTCGCTCATTCTGCTTTTGTTGCTAATTTTGAGCCCCGAGATGTTGGACACGCTTTGACGGATCCGGATTGGGTCAATGCCATGCATGAGGAGTTAGAGAACTTTGAGCGAAATCGGGTTTGGGTTCTTGTTCCACCTCCACCAGACTATAAGCCTATTGGGACAAAAATGGGTTTTCAAAAACAAGCAAGGAGAGGACGACCACGTTGTTAGAAACAAGGCCAGGCTTGTAGCGAAGGGTTATAGTCAGAAGGAGGGATAGACTATGAGGAGACGTTTGCTCCTGTAGCTCGTTTGGAGGCTATTAGGATACTCTTGGCTTTTGCTGCATCCAAAGGTTTTAAACTTTTTAAATGGATGTCAAGAGTGCCTTCTTAAACGGCTACATAGAAGAGGAAGTTTATGTTGAGCAACCCCCTTTTGAAAAATCCCAAGTTTCCAAACCATGTTTTTAAACTCCACAAAGCTTTAATGGTTTGAAACAAGCCCCTAGACCTGGTATGACAGATTGAAAACTTTTCTGCTAGCTAAGGGTTTTAAAATGGGATGTGTAGATAAAACGCTCTTTCTCCTCAGGCAGGCAAGGCAAGACACACTCTTGGTCCAGATTTACGTGGATGATATCATTTTCGGTGGTTCTTCTCACGCTTTGGTTGCCAAGTTTGCAGACACTATGAGCAGGGAGAGTTCGATAGAGCATGATGGGCGAGCTGACATTCTTCTCTGGGCAAATTAAGCAATCCCGAGAGGGGACGTTTGTGCACCAGGGCAATACACAGGACTTGCTGAAGCGGTTGATATCGATGGGTGAGGCCAAGCCTCTTCCAACACCCATGTCGACGACGACTGCCCTGGATGCGGACACGGATGGAGAAGCAGTGGACCAGAAGGAGTACCGAAGCATGATCGGGTCGCTACTCTACCTGACGGCGACACGCCCGGACATCCAGTTCGCGGTGTGTCTGTGCGCGCGCTTTCAGGCGTCACCGCGCACTTCTCACCGTCAAGCGGTGAAGCGCATATTCAGGTACCTTCGTTTCACACCTGAGTTTGGGATTTGGTATTCTGCTTCCTCCACCCTCTCCCTTTGCGGTTATTCCGATGCCGATTTTGCTGGTTGTCGCATTGAGCGCAACTCCACTTCTGGGACTTGCCAGTTTATTGGTTCTTCTCTTGTATCGTGGTCTTCTCGCAAGCAGTCTAGTGTCGCTCAGTCTACCACAGAGGCTGAATATGTTGCTGCGGCTAGCTGCTGTTCCCAGTTACTTTGGATGATGGCCACTTTGCGTGATTTTGGTTTGAGCTTTTCTTGCGTGCCTTTGCTTTGTGACAGCACGAGTGCTATTAGCGTTGCTAAGAATCCCGTGCTTCACTCGAAGACCAAACACATTGATGTGCGCTTTCATTTTTTGCGTGACCACCAGGAGAAGGGTGATATCGACCTTCGCCATGTCGATACTCATCATCAACTGGCTGATATTTTCACCAAGCCTTTAGACGAATCAACCTTTAATCGGTTGAGGGGTGAGCTTGGTGTGTGTTTCCCCTTTTAGATGGGGGAAGCATTTTGATCTTGTATAATAGACTGACTCTTTTGTTATTCTGAGCTTCATGTTTATAATCACTAGAATGTAACTATGCTCTGTTTAGTATGCTCCGATGCTTATGTTGATGCTTGTAGCTTATGCTCTTTCTGATCACTAGTACATGCTGTGAGCTGAGCTATTTTGGAATGGTGATTTTGCTTTGTATATAAAATCTGAAAATGTTCACCATTGAGATATGCAACTAGCATGTGTAGGATGTGTTGAGTTCACTAGTGCTTTTCATATATGCTAGGTTGCTATGTCTCTAGTTCTGAGTCATTCACTTGCTTGATATGTTCATATCATGTTTAAAATTTGAACCAAGTTTTAGTGAATTGAAAAGATCGAGATGGGATTGCTTGTCAACACATCACGGTATCGAGACTGTTTCTCATTGCACTTTGAGTTAAACTTGAGCCGTGTAGTGTATGACCAAAACCGTAACTTTAAGCTTCTGATTGCTTCGGCATAGGCTTCGCTCGGTTGAAAAGTTAGGCAATGACAAGTTTCAACCTCTCGCAATCACATGCACTATGCTACTTTTTGAACTTGTGAATTTTCACCGCTGCAACTCCGATATTAAAATTGAAATCACAAGTGTATGTTTCATTCTTAAGCATGATGATTGAACTTTGCTAGGGGTAGTTCACCTTGTATACATGTTTAGCACTTGTTCGGATTCCTACCTATACATGTGTAGTGCTATTTGATGGTGACTATCTTTTTGTCTAAAAATTGCTCACTTTGCTCATATGTTCATAATTCGTATTTAGTGATCAGTTTGAGCCTTTGCTAGCTTGCTGTGCTGTTGTTGAGTCATCGGATCAGAACTGTTTAGAGCATTTTTGCACTCTTTTGATTATATGCCTGAAGCTGCTAACTTGCATTTTGACTCATATACATGCTGGAAGGAGGAGATCTTTGCTCTTGTGCCTGATGATGCTTTTTCTTGATAAGTGCATTTTCAACTAAGGGGGAGAGTTTTGCAAACCATATGCTCCTGGGTGTTTAACTAAGGTGGAGTTTTCATTAAGGGAGAAAAATTTCAAATCCAGAAAAATTTTCAAATCCTTGTGCTTTCCCATGTTGGACCTAGGGGGAGAATTTTTCCTAGTTGCTTGCACTTTTCGGGGGGGAGTTTGCTAGTTGTGTTGAGCCTTTGCCTCTTTCTTGAGGGACTAGCAAACGTTTTCAGGACATTGTGTTTTTGATTGGTTCGGAGCATGTTTTGGTATCGAGCTTTATTGTTGACCGTAAGGTTTGGTATCGAGCTTTCTGTGCTAGTTGTGTTGAGCCTCTGTGCCTCCTTCTTGAGGGACTAGCATTTTGCTTCGATTTTCCGATCAGCTTTTGCTAGTGGTGTTGAGCCTGTTCTACCTCTTCTTGAGGGCTAGCTTTGCTTTTGCTTGGTTGCGTCGAGCCGTTGCCCATGTCTTTGGGGACCAAGTTGTTTCGCTTCTTCCACTTGACCTTCTTCGGCTTTGCTATGCTTTTGGGTCATTTGGTCGAGTTTTCTCTCCTCTTTCTTCCTTCCTTCTTTCTTTCATTTATGATTTGTGTGAGTAGTTGACAATGCACTCATCAAGGGGGAGATTGCGGATACATGGGTGTATGCCGGGTCTCGGTGTGATGAGTGATTGTCAACGGGTTTGATCGCATGTTCTTTGGCTTGTGTTGTGCAGGTGTCGAGCACGGAGACAGTGATCGAGGGCAAGGTGAAGGTCAAGTAGAGACGTGCCGTGCCGATGGACCGGGAGTGGCGAAGGGCGGACGTGAGTCTTGGACTGAGGGACCGGAGTGCCTGAGGGTCAGCTGTGGTGGCTGGCAGCCTTGGACAGCGACGAGCGAAGACTTGCGGGCATGGTGTTGCTCGGGTCGAGGACCTGGGGACACGTGTCGGTGGACGGGGTGCACGGGCGGTGCATCCCTTCTACAGCTCCGGTTTGGTGGTTGAGCTAGGGAAAAACCACCGATGGACGGTTTCCAGGTTTGGGCCTCAAAACCTGGGTGCTGAGGGTTTCCGAGTTTGGCCACAAAACTCGGGCTGAGGAGGGTTTCCGAGTTTGGCCACAAAACTCGGGCTGAGGATGGTTTCCGAGTTTGGGCCTCAAAACTCGGGCGCTGCGGGTTTCTGAGTTTGGGCCACAAAACTCAGGCGATGGACTTGGAGGCTGGTTTCCCGGTTTGGGCCTCAAAACCGGGGTTGGCTGGAAAAGGCTGGTTTCCCGGTTTGGGCCACAAAACCGGGGGTGCAGAGCGAGGGCGGCACGTGGCGGCAATCGGAGGTCGCGTTGAGGCGACGCTACGAGTTGTGCGGGCGTGGCCGTCGGATACACCTACCACCTGAGTTGGTCCAGAATAACCTTAGGGTTTAGCTGGTTCGCTTTGTAATTAGAATAGAGAGGGGTAGAGTAGGAATTGTACTTAGGCTAGAATTAGGATAAGTAGTCGGGGAGACACCCTCCTCCCCCTATCGCAGTCATTTGCTCTTTCGCACTTAGGGTTTCCTGCTCTCCTAATCCCCTGCTGTAGCTAGCTGAGATCCGCAGAGAGACTTGCCTCTGTGTACTGTTGATTTTGAGGAAGTGAGGCCGTAACCTCACTGTCGTAGCGTGTGTTTGCGCTTCGGCTGCAAGATCGTTGTGTCGATTCGCGTTTTGATTCGTGTTCTTCGTGTTCTTCGTTTCTCCGCGATTTTCCCGTCACTCGATCTCCCTCTCCGGTGCGTCTTTGCGAAATCCGTTTGAATCATTTTGTTCGTATCATTGAGGAGGTCATTTCGACCAAAGGAATTCATCTAACTCCTCATGATCGAATAGATCGGGACGATTTCGTTTTCGTGGCGCTTTTCCGGTTCATCCACCTTCCCCTTCGATTTCCCGTTGATTGGATCGATTTGAGCGGATGATTTCTTGGGGATAGTCTCCTAACTACCCCGTGATCATCTTCTCCAAGTTTGGGAACTTGGGATTTTGATTTGGATCGGATTTGGAGAGAGTTTGGAGAAGGGCGATCAAAATCGCCCTCTCTGTGGGACCGCGGACAGTCCGCGAGTTATACCGCGGACTATCCGGGCATCGGGCACGGGCTAGTCCTGTGCTGCGGTGCACGTTCGGACAAGTCCGAACTTGACCGGCGGACAGTCTGCCGTGTTAAGTCGCGGACAGTCCGCGAGTGTCCAGGGACACTTCAGCAAGTTTGCTGTTTCGGGGTTTTTGCCGCGGACAGTCCGCCACCCCTTCGCGGACAGTCCGCGGTTGGGGCGGACAGTCCGGGACCGTACCCGCGGACAGTCCGGGACCCTGCTGAAGCTTGTTTTTTCAGTGCAATCTTCGCCCCGGCTTTTCTGCTTGGTTTTCGGACTTCTCGTTTGTTCCTAGAGTTAACCAAGAACCATTTCTAAGTATCTTTGCAACTTGTTTGCATAGGTGTTCGGAGATTTCTCAACGTAGCCTCCAATCTACGTTCGGGACTCGGTTTTCTCAAGGGAAACGTGAGCCGAAGCTTTTGGGTCTTGCTTCGCTTGTGTTTGGTGGTGCTCCGCTGTGATCCTAGGGATCATCCACCCTCTTCCAAGGGTCGTGAGCATCACGCTTTGGGTCCGTGTTTCTCGGGGTTAAATTTGGGACAATTGGCCAAAGTTTCGAGAGAAATTTGTTTGGCTCCCATTCACCCCCCTCTGGTCGCCTTGCTTTTGCATTCTCGGTCCTTCAGCAACAGCCTACCTCTGGTTATCCATGGACTCATGCCTTCGCCGACGATGCATGTCCTCCTCTGGCAACTGAAGCATCCCTCTAATGACATTCAATCCAAATCCAGCACTGAACTTGCTCTCGTCATCTATTACATGAACAAAGTCACGGTCCAACCCAGACTCCACATGGAAGTAGGCAAAGTTCTCTGGAATGACTTGCCTCAGGTTGCCTGGAGACTGGAGTAAATGCAAACAGTCTCATTACAACCAAAAGCACAAGAGAGCATTCTCAGTTATGATTTACAAAAGTGGAATTAGACAGCTGACCTTTTTGAAGTACATTGGGGCATTGCTTGACACTTCACAAGGGACAGGGATGCACTCAATCATGCAGTGTCTCCGTTGTCTGGCCAGGCTTATGACAGTCTCCATAAACACCACATCCTTGTTCTGTTGTGCAAACATCTTCAGCAGGCACTTCTTGAAGTTACGAATCTCCCCCCAAACGTTCTGATCAACAGTTCTCGTTCCAGATTCATGCTGCAGCCATTATCAAAATCATCAATAATGAGAAACTGATTGTCATTCATAAATTAAAAGACAGAATGTTACAAAAAAAACTATTCAAAAGCACGAACAAGTAGCAGCTGGTAGGTTCTTAAGAAAGCTGAATTTCGTGCAAATGCAACAGGGCCAGCAAAATTGTCTCACCTGTAATGGAAGAATAATACAGTGCCCAGGGACAACAGGTTCAAACTGCGGCAGCATCAAGTAACTGAAGTTTCAAATAGCAACAACCAGATTGTTGCTATTAGCCAAATGCAGGTCAGCATCCTCTTCTCTTCTCCTCGGATGAGCTGCAGAAGGCTTCAATGTATGCCTACAGATGAAAAAAGAAGTCTTCAGCTGGGCAGATAAACTAAGTGTTGATATAGTGTTATGGCAGTGGAAGAAGTCTCTAGAGGGATGCACTGGTGCATGCCCCTAAGGACCTGCTGGCCGTGCATCCTTCTGGAGACCTCTTCCACTGCCATAACATATAGCAACAACCAAAGGGTGAATATTACATAATTGTAGATTAACAAAGCTCAAGTAATTCTCTGAACATCTGAGCTAGATAAAGTACACGCTAGCCAAGTTGCAGATTCTACTGTCATCATCTGGCATGCAGCAACAAGTTCACTGATCCCTCATAGTGAAGTCCATACAACAAAAGTGCACACCTTATCAGTATTCAAAATAGTCAATTCATCAAATTTTCATTTAGTGCACATACCTGCAGTGGTATAATGAAGTTTTGCTTCCATGTTGTCTGGTGCAATGCTGACTGCATGGCAAAAAGTGAATTCTAGTTTTACTACCATCACCATCGTTAAAAAATCATGCTTCCTGGTCCATGCGTTGCTCCATTAGCTGTATTTTGCTACAATGGTAGGGCTGGAGAAAACACCATTCTAAGGTGCGGAAATAGGAAACAATAACAGATATGCACAAGCACAATTATGTCTAAAAAACTTGTTGCGCTAAGGCCACAACAGGGCCCAAGGCCATAAAAATAAACAGTTCATAGGCTTAGTTGGCTCCTGCTAAGTATGAACTCTGGTAGCCTAGCATGGACCCACCCCAAAAGCATGGAAAGTAGTAGCTTGCTGATTACCTTGGATTAATTATGTCAAGGCCAGGAAGGCAGGAACTAAAGATTTTCCCAGTAAAAGAATAATTGACCATGTTCATTATTCTTTATTCAAATCAAAGCAAAGCTGGGAAGCAACATCAATTCAAACAGCTGGATCAAGCTCCGTCTCTCTCACCACCTCCATCATGTCTTAGGGATTTTTTTATGACATATGTCTTGACAGAGATGAAATGTGTTAGTTCCAAAATAATTAACATTATGTGTTAAAGTAGTTGAGTTTTGCCCACGTGTTGCATACACAATGACATCATGTAGTTCCTTAAACTGGGGCAGAGCATAGCAGAGAATTTTTGTCGTGTGTGTAGGTACTGGTGGTGGATCAAGAAGGCCTTACAGTGTGGATTTCAGTACTTTTAAGGCATTTCTGTGAGCATGTGCCAATGAACAAATGGATTACTCAAAGTCTAAGACATGTCAGGCAGAGCATGTGCTACTGAACAAATAGATTACTCAGAAATGAGAAGCAGTATATTACTGGCAGATCAGTATAGGCCGAAGTATCATCCTCTAAAAATCATTGTACTAAATTGTTTTGCCTATAAAAAAATGTATGGTGGGCCACTGAACCATGAGATAGTGGTGGGCTATAGAAACACATCGTACTTCTGTTCCAAACTAAACGTTGCTAAAAGAGGGCTTATAGTGTGGTGATCTAAAGAAACTTGTTTACTGTACTGCAAGCAAAAATTTACGTTGCCTGCTGCTTGCTACCAACAACAAGCAACCTTGCATCAAACAACGCAAAGAGGAGTTCAGATAAACCAGTATATATCATATGAGCGAGATCCGCAAGCAATTGGAGAAGTAAATTTAGATATATTGAAACTTTTATCAAATCAGAACATCTCACAACACCCAAAGTATAAGAATCTACTTACATGTATGCTTTATTAGAATATTTGAGGTTGAGTTCTGACAGAACATCAAAATCACTGACGGGGGCCTGCAATAGACAAGATCTTTACTTATAAGAATTTAAAGAGCAGTAGAGCACACAGACATCAGACACGGTGCTCCTTGATATCATGCCAAGGTGTTTTGCTGTGGAAAATATAAGCATCAGAATAAGAAGCAAGTCAATATCACCTTATGATGCTAGTTAAGCAATTAATATTGTCCAAAAGGCTAATAGCTACATGAATTTTGGTTAAATCTTTTACTCTGAGAACTTTAAAACTTACTCCCACTACACGTCGCCGATGAGCATCCAGTTGTCATCGTTGTCCTTGTAGACCATGCCATGATCCTAGTCACCATACCCATCCATTAGCCCTGCACAAAGCAAAAAAAAAGGCATAATTTTTCTTCAGTTTCCATTCTCCCCATGTATTATGCACGTGTCATTATCTGCAAGGATATCAACAATGGCTGAATGCTTGAATCCTCATCAAGTTACTAATGCAGAAAGAATTTTCCTAGACCAAACTCACACCCCACAACAACCACCTCGCAGTCACATTTCCTTAGGAAAAAAATTCTTTCTAGTCCCCAAGTAACGCTAGTTTGACATGCCTTTATGCACGTTATCCTACAGATCCAATCAGCCAAACTCGCAGCAGAGCCAAAGTGTGCCATGAGAAGAGAGGGGAGCACGCACGCACCCGTGTAGGTAGGCATCGCTATAGAGCAGTAAGATGGCTTGCCCCTCTGTACTTTGAACCTTGAGGGTGCTGACGGCCGGATCTAGCGCCAGTCCCTACGAGGGACCATGGATCTGGTAAGCCCCTCCATGGATTTGGCCAACTCGCATCTTAGATTCAGCATGAATCCTCGCAAGCCAACCACACCTACACACCATGGATTTCCATCGGAGGTCGGTCCGCCCTGGGCTACCACCATGCTAGAGGTCTCCAACAGCGTCCAAGCAACTCAGGCTCATGCGGTGGAGAGGTGGGGAATCAGAGAGAAGGGGAAAAGTAGACGTGAGGGAGAGAGCCATGGAAGGGAAGGAGAAGAAGCTACCTCTCATAGGAGGCCTGCACGTAGATTGGTGGAGGAACACCAGTGGACGAGGTGGAGGAGCGACGATGGCGATATGCGAGCGGCGTCGGTGGCGAGGAGAAGAGAGAGAAAGTAGAGAGACGAATAAGGAGGAGCTGTAGGGCTCAGGGCTTCAGGTTGGGTGGAGGGTCTATCCACAAAATCTCCAAGGGGTTACATGAAAAAAGAGGAAAGCCTCAAATTTGCTCTTCTTGATTTCTGAATAAAATTTACATCAAGGGTTCAAATGAAAGAAACCTCAATGTGTGTGACATCCTAATTTTAAGAACAAATTGAAGCATAATATATGTATGTCAGGATCAATTTTCATACATATATCGACATCATACTAAATATCAAAACAATGCTTTATTAATAATATCGAACTTTATTACATAAATGATCCTCGGGTGTGGAAGAAAAGTGCATACTCTCATGAAATTGACTCTAATGTAGACTCGCGGAAACTGAACGCTATCTCGACAGGAAGGTCGACCGGGGCTGCGCCATCCTAGCACAGGTCGTCGGGATCGAATCCACCATCTTCTGGGTACTCCTGCTCCTCGTCGTAGACTCCAACGTCTGGGTAGGGTAGCAGGGGGACAAAGAGGAAGGGTGAGTACATCGAAATGTATTCCGCAAGTGTAGAAAATATATGCTTATGAGGCTATTAACAAAGGTAGGCTGACTCAGTTTGACTCAAGCGCCTAAAGCGACACATCCTATTAATCCTATGCACCTATTTACTAGGTTATAACCACAGTCTCCTCAGAAAAATAACTACACTCGAAGTCGCACCGAGCAAAACCACACTTGGAAGCACACCGAGCAACCGACACTTGGAGTCCACGAAGCAACCACACTTGGAGTCACACCAAGTGTTGGGGCGGTACCCACGACGCAGGCGCCCCATGCCCGCAAACCGAGGTGGCTTTTGAGCGAATGTGAGCCACAGGGTGAAAACGAACTTGCAGAGGGGAGCTCTCGCCCGAAAGGGGATGCAGGCGCCCCAAGCTCATGGATCGAAGTGGCTTTCGAGCGAAAGCGAGCCGCCGGGCGAAAGTGAGCCAGCTTTCGCTCGGAAGAGGCCAGGGGCGGCCCGGTCCCGTGACTCGAAGTGGCTTTCATGCGAAAGCACGTTGTCAGTCGAAAGTGAGCCTCCCGGGCCGAGTTCTCGCTCGGAAGAAGCCGGAGGCGGCCCGACACATTTGACGACCTACTTTCGTTGGTCACGCCTTACCCGTGCTGATTTTCGCAGGACGTCAGGGACTCTAGTCAGAGGGAAGCGAGCCCACCAGTCGGAGGAAGGAGCCGGGTGCCTCCGGGCCCACCGAAGGGCGATATTACGAAGGTGCCCTTCGTACTAGAGGGTCGGCAGCAGAAGCCGTGAAGTAGTTGGAAAGGGCATCTTTGTAATTATAACAGAGTGGTTGAGAGGGCATTCTTGTACTTATAAACTGGTTTGGGTTAATATAAATACCCCGGCCTCTCTGTTGAGGTGGTGTAACAACCCAAAATTTGGACTTTTTAAAATTTTTCTATGATTGTGTGGAGCATGTAGTTGCTAGCTGAACCGGGAACAATTCATAAATAAAATGTTGCATTCATTTAGTATTCATTGTAGGAGTTTGCCGGAGATTCTTTTTGCAACTTAAGTCGTATGTTGGAGAGCACAAATCCATAGGAACCTCCTTGTAATATTCTTGGGATTATCTGGAGTCTCTCTCCGATCCCCAACCTTCTATTATGACCACCCTTCAGGATTCGTCTTAAACCACCTTCGAAGTCTTCCCAAATCCCTTCTCTAAAAATTCCCTTTGAATCCTTTCCGAATCCACCTTCAAATTCCATTTGAATCTCCCTAGAATGCCTTAAAATCAAATGGACAAGCCCTCATCTATTCTCTTGGGCCCAAACTCCTCCTCTCCTTCCCCTTCATCTTTTCCCGTCGGCCAATCGCCTCCTCCCTCCCATTCCTCACTGCTCAGCCCAGCTCCACAGGCCCGCTCGCCCTCCTCCTCTTTCCCCTTCTCCTCCCTGCGGCCCAGCCCGACCACACCTTGGCCTGTTCGTGCCAACAGCACCGCCCGTAGGCCCACTTGCACGCGTGGCCCACCTGGCCACCATCTCCCCACGCCAGGCCCAGCCACTCGCGGCCTCCTCCCTCCGGCCCACAGCGCCGCGGCCCAGCTAGCCCAGGTCGGGAGCGCCTGCTCCCCAAACCTAGGGGCGCTGCACGCCCGCTCCCTGGGAGCCGCCGCCGCCGCCATGCCGCGACGCAAGGCGCGCTCGCGCCCACCTGCTCCTGCCACGCGAAGCACGCATGCCTATGCCCACCTGCTCTGCCTCCCGATGCGCGACACGTGCCCTCGGCACACCACCCAAGGATCGCCGCCGTCCACTGTAGGTCGCGATGCACCTGAGCCCTAGCGCGTCCGGTATAAGAGCCATGGCTGTCGTTCCCCGCTCCCTTCCCTTCTCCAAGCCGTCGCCGCTCCCCTCTTTCCGCAGCCGCACCCGCGGTGGCCGTGGCCACCTGACCACGCTGGCTGGCCGCGTCCACGCCAGTATCGGCCGCCTCCTCCGCCCGTTCAGCCGGCCGCGACCACCTGTGGCGGCCGCGCAAGCCGTGGCCGAGGCCACGCCACGCCGCGACGTCGCCCGGCGTCTGCAGCCCCGTCTCTGCTCCACCCGGCGCCTCTTCCCCAGCCATGTCGAGCCGGAAAACTCGTCCCTGAGCCGATGCAGCACCACCTCCAACTTCGACGTGCCTGACGTCCGTGGCCGAGGACACCACGACGCGAACCTCCAAGCCGCGCCACGACGTGCCCAACTCCTGCAGCAATCCGACCTCGCCCGCTCACCGTTCCGCGCCGAACCCCCGCCGAAGCCTGAGACGCCGCCGTGGCCGCGACCTCGACACCGCTCTGCACCACGCCGGGAACGCCACCACCGCGACGTCGTCGCCGGCCGCGACGTCGTCCGCTGTCCGCGACGTCGTGCTCCCCCTGCCACACCCCGCGCCCTGGCCGTCTCCTTCACCGAGTCGGTTTCAGCGCCTCGCCGGAGCCACACCACCGCCTGCGTCCCCGCCGGTGCCACCTCCTCGACACGCTCCGTCCAGCGCTGTCCACGCCGCGACCGGACTCCACGACGCTGAGCCCTTGTTGCCGCGACAGCCGAGCTCGTATCACGCGGTGACGTCGGCTCCTTGGCGCTGACCCGAGCCCCATTGCTGTGCCATCCTGCAGGACCAGAGAAGCCGCTCACCAAGCTGCTGCAATGGATCAGACCAACAGTACTGCTGCTGCGACGCCTTCAGACGGTCGCGCATGGGCCGCTGCCTTCGCCCTTGTCGGATTCCATCTTCCTCGCTGCCGGTGAGCCTACCGCACAACGAACCCCCCTCCTTTTCCATTCTAGTGTCACTGCTATCTGAACCCCGACCTTCGTGCCGTTGATCTCACTGACGCAGGATGGGTACCACTTCGCCGCGCCGAACTCCTTCATCTCGCTGACGTCTTCCCTTGCCGAACCGCTATTCGGCCAGGGCGGCACTGCTGTTCGGTTGATGGCGCCCAACTGCTGTTCAGCTGCATGCGCGCCGCTGTTCGGCTGCGTGCGCGCAACAGTTCGGTCGATGTCGCCACTTCGTTGAAGACCTCCTTTATATATCCTGCACATATTTTGATTCATCCTTGTAATATGACTCATGATATCATCCATGTCTGCCCGTGCCATCGTGTCGGCTATTTCATGTCCGTGCTATCAAACACTTGTTATCTCGTATCAATCAAATTGTATCTTCGACCGAATCCATTCACTCTAGGCGCACCATGAGCAAAGGACGAAGGACGAGCTATGTGGATGGCACCACGACGCTAAGAACTAGATGCCAAGCAATGTCATCCATGAATACACGATGGTTAGCTAAACGTTCCTCTCTTCCAACCCCTGACCATGCTTGCCAAACGGAACGCGTAGACCGAGGTGAATTTTTTTATTATTAACCCAATTAAATAAGATATTTTAAAAACAACACTGTTTAATTTTTTTTTCAAAACTAACCCTTTTGCCGCGCCGTCCCGCATGGCGCGGCAAAAGCGTTAGCCGCACTATGCGGGATGGCGCGGCAAAAGCGCCAGCGTGGCACCGCCCGGCCACGCAGGCCCGGGCGGGCCCCGCCTGTCAGTTTGCCGCGCCAGGCGGCCTCGTGCGGTCATCGGCTTTGCCGCGCCAGGCGGGGTGGCGCGGCAAAGCCGATCTAGATCTGGCCGCGCGGCCTGCAGCAGCCTCCTCTTCATTCCTCTCTTCTCCTCCCAATCCAATTCAATCCAATCCAATCCATTCCATTTCATTCCTCCTCTCCTCATCTCCCTCAATCAAACTTGTTGTCTCTGCAGGTATTTTGATCTCCATATTCCTGTTCTTTATCTATATTTGCAGTGTTTGATTGAATCATTTTTTTAAGTTAGGGTTTGTAGATAAAATTTGTTTTGAAATTGTCGTTACGTTAGTTGTTAACTAATGATGGATTTGTTCATGTATTAGACTTTTTAGATCTGTTTTGCTTAATATTTTGTTTAATTTGTGTACATTTATTTATGTAATATTTGTTAGGTCATTACGTAGATTTATAATTAATCATGAATGTATGTGTAATGTTGACATATTTTTTATTGTTAGGATGCCGCGGCGTGACAAAGCTAGTAAGGCAAGGTAAGATCGGTACATTGTTTATTTGTAATAAAGTAATTTTGTGTTATGTTTATTTGTTATTGCGTTGATGATTGTAGGCAGCCTCTCACGGGCAATGCCTATGCCCGTTTGCCATTGCCTAGCGGTGTTCCGGTGCCCATGTGCTACTGCGGCGATGATTGTAAGGTCGCAATATCTGATGAGGAGCACACATACGGTCAGAGGTATTGGATGTGTAAGAATTATGCCTTTGACCCTACACCTAAACAGATCCGTATTAGACTGATGGTGAGAAGCTGATGGCTTGTTCTATACATGAATGACAAATCATTTATATTTTATTACCTAATTGACTTAGTCGTATTTTGCAGGAGCCTCCACCACTATGTGACTTCGAGCAGTGGATCGACACTGAGATGAAGCCGGAGGACAAGGAGCACGTAGAGATGATGAAAAAGTGGGATGCGGAGCACAAGGAGCGTATGGAGAAGAGACGCAAAGAAGAGGCAGCACAAAAGCAGCATGAGAAAGAGGCAAGAATGAGGGATGCAGCTAAGCGTAGGGGGGAGAGGGAGAAGAGGCTTGAGCGTGTGCGCCGTGCCAAGGCTGCCATGGAGCAGGATCCGGATGTTGTGAGGAAGGGAAAGTGGCCTCGTTGCACTCAGTAGTGTGGTAGGTTCAGTAGTCATTATTGAGTAATGAACATTGTTATCATTTGGTGGACTTGTTATTGTATTGTACTGTTGGTTTGTACTTCTGTGTACCGTTTATTTCGGATCCTCGATTATGTAGTCTTGAACTGTAAATTGTTGGACTTTTTATATGTTGTTGTATTGTTTGCGGTAGTTCATGTGTCATTGATTTTTTCTGGGATAAAGTACGAGAAATCAAATAGATCAAACCAGTACACGAACAGCAAACTAGTACATGGCATGTGAGGATCTTTTACCGTAACTTGGTGAAAAGGTCCTAGACTAATCCTAACATGCCTTAGGTAATTGATTAGCACAACACAACACAGACATAGTGGTCTAAGTAGTCTAGAAGCGGTCCCATGTAGCAAACTGAGTAGACCCTTCTCTGTAATAGCCTCCCATTGCGGGTGGTGGTGGTGGTGGGGGTGGGTTTGGTGGGGGCGGCGGTGGAGGCCCCTTGTTCTTGTGATGCGGGCAGTTGTGAGAACACAAGGTTGATATGTGCCCTTGTGGTTCCCTTCCTGAGTGATGAGTGATCGATCAACGGGCAACATGTCTCTTGGCTGTGTTGATGTGCAGGTGCTGAGCTCGGAGACAGTGGTCGAAGGTGAGGTGAAGGTCAAGCGGGGATGTGTCGTGCCGACGGACCGGGAGCGGTGAAGGGCGAACGTGGAGCTTGGACTGACGGACCGGGAGACATGAGGACCAGCTGTGGTAGCTGGCACGTGGCGTCGACAAGCAAGAGGACATGGGGATGTGCGGTGCATCGGCCGAGTCGGGAGGAAGGTGATGGCGTCGTGACACTTGGCGGGAGGCCGAGAAGGATGGCGAATGCACTGTGCCGGGCGTGGAGGCTGGACATGCTCCGGCATCGGTGCTGGAACTCGGGGTGTGCGAACCACATCCCGTCTACGGCGCGGGTTCGGTGGCTGAGCCTCAAAAAGCTACCCTCGACGGTTTCCGAGTTTGGGCCTCAAAACTCGGGGTGGCCGGTTTCCGAGTTTGGGCCTCAAAACTCGGCGTGGACGGTTTCCAGGTTTGGGCCTCAAAACCTGGGCGCCCGGGTTTCTGAGTTTGGGCCACAAAACTCAGCTGGAGGACAGGTTTCCCGGTTTCAGCCTCAAAACCGGGGAAGGCCCAGGTTTCCCGGTTTCGGCCTCAAAACCGGGGGGAGGTCCGCAAAAAGGACGGTCGACACGTGGCGGCGTGGAGAGGCTGGCGCGGCGGCGCAGCTATCCGCGAGGAAGGCGCGGTGGTCGACAGGGCGGCACGTGGCGGCATCCTGAGGCTTGCGTCGAGGCGAAGCTAAGGGTGAGGAAGGCGCGTGGCCGTCGGATCAACATCAAGCAGAGTTGGACCGGGATACCCCTAGGGTTGGCCGTTTCGCTCAGTTATCCTAGGGTTAGAAGGGGATTATTGTTTAGGCTATAAATAAGAGAGGCACCCTCCTCTCCCCTAGATCCTTGCATCATTTACTCCTAAGCACTCTCTCTCTCCTTAGCCCCCGCTTAGGTTCTAATCATACCTAGCTGTAGAGGATCCACAGAAGATCTCAATCATGTCTCTGTGTTTTGGGAAGTTTAGGAAGTGAGACCGTAATCTCACGTTTGTAGCGTGTGTTCGCCACACGGTTGCAATTCATGGTGTGATTCGCGTTTTGTTCGTGTTCTTCGCGGATTGCTTTTTCTCCTAGTTTTCCCGTCGCTTGATCTCTTTGCTTGGTGCGTCTTTTGCAAATCCACTTGAACCAAGTTGTTCTAGATCGTGAGGCATTCTTTCCTCCAAAGAATCCATCTCAAACCTCACGGTCTAGGATCGAGTGATTTTTGTTTCGGATCCGTTCTTGCTCCTTTGCCCCGAAACTCTTCGATTCATCGATTTGGAGATAGGTTCGAGCCATGATCTCTTAGAGATAGCTCACTATAATCCTTGTGACTCCTCTCACCAAGTTTGATCCTCTGAGATTGTTTGGTGAGATCAGATCGAATCGGTGGACGAACGAAGAGGTTTTGAGGCGACCGGATGCTGTGACCGGGGAGACCGGACGCTGACCTGTGCGTCCGGTCGTTGAACACGCAGCAGATTTTACTGTGCTCGACCGGACGCTAGCCTTTGGAATGACCGGACGCACTGCTAGCACTGTGCATGCGTTCGTCTTTTGTGACCGGACTCACAGTTCTTGATCGGACGCTTCTTCACTGTGCGTCCGGTCACGAACAGTAAGGTCAAAACCTGTTTTGGCACGACCGGACGCGTCCGGTGCTCTGTGACGGACGCAGGCAGAGTCCGGTCAGTGCAGATTCTCGCAGTTTCGTCCGTGGTTTGTTCGTTGTTGTCGGTTTTGATTTCCGGCTTTTGCGTTGGGATTCTAGAGTCGTGTAGTGTCTCGCTGTGCTTCTTGGAAGCATCCACCCTACATCTAGGGTCGTGGACATTATTTGAGCTCTAGACTTGCCTTCAGGGTGACTTCCGGGACAGTGGCTAAAAGTTTCTGAGAAGAAATTTTAAGCTCCCATTCACCCCCCCTCTGGTCGCTTATCCGGTCCTTCAATTGGTATCGGAGCCGGTTAAGGATCTCTTCTACCTTAATCGGTTTCGGATCCTAAGGGCGACATGGATCGAGGGAATGGCAAGGCTCCCTACTTCGATGGGACGAACTATCCCTATTGGAAGATTCGGATGCGTGCTTATCTCAACAGCATCGGATCTTCTGTTGGGAGATATGCGAGGATGCCGATTACGTGGTTCTTGCGGCTCGAGTTGGTCAGCACCAGATTGACCAACACGAGGCCAACTCTAAGGCTCGTAACGCGCTTTTGGCCAACATCTCCCTTCCTGAGTTCGAGCGTGTTTCCGAGCTTCAGACTGCTCGAGAGATCTGGGTGAAGCTTCAGAGCTATCACGAGGGGACCGCTCAGGTCAAGACCAGACTCTTTGAGACTTACAAGCGGGAATACGAGAACTTTGTTCAGATGGAGGGAGAGACGATTGACGCTATGTTCGCTCGTTTCCAAACGATTGTGAACAAGATGCGTGCCAATCGGGCCAACCTACCCTATGACGATCATGAGAGGGCACTCAAGTTGCTATACGCCCTGGATCGGAGGGTATGGGAGGTGAAGGTGTCGACCATCATTGAGTCTGCTGCTTATGACACCCTCACCGTGGACGAGCTATTCAGCAAGCTCAAGTCCACCGAGATCGATCACTTGACTCAGGCCAAGCTGAAGAACCCATCTTCACATTCCATGGCTTTGGTCTCAGGCAAGGGTGGATCGACTCTTTCCGCTGACGCTTCACCACCTCTCTTTGCTTTGTCTTCTTTGCTTTCAGTGACTGAGGAGCAGGTGGAGGCGTTGGACGATGACGAGCTCGCCCTCATCATCACCCGGTTCTCGCGGTTTCACAACAACCGCTGAATCGCCGGCGTGGTGGCGCACGTGAGGGCTGCTACGGATGTGGAGATCCGGATCACTTCGTCGCGAACTGCCCCAAGCGCGACAAGTCCTTCCCCGGCAAGAACCGCAACTCCAGGCGCAAGGGCAAGCCGGAGATCAAGGCCGGGAAGAAGAAGAAGGGCGGCTACCGCCGTGAGGACATGGAGAAGGCTTTCGACGCCGGCAAGCGTGCCTTCCTCGCCACCTTCAGCGATGGCGAGAAGTCCTCCGACGGCGACTCCAGCGACGATGGGTCCGAGCACAAGACTGAGGAACGCTTCAACGGACTCTGCTTCTTTGGCAAATCCTCCAAGAACCCTTGCACCATGGCCTTGGATGGAGAGGACTGCAAATGCCAAGACAAGGATGACGGCACCGACGACGACGACGACGCTTCCGAGGTATCATCCTCTTCTCTTGTCGAGCGTCTTACCGGTGAGCGTGATTCCCTTGTCGATATAGTCCTAGGTCAAGACAAGAACCTCAAGCGAGCTATCCGAGAGCGCAATGAGTTTAAGGCTAAGATGAATGATGCGCTTAAGGAGCTTGAGTTCGCTAGGTCCGAGGTGAAGGTGACCGATGAGGAGGAGTGTGAGGAGTGCACGATGCATATGACAAACTTTGCCACCCTGCAAACCAAGTATGCCTCTTTGATTGAGGTGTTATGATGAGCTGAAGAGTAGGCTAGACTTGGTGGGTGATTGCAAAGAGTGTCCCTCCCTGAAGAAGGAGCTGGAGGAGGTGAAGGCGAGGCCTTCTTTGGGTGCGTGCAAGCTTTGCCCAGCTTGCGAACTGAGTTGGCAGAAGTTAGTGCCAAGCTTGCTGAAGCCATGAAGGCCAGCTCAGTTAGCACCTTGTCCGCTCAGTGTGAGCGATGCGTGGGGATGGAGCTTGAGATTGCCAACTGTCGGCATGACAGGATGCAAACCGAGGAGGAAAACACATACCTTCGGTCCATTCTGAGTTGGGTGTCATGCAATGAGCCGCAGTTGGGCATGATGATCAGTCAGTTCAAGAGGGGAACTGATTGCTCGGGAGTAGGCTTTGAGTCAGGTGGGAAGAGAGCTAGCACCTTTGGCAAGATTGGTGAGTTTAGTGGAGTGAACCCTAGTGAGAAGCCATCCACTATCCCTAAGCTTATCAAGATCACCCCACCTGAACCTTCCAAGCCTATCACCAAGGATGGGATCCTTGATGAACCTCCCAAGGCTCCACCTCGCAAGCAAGTGTGGGTTCCCAAACCTAACCATCTTAGGAACACACTTGACACCCTTCCTGACGTCTCTAGTGATCCCCTTCCGAAGGGCAAGCAGCCGGCTAGAGTGAACAACCCTCGCAACCATAGAAACCAACAACCCAGAGAGAGTGGTGAGGTTGAGTGCGAGTACTGTCACCGTGAGGGTCATCTAGCTGAGTTTTGCTTTCGGAGGAAGAGAGACGCTAGGAAGGAGTTGGAGCTGAACAACCAGGCCAGGCACCACCCTCTCCATGGTGTGCAAGTCGGGAGTTCAGAGGCAGGGCGCTAGGCCTGGAGGTGCACCCCCTCAGGCAGCTAGGCCCCAGGCAGGTAGACCACGGGGTGGTGGTCGTGCCCGTCGCGGTTCCGGTCGTCCTCAATACGATCTGGAGCCGAGTGTAAGAGGCTTTGCTGCTCAGTCCCATAGCGGACCACCTTTTCAATATGGTGGTGATCGCTTTGCTCAGATGGGACAGGTAGGTCAGTTTGGAGGTTTTCCGTTCCATAGCGGACCACCCTTTCAGGTTGGTGGTGATCGCTATCCACCCATGGGACGAGGACAGTTTGGTGTTGCTACTAACACTTTTTCTGGGCCTATGACACAACACTGGTATCCTTCTCAGTATACTAACCCCAGTGTTGTGCCATATGCTCACTTCCTGCCTTTCTATTGATGCAGGAACTTCGGTTGGAGAACATGTGGCTTATGGATTCCGGGTGTTCGCGCCACATGACGGGAAAGAAAGAATGGTTCTCCAGCCTTAGCCCGTGATGCACAAGGAGTACGTCACTTTTGGGGATAATAGTAGAGGTAAGGTTGTTTCTCATGGAGCTATTCGGCTCAATGAGAGCTTTGTTCTCAAGGATGTTGCTTTGGTTTCAAATTTGCATTACAATTTGCTTTCAGTTTCGCAACTTCTTGAGGATGATTTTGAAGTGCGCTTTAAGAAGGGTTTGAGTCGTGTCTTAGACCCTCGGGGAGATCTTGTTTGTTGGATTGTCCTTTTGGCCGTGTTTTCAGAGCCGACTTTTCTCGTTCTTTCGGCTCTGCTAGATGTTTGATGGCTGGTCTTCTTTCTGATTTGTGGAAGTGGCATAGGAGACTTGGTCACTTGAGTTTTGACTTGCTTGCAAGACTTAGCTCACTTGGCCTAATCCAAGGATTGCCCAAGCTTAAGTTTCAGAAGGACCTTGTTTGCCATCCCTGTCGTCACGGGAAGATGGTTGCTGCTTCTCACCCACCTGTTAATCAGGTGATGACCAAGCGACCCGGCGAGCTTTTACACATGGACACTGTTGGTCCAGCTCGGGTTTGCTCAGCGGGTGGGAAGTGGTACGTTCTAGTGATCGTTGACGATTTTTCGAGGTACTCTTGGGTATTTTTCATGGAAGGTAAGGATGAAGCTTTTCCTTTTGCTCGTGACTTGATTTTGAGGTTGAAAACTGAGTTTCCCTGATACCAGTAGAGCTATTCGTAGTGATAATGGTACTGAGTTTGATAACTCTCAGTTTGCCTCTTTCTGTTCTTCTAATGGAATCGAGCATCAGTTTCTTCTCCTTATGTCCCCAGCAAAACGGTGTTGTTGAGCGCAAGAACCGGACCCTTGTTGAGATGGCCAGGACGATGCTCGATGAGCATAGGACTCCTAGGCGTTTTTGGGCCGAGGCAATCAACACCGCTTGCCATGTTGCAAATCGCATCTTTCTTCGGGCTTTCATGAAGAAAACTTCTTATGAGTTGCGGTTTGGACGTGTACCCAAGGTGTCTCATTTTCGGGTGTTTGGGTGTAAGTGTTTATCCTGAAACAAGGCAGGCATTTGGATAAATTTGAATCTCGCTCTGCTGATGGTGTGTTTCTTGGTTATGCTTCGCATTCGCGTGCTTATCGAGTTCTTAACCTTGAGACTAACCGGATAGTGGAGACTTGCGAGGTCACATTCGACGAGACTATGCCTTGTGTTTCTTCTACTTTTGATGTTGCAGGAGAACAGGAGCTGGGAGAGACTATCTTTGTGGAGGAGGAGCAGGAGAATGCCGATTGGGGTGATCCCGAGCCAACTCCACTGGCTGCCCCCGTCGACCCTGCGACGACTACTTCTGCTCGAGGACCTGATCTCACTACTTCTTCTTCCTGGGGTCCTCTTGAGCCACCTCTCCAGCAAGCACCGGCTGCACCCGGGAGAGCGACAACATCTGGCGAGGGGGAGACGACTTCGGCGAGGCAGGCGCCCCGAAGCGTTCAGCAAGTTCACCCCCCACAGCAGATGATCGGCGGCATCGACCAGCGAGTCACGCGGTCGCGAGCGTATGAAATCTCGCACTTTGCTCATTCTGCATTTGTTGCTTCTTTTGAGCCAAAGATGTTGGACACGCACTTTCTGATGCTAACTGGGTGAATGCCATGCATGAGGAGCTAGAAAACTTTGAGCGAAACCGAGTTTGGACCCTAGTTCCACCACCACCAGAATGCCACCCTATAGGTACCAAATGGGTTTTCAAAAACAAAGAGGGTGAGGATGGGATGGTAGTGAGGAACAAGGCTAGGCTAGTAGCCCAGGGTTTTTGCCAAAAAGAGGGGATAGACTATGAGGAAACCTTTGCCCCTATAGCCCATTTAGAAGCCATTAGAATCCTTCTAGCCTTTGCTGCTTTGAAGGGTTTTAAACATTATCAGATGGATGTTAAGAGTGCCTTTCTGAATGGGTATATAGAGGAAGAGGTTTATGTTAGGCAACCCCCAGGTTTCGAGGATCCCAAGTTTCCAAACCATGTTTATAAACTTTCAAAAGCTTTGTATGGTTTGAAACAAGCCCCGAGAGCATGGTATGATCGTTTGAAAACCTTTTTACTCTCAAAGGGTTTTAAAATGGGGCGGGTTGATAGGACTTTGTTTCTCCTCAAGCAAGGCAATGATACCCTGATAGTCCAGATTTACGTGGATGATATCATCTTTGGTGGCTCTTCTCATGCACTTGTTGCCAAGTTTGCAGATACTATGAGCAAGGAGTTTGAGATGAGTATGATGGGTGAGTTGACCTTCTTCCTTGGGTTGCAAATCAAACAAACCCGAGATGGGACGTTCGTGCATCAAGGTAAATACACAAAGGACATCCTGAAGAAGTTCGACATGGGCGAGGCCAAGCCTCTTACAACGCCCATGCCGATGACTGCGGCGATGGACGCGGACCAAGATGGTGAGCCGGTTGACCAGAAGGAGTACAGGAGCATGATTGGCTCGCTCCTGTACCTGACGGCGACGAGGCCGGATATACAGTTCGCTATGTGTCTGTGCGCTCGTTTTCAGGCGTCCCCTCGGACTTCCCACAAGCAAGCGGTCAAGCGCATCATGAGGTACCTCCGATACACTCCTGAGTTCGGACTTTGGTATTCCTCTTCTTCGAATCTTACGCTCTGTGGTTATTCCGATGCGGATTTTGCCGGTTGTCGGCTTGAGCGCAAGTCTACTTCTGGGACTTGTCAGTTTCTTGGCTCTTCTCTGGTTTCGTCGTCTTCTCGCAAGCAGTCGAACGTAGCCCAGTCTACTATAGAAGCCGAGTATGTTGCCGCTGCTTCTTGTGCTTCGCAGCTTTTATGGATGGTTGCTACCTTGCGTGATTTTGGTCTAGATTTCAGTCGGGTTCCTTTGCTTTGCGATAGCACCTCTGCCATTAGTGTAGCAAAGAACCCAGTGCTTCACTCCAAGACCAAGCACATCGATGTTCGCTTTCACTTTCTTCGTGATCACTACGAGAAAGGCGACATTGATCTTAGGCATGTAGACACCCATAACCAGGTTGCGGATATTTTCACCAAGCCTTTGGACCTCTCAACTTTTGCTAGGTTGAGAGGTGAGCTTGGTGTGTGTTTCCCCTTTTAGATGGGGGAGGCATTTTGCTTATGTACCATAGACTAACTTTCTGATCCTTTTGTTTTGGGTCTTGAGTCTTTTTAGTTTAATTTTGGCTCCGATTCTGACTTCATCATGTATACATCTTGCATTTTCGAGCTTCATGTCTATATACTTGAGAATGAATCTATGCTCTGATTAGTGAATGCTTCGATGATATATGATGATGCTTGTAGCTTAGACTCTTTTTGATCACCAATACATATTGTGAGCTAAGCTATTTTTCAGAATGATGAACATGATTAATAAACTTAAAATTTGATACATGTTCACCATTGAGATTGGCAACTAGCATGTGTAGGATGTGTTGAGGTTACTTGAGCTATTTCATATATGCTAGGTTGCTATGTCTCTAGTTCTGAATCATTCACTTGCTTGGATTGGTCATATTCTGCTTAAAATGAACCAAGCTGTAGTGAATTGAAAAGATCGAGATGGGATTGCTTTGTCAGCACATCACGGTATCGAGACTGTTTCTCATTGCACTTTGAGTTAAACTTGAGCCGTGTAGTGTAAGACCGAAACCGATGCTTTAAGCTTCTGATTGCATATGCATAGGCTTAGCTCGGTTGAAAAGTTAGGCAATGACAAGCTTTCAACCTCTCGCAATCACATGCTGATTTTAAACTTGTGTTAATAACCGCTGCAAATTCTCCGATAAAATCTGAAAACACAAGTCTATGTTTCATTCTATAGCATGATGATTGAACTTTGCTAGGGGTAGTTCACCTTGTATACATGTTTTAGCACTTGTTGACTTCCTGTCTATACATGTCTAGTGCTATTTTAATGGTGAAACTCCTTTCCGAATGGCTTAAAACTGCTCACTTGGCTTATGCACTCATACTTTGTATTTGGTGATCAGTTTGAGCCTTTTCTAGCATTTGTGTACGTTGCTATGTAGTCGAATCAACACTCATTAGAGCATTTATTCACTCTTTCGAGTATATACCTGAAGCTGCTAACATGCAATTTTGACTCATATGCATGTTTCTGACTCCGATAGGCATGACTTAGCTCTGTTTGACCTTTTTGAGTCCTCTTACTCTCTTTTGATTGCAAATTGCCCCCAAGGGGAGAAAGTTTGTCCTAGGGGGAGATTTTGAGAAAATGTTCGTTTATGGTGACAATTTGCAATTTATGCTTCTCTTGTTGAGGGGGAGTTCTTCTGCCTTATCGGGGTTTCAGGACGCATTTTTCAATTGGTATCGATCTTTTCAGCTAGTTGTGTTGAGCCTCTGTGCCTCTGTCTTGAGGGACTAGCTGCCTTCATCTTGTTTTGATGATTCTTGATTGGTATCGTGTTTACTGCTAGTTGTGTTGAGCCTCTGTGCCTCTATCTTGAGGGACTAGCAGTAGCAGTTTCTTCAGCAGTCTTCAGTTGCTATTTGAGCTGTCAGCTAGTGGTGTTGAGCCCCTTCTGCCTCTTCTTGAGGACTAGCTTGTTTCTGACTTGGTTGCGTCGAGCCGTTGCCTATGTCTTTGGGAACCAAGTCTTGTGCTCTGATTTTGATCGAGTTTTGCTCCTTGATGAGTTGTTGCTCTGATTTCTTGCTTGGTTGTGTCGAACCGTTGCCCATGTCTTTGGGAACCAAGCTTTGCTTATCTTGAGTTGTTCTTCTTTGTCCTTTTCTTTGGCTTTTGGACATCTCGAGTAAGTTTTTCTCCTTCTATCTAATTCTGCTTTCTTTTATTTTGGTTACGGTTACTATCAGTTGACGATGCACTCATCAAGGGGGAGATTGAGAACACAAGGTTGATATGTGCCCTTGTGGTTCCCTTCCTGAGTGATGAGTGATCGATCAATGGACAACATGTCTCTTGGCTGTGTTGATGTGCAGGTGCTGAGCTCGGAGACAGTGGTCGAAAGGTGAGGTGAAGGTCAAGCGGGGACGTGTCGTGCCGACGGACCGGGAGCGGTGAAGGGCGAACGTGGAGCTTGGACTGACGGACCGGGTGACCTGAGGACCAGCTGTGGTAGCTGGCACGTGGCGTCGACAAGCAAGAGGACATGGGGATGTGCGGTGCATCGGCCGAGTCGGGAGGAAGGTGATGGCGTCGTGACACTTGGCGGGAGGCCGAGAAGGATGGCGAATGCACCGTGCCCGGCGTGGAGGCTGGACATGCTCCGGCATCGGTGCTGGAACTTGGGGTGTGCGAACCACATCCCGTCTACGGCGCGGGTTCGGTGGCTGAGCCTCAAAAAGCTACCCTCGACGGTTTCCGAGTTTGGGCCTCAAAACTTGGGGTGGCCGGTTTCCGAGTTTGGGCCTCAAAACTCGGCGTGGACGGTTTCCAGGTTTGGGCCTCAAAACCTGGGCGCGCGGGTTTCTGAGTTTGGGCCACAAAACTCAGCTGGAGGACAGGTTTCCCGGTTTCAGCCTCCAAACCGGGGGAAGGCCCAGGTTTCCCGGTTTTGGCCTCAAAACCGGGGGGAGGTCCGCAAAAAGGACGGTCGACACGTGGCGGCGTGGAGAGGCTGGCGCGGCGGCGCAGCTATCCGCGAGGAAGGCGCGGTGGTCGAGAGGGCGGCACGTGGCGGCATCCTGAGGCTTGCGTCGAGGCGAAGCTAAGGGTGAGGAAGGCGCGTGGCCGTCGGATCAACATCAAGCAGAGTTGGACCGGGATACCCCTAGGGTTGGCCGTTTCACTCAGTTATCCTAGGGTTAGAAGGGGATTATTGTTTAGGCTATAAATAAGAGAGGCACCCCTCCTCTCCCCTGGATCCTTGCAATCATTTACTCCTAAGCACTCTCTCTCTCCTTAGCCCCCGCTTAGGTTCTAATCATACCTAGCTGTAGAGGATCCACAGAACTATCTCAATCATGTCTCTGTGTTTTGGGAAGTTTAGGAAGTGAGACCGTAATCTCACGTTTGTAGCGTGTGTTCGCCACACGGTTGCAATTTCATGGTGTGATTCGCGTTTTGTTCGTGTTCTTCGCGGATTGCTTTTTCTCCTAGTTTTCCCGTCGCTTGATCTCTTTGCTTGGTGTGTCTTTTGCAAATCCACTTGAACCAAGTTGTTCTAGATCGTGAGGCAATTCTTTCCTCCAAAAGAATCCATCTCAAACCTCACGGTCTAGGAGATTGAGTGATTTTTGTTTCGGATCCCGTTCTTGCACCTTTGCCCCGAAACTCTTCGATTCATCGATTTGGAGATAGGTTCGAGCCATAATCTCTTAGAGATAGCTCACTATACTCCTTGTGACTCCTCTCACCAAGTTTGATCCTCTGAGGATTTGTTTTGGTGAGATCAGATCGAATCGGTGGACGAACGAAGAGGTTTTGAGGCGACCGGACGCTGTGATCGGGGAGACCGGACGCTGACCCTGTGCGTCCGGTCGTTGAACACGTAGCAGATTTTTACTGTGCTCGACCGGACGCTAGCCTTTGGGAAGTGACCGGACGCACTGCTAGCACTGTGCACTGCGTTCGTATTTTGTGACCGGACTCACAGTTCTTGATCGGACGCTTCTTCACTGTGCGTCCGGTCACGAACAGTAAGGTTCAAAACCTGTTTTGGCACGACCGGACGCGTCCGGTGCTTTGTGACCGGACGCTGGCAGAGTCCGGTCAGTGCAGATTCTCGCAGTTTCGTCCGCGATTTGTTCGTGTGTTGTCCATTTTGATATCCGGCTTTTGCGTTGGGATTCTAGAGTCGTATAGTGTCTCGCTGTGCTTCTTGGAATCATCCACCCTACATCTAGGGTCGTGGACATTATTCGAGCCCTAGACTTGCCTTCAGGGTGACTTCCGGGACAGTGGCTAAAAGTTTCTGAGAAGAAATTTTAAGCTCCCATTCACCCCCCCCTCTGGTCGCTTATCCGGTCCTTCAAGTTGCAATATGGATCAAGGCATATTGCTTCATCTGAACCACCTGCTTCGCTGTCGTCGTCATCATAGTCCTTGAGCATGCTTTTAACTTCTCTTTCAAGATCGTCGATACGACGCTGCAGATAATAGATGTATTCCTGATGCGGCCATATTGGAGGAGGATCCACCCATCTGGTGAAGCCGCAGTTTTCTTCGGAAATAGAAGACTGACATTCACAAAATGACTAAGTATTAGCAAACATGAGAGGCACAGCAAAAACAATTAAATAAAGTTACCCATGCTCGCGGGCATTTGAAAAAACGTCGGCCTGCCTCCAAGTCGTCGTGGAGCATCTGCACCAAACAGTCCTCACCATGGCGGCATTTTGGCCAGTCCTCTAAACGGTTATCGTATCCCCTAAGAGGACGGTCCCGGCTGAAATCATTTTTGCTCTCAATGGGAAAGTCATATAGTGCCTCTAAGAAGAAATCAGGACCAATAGAACCCTCCCACACAATGGGAGGTCCCTTCCTCCCACCCTTTCCTCTCCCGCCTTTGGACGAACCCCCAGACATCTCTACTACGAACCTCGCAAGCTCTGCTGAAGTTGTTGAATATGCAAGGCGCTTATGGGTTTATATAGGCGGAGGCCTGATTTTGAACTTGTGAATTATCTCAGCTGCATTGTGAGTGTGTAGTTATTGCAACTGAAAAGGCTATTCGCTGAAAAATCTGATCACTGAAAAGCCTATATACTAAAAAGCCTATACACTGAAAAGCCTATACACTGAAAAGTCTATGGGAATCAAAACTGCAGAGCACTTATGAGGACAGGACACGACACTAAAAAGGCTGTGCAACAAGATGCCAGCTTTTGCCGCGCCAACCCTGGGGGCGCGGCTGACACTTTTGCCGCGCCAGGCGGGATGGCGCGGCTAATGCATTTGCCGCGCCAGCCCGCCTGGCGCGGCAAAAGCGTCAGCCGCGCCCCCAGGGTTGGCGCGGCAAAAGCTGTCCCCATAATGCTTATAGGTTTTGTTGTTTTGGCGGTTTTGTTGTTTTGGCGCGATAGTTGCTTCTTATGCTTATAGGTTTTGTTGTTTTGGCGCGATAGTTGTTTTGGTCAAATTTGAATACAATTACGAGCCATTTTATAATAGAATGACACATGTTTCATTAGCACAAAGTACTCACATAAACTACCAAATCCTCTGTAACATGGTCTCGATATACATAATAGAGGATAAAGAGTGTCTAACACATAATATACAGTCTAACACTAAGTCTAGCTAGGCGTGTACGGCTGACGAGGCCGCCTCCGACGCTTCGGCTGCGACAGGTCCATGTTGGGCGTGAACGTGACGTCCGTGCGGTCTCGTGCGCGTGGCTGCCGGCGTGGTGACCCTTGCGACTGACTAGGTCCCTGCAATATTCAAAATAAATGTTAGCAAACAACTTAAATGTATCTGACGAACTTAAATTTATAGAGGTCAACCTGCCACTGTACCTGCACGTCCTCCTAAGTAGGTAGTGGAGCTCCACCTAGCTGTGAGTACCCAAGCTCCTGTGCTGCGCCCTGCTCTGGCCAAGGCTGCCACTGCTCTGGCTAAGGCCGCCAGTCAGGGCCGGTGTAGTAGCCACTAGGGTACTGGTATGTACCAGGTACCTGCCACGCCATGTCGTCCGGGGAGTGGTGCGGGCCACCTCTGGAGGAGGACCCTCCAGCGTAGTGCGAGCTATGGCCGAGGGCCATGTAGCCTGCACTAGCTGTGTAGGGTGGTGTCGTGCGCTCGACGTACTGCTCCTCGTCCTCCTCCTCCTCCCCTCCGCCTCGGGCTGCTCCTCTGCAGTGGGGCCCTTTCCGCGTGGATCCGCAGAAGTGCCTCCCATCCGGGCGTCGGACGACGCTGCTGCTGGGACAGTGTCTGACACCAAAGGGCTCGAAGGCTGAGGAAGGTGCGGTGGGGCCCACGCTGTGTCCATGCACCCAAGCTTCTGAGCAAGCTTCCTGCAGCCCTTCCTAATTTTCTGCAAATAAGAAAATAATATATATTAGTACTGTTTATGAATTCTTAAGATTTACAAGTGCGGTTCGAATGTGTTATTATACCTGCAGAAAAGCCTGTACCGGGCCATGGTCCCCAGTAGAGCTGGTGTGGTGTATAAGCTGCGCTGCCTCGTCGGAGTACCGAGACAGCTGCGACGCCTGCCGACACAAGACCAGGGGGTAAGTCCACCAAGTACAGAAACACAAACAATATTTGAAGGGCATGATATATTACCACGTAGCTTTGTAGAGGGGCTCTGTCAGACTGAGTCGATGCCCTAGTGACAGCATCGTACGGGTCCTCGTCGTCGTCCGACTCGTCCTCAGCGGTGGCCTCGTAGTACGGTGGCTTAATGTGCAACCTGGTGCTCCGGTGCAGCCACTGTAGGTACTGGTCGAAGACGCCCTGGTCGTACGGCTCGCCGTCCTCAACGTCCTGCTGGTACCTGTTTGTCCAACTCAGGACATGATCGGCGTGCTCCGCGCGCCAATCAACAGGATTCTTCCGTCTGCTTTGGCGCTTCACCCTGCATTGCAAAGGAAACCCACCTGTTAGAGCATAAGATAGAATTTACTAGAGTAATTGAACATCACTGTGGAGGATACTTACTTGTGCAACCTCTGATCCGTGCTAATCAGAGGTGGAGGAAACTCCTGTCGTAGGCCGAACTAACGCATCACCCTGATGGGCAAGTGCATCTCGACCACGTAGAAGCAGATAAGAGGGACGGTGCAACGCCAATCTACACGGTCCAGCTCCGTGGCGGGGTCGAGCATGTTGTCGTACAGGTCCTAGGGCTCCCAACTGACCTGTTTGTAATGAACAAACATAGTTAGTCATGTTCCTTTATCAATATAAAAAATTGAACTCATTCCAGAGTTACCTGGTACTGTGTCAGGACATCCAGCAAGTCCGTGTACAGGTGGTAGCGGCGCTGGGGGTTGCCTCTAATTGCCTCTGCCGTGGACCAGACAAACAGAGCAGTGGGCCGGGTGTCCTCGTGCCTCCACACCTGCATTCCAATTTGAATCAGTTAAATAACTGTAAATTTGTAAAAGCACACGCACACAAGAGGTATGTACTTACGGCATCCTCTCGTACATGGGGACGACCCACAGGCAGCCGCTGCCAGGCCCAAACCTAGAGCAGGGGCAGACACCCTCCCAAGCTAGAGGAGGCCTGCCTCCGCCGGCACCCCTCGCACAGCTGTCTGTACAGCCATGCTAGAACAACGCTCCCCCAGCTGTAGCCAGCGATGTTCTCCCACGGCTGTGCGAGGATGGGGACGAACATCCAGCTGATGGTGTTCCCCGATGAGTCGGGAAACAGGAAGGCCCCAATAAAGTGCCACAGCCACACTCTGGCATACCTCTCGACTACCTATGGGTCAGCGTTGGGGGGGCAATACGAAAAGTGCTGGGTGATCCACGACGAAGGCACCCCAGTAGTCTTCCTGTTTGTTTACAAAAAGTAAAAGTTAGGACATGATAGTAGCTTCAGTTTGCAACTAAATTAGAAAAAAAATTTAGCTTACTTGTTCCTCTTAGCATCTGCGTCGTCGGGGGGCCTACGGCCATAGAACTGGTGGATGGTGTCCATCCACGTGTCGGTGTCAACAATCCCCGTCACGGGGAGGCCGCCCAGGCGTAGACAAAAAATCTTGGCCACGTCCTGTAACGTCACGGTCATCTCCCCACAGGCTAGGTGGAAGGTGTGCGTCTCGGGACGCCACCTGTCCACCAGCGCGGTGAGGAGCACGGGGTCGAGCTGCAACACCACGTCATTGGCAACGCGGGCTAGCACCAAGAAGCCCGCGCGCCGTAGGAAGGGTGCATAGCGCTCGTCCCACCGGTGCCAGAGGTGGGTGCGCGGCCTCAGCAACGACAACCTCTCCGGAGGGTCAGAGTCCGTGAGCCTGTGCGCTCGGTGCTCGCCGTCGTAGAACGGCTCAAGGAGAGGGTACGCCGGAGGGTTCGCCATCCTGTTTAAACAAAACATGGTAACAGGTTAGTACAGCGTCAAAAAAAATAATAATGCATTAAAACAAATGAAAGACATATGTATAAAAATAATAAAAACATTCAAATAATTAATATAAGTAAAGATACAAATCAAGTGGTGTCGTTGTACACCTGTTGTCTTTGTCTACGATGGAAGGCTGCATTATGTCCTGGCATGTGGCAAACAGAGCATAGGTTCGTGCTTGGTGTCTGGTCGAAGTCCCCCCGCCATACCTATCCATATTGTCCATGTCCCCCTTTAGTCTCTTCTTCCTCCTCCTACCCTTACCTAACTTCAGCAGCTCAGGATCAGGCATGTAGTCTCTACCCAAGTATGGAGGCCATTGAGTGGGATCAAGGTAAGGCTCAAAGCTGCTCTGCCATATTGCGACGGTGTTGCTCCGGCGATAGTACTCGGACATATATGGTAGGGCCTTGTAGTCATATCCGCGCGCTCTACAGGACGCAATCATGTGAGAGCAAGGGGCATGCATTATCTGCGGCACGTTACAACTGCATTCCACTCTTTCAAGATCGACCCGGTAGTTGCGACCACCATAACGTTCCCCGCCCATGGTAGTTCCACCCTTAGCTCGAACATTATAGATTTGTCTGGTTGGTCCATAAGCCTCACAAGTTTGCTGCATTGTCCATATTTCATTTTCCTGAATGTGCTCCTTTCCCGCCTTCCCAAATTCACCATCCGTTTGTAGGTTGTCTTGAGCAATGGACCACCTTTTCATGAAGTACTCGTTGGTCTTGTGAAACGAGTACTCTACAATTCCAGAAACGGGCAAGGCTCTAACACCGGTGAATACCTTATTGAAAGACTCTGATGAGTTGGTAGTCATTATGCCAAACCGGAAACCGCCCTCATCGTAAGCAAGTGCCCACTTCTCCTTGTGTTCCATCTGTCTCTCGATCCAGGCCTTGGCCGCACTGTTTAACATTTTGTCCAACTCTTCCATTGTTTCCTTGAATTTGTGCTCAGTTTTAACACAACATAGCTCTTTCACCTTGGCACAAACCTCCTTTTTTCTCTGCCGATGCCAGAAATTGGCGGCAAACTGATGCATGCACCATCTGTGCACTAGAGGAGGACAACCCTCTATCTCCTCCTCTGCGGCACGAAGCAACCCGACATGACGATCCGAAATCAAACATATTGTCCGAGAAGGCACTAACACTTGTATCCGTAGAAGGGCCATGAACCAAGACCAAGACACAACGTTCTCCCCCTCAGCCAAGGCGAAAGCAATTGGAACTATCTGGTCCTCGGGATCAATAGCCGCCGCCATCATCAACACACCCTTGTATGCTCCGGTCAAGAAAGTACCGTCCACAAGTATGACTGGACGACAGTACTGGTACACATGCTCTGTTTGGGCAAAAGACCAAAATACACGCTAAAGCACCTGTGTAACCTTGCCGGTGTTGCGGTCTGTATAATGGCTGTTGGTGTGTGTAAACCATTTTAGGCCAGGGTTATAGTATGCCATTGCACACAAAATCCGTGGAATCCTGTTGTACGCTTCATCCCAACCACCCCAATGAATTGCAAGGGCGATCTGCTTCGCACGCCACGCCTTTCCATAAGTCACCTCATAGCCTGTGAATCCAAATATGGAGATAATCAATTTTGAAACAGATACGTCGGCGTCATCATCAACAAATGCCAAAATGCACCGTGCAAGGTATCTTGCCGTCAATTGAGGATGTTCTTTTTGTCCCTTATTTGTAAAACAGGTATGCGGTTGTACTACTTTACTGATTCTCCACTTGCCATCAGTTCTCTTGCGAGCATTCAGCTTCCACGGACAACTAGGAATAATACACTTGATGTGGTACCTCAAATTAATATCAGAATGGCTGACCGTGTACGGTCGATGATGATGCACAGCATAGTTCTGAAGGAAAAGCTTCAACTCAGTCATAGTGTTGAAAATCATACCCTTCTGAAGAATCCAATCTGTATGGTCATGCAGTGTTTGCTTGCACAGATTCAATCCAGTATCACAAACAGCATGGTCCACCATACTGACATCCCTATAACTTGGAACGCCTCTAAACTGCATTTTAACCGACCTCAATTGCTGCAGCTCTGTCTCAGTCAAAGGATCAGACAGAACATAATACCGTGCTTCGCTCAAACGCCCCCACGCATCAAAATGTGTATGATCCTCTGGTATATCAGTGACTAGTCTCCCTAGAGGATGCATATTCTGAGGAACCGGTTGTGGCATAGCACGAACCGGTTGTGGAATAGCACGAACCGGCTCTGGCATAGCAGAAATATAACTGTCATCTTCTTCGTCATAGTCTGAATCATCATCAGAATCATAGTTTTCATCAAACAGTTGTGCCTCCTGCTCCTCCTGCTCGAGCCGCTCTAGGTCGGCCACATCAAAATCATTGTTTATTTGACCGACGTCAGCTTGGGCATTTTCAGATGGATAGACCGTCTCCTGCGTGGGGTGACCATCAATGTCCATACTCATCGGAGCTGCATCGTCATCATCCCCTACCTCCTGTGCTTCACCTTCGTTGCCATCATTAGACGCCTCTGCCTGCTTCCTCCAACCGTTCTCTACCACAATCTCGGCCATGGTCGAATTGGATGCCATAACGATCCTCTGGTATTTTGCCCTGTCAGCCAGGTTGCGCAAGGGCATCAACACATAGTTCGCCCTAATCTTGCCACTGTCAAATCTCCCTTTCAACGAGAAATCACCATCAAACTTCTCCTTCAGACGCAACACAAACTCCGTAAAAGGAGGACGCTCATCAAATACTTCGAGTTCTTCTTCCATGTTAGCATCAAACAACCCATCTCGTGTACTAACTGTGCCTCCATAAAATAATTTGAATACAGTGTCCATCTACAAAATAAATGGTGCAACTAAGGTCAAGTGATGGTCTTCTCTAAAGTAACGAATGACATAACTACTTACTAAGTTGCCTTCACTAACCTAATTAACATATTAACCTAACCTAACTAAGTAACTAACTAAATATCCTAACTAACTAACTAACTAACTAACTAACCTAACCTAACCTAACCTAACCTAACTAACTAACTAACGGTCTTACTAACTAACTAACTAACTAACTAACTAACTAACTAACCACCTAAACTAACCTAACCTAACTAACTACCTAAACTAACCTAACATAACTAACTAATCTAACCTAACTAACCTAACTAACTAACTAACTAACTGACTAACTAGATAACTAACTAAGCAAATAAATAAATAAATCACTAAAATACTAACCTATTTAACTAACTAATTAACCTAAACTACAAAAAATACTAAAAAGGAAAAAAAATTACCTTCCGGTCGTGGACGGTGGTGGAGAGGGTGGTGGAGGGGGGCGCCGGTGGCGGCCGGCCGGAGCCGAGCAGCTGGCCTGGCCGGGCGGCCGGGCGGGGCGGGGTTCCGGGGCGGGGACGGGGCAGGGACGAGGCCGGGGACGGGGACGGGGCGGAGGGCGAGCAGGCCGGGGCAGCGAGGAGCCGCGGCGGAGGACGACCACGGCGGCCGGACAGGCGGGGCACGGCGGCGGCGGCGGGACGGCCTGGACAAGCGGGCGGGCGAGGAAGGAGGAGGAAGGAGGAAGAAGGCCGTGGCGCCAGATCTAGATCGGCTTTGCCGCGCCACCCCGCCTGGCGCGGCAAACTGACAGGCGGGGCCCGCCCGGGCCTGCGTGGCCGGGCGGTGCCACGCTGGCGCTTTTGCCGCGCCATCCCGCATGGCGCGGCTAACGCTTTCGCCGCGCCATGCGGGACGGCGCGGCAAAAGGGTTAGTTTTGAAAAAAAATTAAACAGTGTTGTTTTTAAATATCTTATTTAATTGGGTTATTAATAAAAAAAATTCACCGAGGTTATTTCCGACCTATGGACACTCGTGCACACACACACGACCGGCCCAAGCCAAATCGAACCACCGGTGTTCCAAGAACACCAGCGTGTTATTGACCGCCCTGGAAGGACGTGCATGACGAAACCATGACCACGACGTGTTTAGACCAAATGAAACGATCCTTAGTCGACATGCTGAACGACAAGGTAATTCTCTTCTCATCTTGACCGTAGGATGCCCCTGATGGAAACCGTAGGACATGACGAATAAGGAGACCCCGTGACCCTATGTGCCGCCACCATGACTGTAACACCCTGATTTAAATTTTCTCCAATTGAGTTAAATTAATTAGAAACTAAATAGGTTGGCATATTTTATTAGAGGAGGAAAATAAAATTTATTCAATTATGTCATGTTGCATTCATGCCATTGCATATTTTTATTGAGTGATAAATGTTTTATTGAACCCGAATAGGGAGAATCGCTTTTATTCCATTTGAGAAATAAATAAAAGGCTTATGAAAATGTTACAAAATCAAACTCAAAGTTTTATTTTCTAAATCTAGGGAAAATATTTGTAAAGTTTTCAAAAGCTATTTGATTTCAATCTGTTTTAAAATTTGGAGTTCAAATGAATTTGCAAAAGCTTGAAAAAGAAAAAAAAAGAAAGGCAAAGGACCTCTCCTCACCCTCTCAGATTTGGCCTAGCCCGACACCCCCTCACCCTCGGGCCGCTTCACCCCTGGACCGCCCCACTCCTCCCGGACCGCTTCGCAACAGCCCGCAGGCCACCTCCCCCTCCCTTCCCTCCCCTCGGCCTAACCAGCCATTCCGGCCGGCCCACACTCCCTCCCTCCCTGCGCATTCACTCCCCCACCCGAGCCGCTTCGGGCCCAGCTCGACGCCGCACCAATCGCCCCGCCTCCGGCCCATTGTTGACACTTGCTAACGTCGTTACTAGGAGTAGACTATGGAATCTATCCCCGGCAACGGCGCCAGAAAGGCTTGTTGGTACTTCTTAATGTAAGAAGTATAACTAACTATTCGTATCACTATTGGTAAATTCCGCAAGCGCACAAAATAAGTCAATTGTAGCACTTCACCCGAGAGTAACCGAGTATCGTATTTATTTCCACAAGGAAGCTACTATGGCAAAACTAACACTAGGACTGCTATGAACAACTAGTGATTCTAGCAAGGTTGATCGAAATGTATGAATGGGGGTTGATTTCTACTACTACTAAAAAGAAAGAAAGGCTAACTATTACTAAACTAAATCGGCGGGGTCTGGTCGATGAACAGATTCATGTTTTCCTACACACTTACGAACACAACTAACTTAGCAATAAAGAATTTATCTAGTTCTTCGAACCGTACACACCCTCTGGACTATTTACCTCAGACGTGCACAACGAGGTTTATGATTTAAAAACTAACCCAACTACATGGTGGAATTCATGGCTCCCAGAGCTGTCACCACCTGTTTGCTACCACAGCTATCCGGGGGGGCTAGCCACAAACAATCTTGCGTCCAAAACTAGAGCACTGATTACTCAGCGAAGAACCCAAACTAGATACAAACTAAATACTAAGTTATCTATGATCGAAAGCACTCAACAAGAACAATAAGTAAAGAACTTAAAGTAAATGCTGAAAATAGAGGAACACTAAGATAAATGAAGAAAGACTTGGAATTATACCAGAGACTCTGGAAGATCCTCTATTACAACTCTAGCTCTTCTCTTCTACACTCTCGCTCTCACTCTAAGTCTCTCAACTAGAGTGTTACTTCACCAGAGCTTCACTTATAAGAGAGTGGGACTAATGAGGTGAGGTCTGAGTACAAATGAGCTCGGGGGGGGGGGGTCCTATTTATAGCCTAAGGGACCTAGGGGGGTACTTATAGACCTAGGGTTAGGTCAGGGGGTGAGTGAGGTGGCGGGCGCCAGCCCTAGGTGGCAGCCGCCACCCCCCTGGCCCTTGGATGCACCATCATTGATCCTACGGTCTCTAGGGACTCCTCCAAGGCGGTTCCAAGGTGAAAGGATCAAGATGCCCAAGAGGGGGGGTGAATTGGGCTTCTCTAAAACTTCTTGCAATAATAAAACCTATCAAGCCCCAATTAACCCCCTAGTGCCTAGAAGTGTGTTTGACAAGAATCAATTGCACAAAAGACTATCGCTAAACCATTTCTACTCTAGCATTGCAATTCAACTTATGAAAGAACAACAAGTAAATGCGGAATTGAATTGCTCAAAGGTAAATGCGTAGAGAAGAGAGTAGAGATGACACGACGATCTTTTTGCCGAGGTATCGAGGTGTCGGCACACCCCCCTAGTCCTCGTTGGAGCACCCGCGCAAGGGTATCGCTCCCCCTTGATCCGCGCAAGGATCAAGTGCTCACTACGAGCTGATTCTTCGCCACTCCGGCCCGGTGAATCGCTCGCTATCGGTCACAACTTGGCTTGGGTCATCCACAATGCCTCCGGATGATCACCAAGCTCTCCGATCGCCACCAAGCCGTCTAGGTGATGCCGATCACCAAGAGTAACAAGCAAGAACTCTCACTTGACCAACACAAGGCTAATGAGATGAGTGGATGCACACTTGCTACTCTCTATTCACTAATGAGGTGTTTGATCACTCAATTATCAAATCTCTCAATCTCACTAGGCGTCTTGCACTCACTTGGAATCACAATGTGTTTGGCAACCTTTAAAATGAGCAAGAGAGACAGCATGAATGAGGGGGAGGCATATTTATACCCCCCAACTCGAAACATGCACGAAGGGGTAAGTCCAGCCAGTTACACACTGACCGGACGCACCTGTCGGGGTGACCGGACGCATCCGGTCAGTGTCTAACGGCTACGTGACGTTAGCCCTGACACCAGTACGATACACTGACCGGACGCACCCACGCGTCCGATCACCACTGACCGGACGCGTCCGGTCATCAATTTCCCTCTCTGGAACCTCTCTGGACGCGACCGGACTCACCTCCTGGTGCGTCCGGTCGAATACTGAAGAGCGTCCGGTCGCAGCCAAGCCTGCTCCTCAGCCAAACCAACTGACCGGACGCACGCCCCAGCGTCCGGTCATTAGGGTTGAAGCGTCCGGTCACATTTTGAAGTCCGAAACGACTTCGGTTTGCGACGCTCCCTTCACGAACTTTCTTCCTTATGATCTTAGGGACCTTTCTAAGCTACCTAGGGCTTTGGTTAACAAGTGTGCACCACACCTAACTCAAAAGTCTCACCTAGGTCAAGCTACTCATTCAAACCCCTCTTTATAGTACGGCCAAAGATAAAGCAAAGACCTATGCTACTCTAAGTGTCCTTCAACATCAAATGACACTTAGCACTAGCCTATCACCGTCTTCGTCGTCCATCCTTTGAAAACCGAACGAATTCCATCGCTAAGGGGGCATGAATACCATAGTGCCCTCACGATCATCATTACCATGACCTAACTCAACTGTTTCTGCAAAACACACGTTAGTCATAGTAATTTACCGTTGTCATCCAATCACCGAAACCCACTGGGGGCCTAGATGCTCACAATCTCCCCCTTTTTGGTGATTGATGACAACCTCAAGTATGTTTGAAAGAGAGGTGAGGTTTTCAACAACTTGTTTTATATAAGCATGTGACAATAAGATCAAAAGGGGTTAGGCATGCTTATACGAACCAAGTCCACATAAGTACTCAACATATAAGAATTAACACAAGTACTTATGAACATGCTCATTTATCGGAGTATAAGTGCGGAAGCAAAGTAAATGAGCATAAGCAAGTGACATGTATAAGATAACGAGTGAAGCATGACATGTCACAACTGAGCATAAACGAGTGACATGAGTATATAACAAGTGTAGCACCACATGTCACAACCAAAAGACATACACATATCGTACGGGTGCCAAAAGATAAACATGTATGCATATGAGTGCAAGATCAAACAAAAGAACCGAAACCCTCTCACAGGCTCCCCCTACGTCTAACATACGCTCTCTCCCCCTTTGGCATCAAAGACCAAAACCTAAGGGTCGGAAGGCGGGAGTGGAGCAGACGAGCCGGGCGACGAGGTGCGCGGAAGAGTCTCGAACTGAGCCAGATAGGTCTCCTCGTCGGACGACGTACTGTGAGCTGACTGACCCTCTGACACTGGACGTGAAGGAGAAGCGGTCTGGGTCTGCTCAACTGTCTCTGGAGCGGCCTCTGGAAGAGGGTCCACGGTCTCAGTCGCGACCACTGACACTGTCAACGAAGTCTCAGGAGCTGAGGTGACAGGAAGAGTCTGACTCTGAAAGGTCGGCGGCTCAGACGACGCTACTGAGGAAGGTAGTGTCTCTGTGGTACCAGTAGCTGGAGCAGGAGCTGGAGCTGAGGTCACCGGCAACTGAAACTCGGGCGGTGTAGGCAGGCCGGTGAGCTCGCTGAAAGAGGATTCCAGGCTCCTCGGTGTCACTAGGACCGACTCCGTTTGAGTAGGAGTGAAGCCTGACCGGAGCGGTGTGAACCCTGGCAGCTGCCCTGGCTGAGGTGAGGTAAACCACTGCGGGTACTGAGGGAAGGGCGAGACCGTCGACGGAGGCACTGACGTGAAGTAAGAGGTTGACGGTCCTGGCTGCTGCAGCTGAAACTGTGACGGCTGAGGTAACTGTGGAAGAGCCGCCATCCTCTCCATGAAGGCAAGAGTCTGAGTCTGGAGCTGAATCATCTGCCGCTGGAGAGCGTCCTGGCGCTCCTGTGCCTGAGCTGCTGCCACTGCCTGTGCCTCTGCCAGTCGAGCCTGCTCCTGTGCCTGTCGGCGATGCTCCTCAGCCTGACGCTGAACCTCCTCAGAGAGACGGGACTGCTGCTGCTCCATCCGAGAAAGTATAGCCAGAAGAGCTGGATCGGAGCCGGCCATACGCGAGGAGGAGGCCTCAGAGTCGTGAGCTCCCTGTGGACGCATCCTCGGAAGAGGAGCGTAGTCGTCGTCGGTGCTGTCAGACGGGAACTCATCGTCAGGGTCCTCTCCCTCTGCCTCTAGTGCTGCAAGCTCAGCCTCTGCCAACTGACTGACAGTCTCGTCCTGCTGTGCCTCTGTCTCGGTGACAACCGGCCTCTGGCGCTGACCTCTCGGACGAGTGTCTGGACGGTCCCCGGCAATCTGGCGAGTGTCGTACACGGGGAACTCCATCGGAGACTGGAGAAGCTCTGGAAGCAAACCCGGAATAAGCCGCCTCAAGAGGTAACAGATGATGTGAGCATAGGGAAGCTGGCGGTGACCCTTGAAGCCCTCGGCCAATGTGTCCTCCATCTCAGAAAGAATGACATCCCAAATGTCGAACTCGAGCTGTGAAACCAGGTGGTGAATTAGCCAGATCTGTATACGTGTTAGCCCCTCTCTGTAGCCTGTCCGGGGAAGAAGAGTGCGCCTCATGACCTCGTTCACGAGACGGGCCGTCGGCGTCAAGTCACGAGGACGCCGGCTGGACCCCTCGCCGAACGGCTCCCGGAAGCAGGCACGAACCAAGTCCGCTGGTGGAATCTCTCCTGCGTGAGGTCGCCTGGGTGGCTCGGTCTCTCCATAGCAAACGGTGTGCACTCTAGTCGGATACGCTGTCAGACCGAGGTACTCTCTGGCACGTGAGCTGAAGAGCCTGTAGGACCTCCCCCTGAGAGCGAAGTGGAGGAACCGGTGATCCGGGGAGATCCACAGGGACGCGTAAAACTGTCGCACCCAGTCCTCGATGTACAGGCCACCCCGACCAAGTAGATCTGCCAAGCCAGGTAGGTATGAAAGCATCGGTCGGATGGCCTCACCAGCAACTGCAACGATCGTCTCCAGCGGGCAAACTCTGTGAGCACGGATGTGGACGCCGCTGTTGACATAGGCTCTGTAAAAATCCTCCTGAAGAACTGTGTAGAATCCCTCGGCAGCCTGAGGGTGCCTGGCAGCTGGGAACCACTCGTACGGAATCAGACGTAGAGCCTGTACCTGACGTGCCGTCGCCGCCCGCAGGTCCAAGTGCTCCACAGGTGGGGGTCCCTGTGGCCTCGGAGGGGGTCGTCCACCCCGCCTCTGCCCCTCAGGTCGAGGAGACACCTGAGTGCGAGAGCGGGTGGACCTGCGGAGTGGCTGCTGAGCTGGCTGCTCCTCTGTCTGACCCTCTGCCTGGGTCTCTGTAGCTGAGCTGGGCTCTGGAGCTGAACCACTGGCTGTAGCCGCTGCGAGAGCTGAAGCGGCCTCGGACGGGAACTGGAAGTCTGGAGGGAGAAGCTCAGCTGGGTCGTCGAGAGAGTACTCGTGATCCTGAATCCGGACGACGCCGCCCTCAGTCCGAAGCAAGGCCTGTACCTGCTGCTCTGTGAGAAAGTCGCGAATGCGCGAACCGGTCTGCTGACCACTGCCCTGACTGGCCGGCTCTGTAGACTGGTCGAGAATCCGGAGACCACCTGTCGAACCCCCCTGCTCGGCTCTCTCGGCTGCTCGAGCGGCTGCAAGCGCGATCTCTGAATCCCGATCGAGGCGCTTGCGCTTCTTGGACACCATCTTCTGCGGCCTCTTCCCCTTGTCACCAGAAGGAGGACGAGGAGGAGGAGGGTCTGCCCCGGGACCTCCACCGACGTTCTTGCAGCGAGCCATCGCTACAAGAACAGAACAACTGGCACTGAGAGTAACTGAGAAACTCGGCAACAGAAAACCACGGCCACTGAGGAGACCAACTGCCACTGAGGATCACTGCCACTGACAAGAGAAACTGGACTGAACCTCAGAGGCTTGGCCTCGTTCCGTATCCGCGAGCTTGGCCCCAGATTTTGCTGTCACTGCCACACGGCTCACTGAAACGGTCCCAACTCGCTGCAATAGATAGGTGGGGATATATATAAGCATATAATCTAGAGAAAAGAAGCCTATCGGAAGCAAAGCAAAAGGAAAGAGAGAGATGAGGCATGGCTTTGCTACCTGACACGACGCGATGAACGGACAAGCGAAGGGAAGAGACTGACACGTGCGGGCACCACAACCTCTCGCCGGAAGGATCTGTGCGAGAATTAAGGGGAAAACGTGGTTAGATTGACAGGAAAGTTGGTTGGGGCATTTTCACGAACACGTTGCAGGCACGGTTGGTGTGGGGAGCTTACGGGGAGGGTGCTGGGCTGGCCGAGGAGGTGCTCGCCGGATGAGAGGTACGATCGACGTGAAGCCGAGCGCCGGCGAGGGACGGATCCGGCAGGGTGAACGCCGGCGGGGAGGCGAAGGCGCGGCGGAGGGGTGCGGGCACGGGCACGGCAATGCGAGCGGCCAAGATGGGGCACGGCGGCGCAGGCGTGGTGGTGGGGGGGGGCACGGCGGAGTGGTGCGGGCACGGGCACGGGCACGGCGGTGCGGGCGGCCGAGGAGGGTCACGGCGGCGCGGAAAGGAGGGCACGGCTCGGGCGCGGTCGAAGAAAGAAGACGAGTGAGGAGGGGCCCACGAGTCAGCCGAAGGAAGTTATTGCGCAAGTTAAGTTGCGACCGGACTCACGGGGGTGTGACCGGACGCACAGGACCCGAGCGTCCGGTCACGAACAGAGAGTTCCCGAAACTTGATTTCAGCGATCGGACGCGTCCTGTCGTACGCGACCGGACGCACGGAGCGTCCGATCAAACGGCAACAGACGACCGGACTCACGCAAATACTTGTGACCGGACGCGCCGCAGGTACTGTTCATCTGCGCGTGATTTGCACTGACCGGACGCACCGGGAGCGTCCGGTCGAAGCGTCCGGTCACAGGGAAAACCCTGTTGTGACTAGATTTTTCGCGCCGACTTCTCCCAACCAAGTTCCAACTCAAAGAAGATGCAAATAAACACTAGTTGGAACTTAGAGGAGTGACCTCTCTCAAACCCTCAAATTTTTCAAATATGTTGCCATAGGCTAAGTTAGTTTTCTAGATAAAATAGGCAATAAAACCCGAGGAGACAACATGTGGCCACCAAAACTAGGGGAATTAACCAATTGGAGCCTCAAATGCTCCCCCTAGCGGTGGACGAACACAGCGGTTGCTCAAAACATAACCGAAAAGAAACGACAAAGCAACAAACATGCATATGCAATGCAATACGAGATTTGAATCTAGGTTGCTTGTCAAGTTTGCACATGGGTAAGCTTCTTCACACGCTTTTTAGGGCGGTTATCTTAACCACGTCTGACAGGCCTATATGCATAGCGGAATTTAGACATGGCATATCATACAATGCAATGCAAAGACAACCCCCTTTCACCTTCTGACAAAGTTACTTAGATCAAGCACATTAAGCTCACTTCGCAATCTACAAAGGGTGTTCTCATCTAGGGGTTTTGTGAAGATATTCGCCAATTGATCTTCGGTTCTAACTCCCTCTAAGGATATATCTTTCTTTGAAACATGATCTCTAAGAAAGTGATGGCGAATATCTATGTGCTTTGTGCGAGAGTGTTGAACTGGGTTGTTAGCAAGCTTAACCGTGCTCTCATTGTCACACAACAAAGGTACCCTTTCTAGAACTACACCATAGTCTAAAAGGGTTTGCTTCATGTAAAGGATTTGTGCACAACAAGCACCCGTGGCTATGTATTCCGCCTCGGCGGTGGACAAGGCCACACTATTTTGCTTCTTTGAACTCCATGACACTAGTGATCTCCCAAGCAAATGGCACCCTCCGGATGTGCTTTTTCTATCTACTTTGCAACCCGCGTAATCCGAATCGGAATACCCAACGAGTTGGAAGTTAGCTCCTTTGGGATACCAAAGGCCAAAGCTTGGGGTGTGCTTTAGGTATCTAAGGATTCTTTTCACCGCTACAAGATGTGATTCCCTAGGGTCGGCTTGAAACCGAGCACACATGCACACACTAAACATGATGTCGGGCCTAGATGCGGTCAAATATAACAAACTACCAGTCATAGAGCGGTAGAGAGTTTGGTCAACCGGGTTACCTCCCACATCTAGGTCGAGATGTCCATTTGTTGGCATTGGAGTCTTGATAGGCTTGCAATCATCCATGTTGAAGCGCTTGAGGAGGTCTTTTGTATACTTCTCTTGAGATATGAAAGTCCCCTCCTTCAATTGCTTGACTTGGAAGCCTAGGAAGAATGTGAGCTCTCCAATCATGGACATTTCGAACTCCTTCGACATCAAGTCACCAAATTCCTTGCAATATGCTTCATTAGTTGACCCGAAGATGATATCATCAACGTAGACTTGACAAATGAAGATCTCTCCATCAAGCTTCTTGGTGAATAGTGTGGTGTCGACCATCCCAATGGTGAAGCCCTTCTCAATGAGGAAGTCCCGGAGGCGCTCGTACCATGCTCTTGGGGCTTGCTTGAGCCCATATAGCGCCTTGGACAACCTATAAACATGATTAGGATATCTAGGGTCTTCAAACCCGGGAGGTTGATCAACATAGACTAGTTCATTTATAAAGCCATTTAAAAATGCACTTTTCACATCCATTTGATATAGTTTAATGTCATGATGTGATGCATATGCAAGGAGGATACGGATGGCTTCAAGTCTTGCAACCGGTGCAAAGGTCTCTCCAAAATCCAAACCTTCAACTTGAGAGAACCCCTTTGCCACTAGCCTTGCCTTGTTTCTAACAACCTTGCCTTGATCATCTTGCTTGTTTCTAAACACCCATTTTGTTCCAATGACTCTTGCACCTTTAGGTCGCTCTTCAAGTGTCCAAACTTGATTGCGGGTGAAGTTGTTCAATTCTTCATGCATAGCATTCACCCAATCCGGATCACCTAGAGCTTCATCTACAATGGTGGGCTCAACAAGAGACACAAAAGAGTGATGTTCAATAAATAAAGCAAGTTTTTGAGATCGAGTCATTACACCCATTGTAGGACTCCCTATGATGAGATCTTGAGGATGAGCTTGTAGTAGAGGAGTAGTCCTTTGATCAACCACTTGAGGGGCCGCTTGTGGAGCACCAACATCTTGAGCTTGTACCACCATTTGATCATGGGAGACATGAGTATCTTCATTTGGATCCCTTCCATCTTTGTCATCATCAAGTGGTACATTGGATGAGGAAGGCTTGTCAATGACTTGCACATCATCATCTTTAGGCTTGATAGCTCCAACCGGCATGTTCTTCATGGCTTCCCTCAATGGTTCATCACCTACATCATCAAGATTTCCATGCTCTCCTTGAGAGCCATTAGATTCATCGAATTCCACATCATATGTTTCTTCTACCATCCCGGTGGCATGGTTGAATACTCGATATGCTTTGGACTTCAATGAGTAACCAACAAGAAAACCAATATCACATCGGCGTTGAAACTTCCCTAGGTGTTGGCGCTTCTTGTAGATGTAGCATTTGCACCCAAACACTCTAAAGAAGGATACATCCGGCTTCTTGTTGTTGAGTAGCTCATAGGGGGTCTTGCCAAGGAGACGATGGGGGAACAACCGGTTTGATGCATAGCAAGCGGTGTTGATTGCTTCCGCCCAAAATCTTTCCGGTGTAGTGTACTCATCTAACATAGTCCTTGCTAGGGTGATTAGTGTTCGGTTCTTCCTCTCAACTACCCCATTTTGTTGTGGTGTGTAGGTTGCGGAGACTTCATGCTTGATCCCAACTTCATCACAATATTGCTCAATGTGGGTGTTGTTGAACTCTCTTCCATTGTCACTTCTTATCTTCTTGATCTTCAAGTCGAACTCATTTTGGGCTCTCTTGGCAAACTTCTTGAATGAAGGAGTTGCTTCGGATTTGTCATGAAGAAAGAATACCCAAGTGTATCTAGAGTAGTCATCAACAATCACTAGACAATAGAGATTTCCACCCAAGCTAGCATATGTTGTTGGTCCAAATAGATCCATGTGAAGTAGCTCTAACTCTCTTGATGTTGACACAAAGGCTTTGGTTGGATGTGTATTTGCAACTTGCTTGCCGGCTTGACATGCACTACACAATTTGTCCTTCTCAAATTTGACATCCTTCAAGCCCCTAACCAAATCCTTCTTCAATAGCTTGTTGAGAGTGTTCATTCCAACATGTGCTAATGAAGGACCGAGGAGCTACCCGAAAGCGACCAGAGGGGGGGGGTGAATGGGAGCTTCAAAATTTCCTTGCGGAAACAAGATGCCACTGTCCCAAAATCAACCCCAAGAGCAAACCCTAGAGCTTGCTAATGTCCACGACCCTAGATGTAGGGTGGATGCTTCCTCGAAGCACAGCGGGACACTAGACAACCCTAGAAAGCCAACGCAAAAGACGGAACTCGAATCCGATCAAGAACGAACGAACCGCGAATGAAAACGCGCAAGACTGCGGTGACCGGACTCTGGCCAGCGTCCGGTCAGCAGGGACCGGACGCGTCCGGTCGTCCAAAACCGGCTTTGGAACCTTACTGTTCGCGACCGGACTCACGAGTACGGAGCGTCCGGTCGTGAACAGTGCGTCCGATCACAAAGGCCAAAATCGCGCGAGACAGCAGTGACCGGACTCAGGCCTGCGTCCGGTCAGCAGGGACCGGACGCGTCTGGTCACCAAAAATCGGCTCTGGGAGCTCTCTGTGTTGGACCGGACGCACGAGGCTTAAGCGTCCGGTCGTTCACTGAGCGTCCGGTCGAAACCGACAAAGCCAGGAACAGTGCAAGCGTAGCGTCCGGTCGAAACGCGAACAGAGCGTCCGGTCGAGTGCGTCCGGTCAGTACGCAGAAAAACTTCGCGACGTGTTCAACAACCGGACTCTGACGGTGCGTCCGGTCGATGAATCTCGAGCGTCCGGTCACCCCGCAGCCCCTCTGTTCTTCCACCGATTCAACTCAAACTCACCCAAAACAAATCCTCTAGGGATCAAACTTGGTGAGTGAAGTCACGAGGAGGTTAGTGAGCTATCTCTAAGAGATCATGGCTCGAACCTAACTCCAAATCGGTGAATCGAAGAATTTCGGGGGAAGGGAAGAAAAGTGACCCGAAACGAAAAATCGATCGATCTCCTAGACCGTGAGGTTGGAGGATGATTCCTTCGGTGGAAAGAAGTGCCTCACGATCTAGAACAACTTGGTTCAAACGGAATTGCAAAAGATGAACCGAGCAAAGAGATCAAGCGACGGGAAAATCGTGGAGCAAAAGGATTCCGCGAAGAACACAAGGAAAACGCGAATCACAGCCACGAACTCGAATCAAGGACGCAAATCATGCCATCGATCAGTGCTCCAAGGTGAGGATACGGCCTCACTTCCTCAAATCAACAGTACACAGAGTGGAGTCTCTCTGCGGATCTCAACTAGCTAAAGCAGGGGTGTGGGAGAGTGGAAACCCTAATGCTAGGAAGCAAATGACTGCGCTAACTGAGATAGGGGAGGAGGGTGTCTCCCCTGACTACTTATCCTATTCTAGACTAAGTCTATTTCCTACTCTACCCCTCTCTATTCTAATTACAGAGCGAACCAGCTAAACCCTAAGGTTATTCTGGACCAACTCAAGTGGTAGGTAGATCCGACGGCCACGCCCGCACAAGTCGTCCGCGTTGCCTCCACGCAACCTTCCGATTGCCGCCACGTGCCGCCCTCGCTCTGCACCCCCGGTTTTGTGGCCCAAACCGGGAAACCAGCCTTTTCCATCAGCCCCCGGTTTTGAGGCCCAAACCGGGAAACCAGCCTCCAGCCCGAGTTTTGTGGCCCAAACTCGGAAACCCGCAGCGCCCAGGTTTTGAGGCCCAAACCTGGAAACCGGCCCACGCCCAGGTTTTGAGGCTCTACCTGGAAACCGTCGCGCCCAGGTTTTGTGGCTCAACCTGGAAACCCAACACCCAGGTTTTGAGGCCCAAACCTGGAAACCGTCCACCCGTTGGTTTTTCCCTGGCTCTACCAACAAACCGACGTCATAGAGGGGATGCACCTCCGTGCACCCCGTCCACTGACATGACCGCATTTCTTCACTTGTCGTCGCCACAGGCTGCCAGCCACCACAGCTGATCCTCCGGCCTCTGGTCCCTCAGTCCAAGCCTCACGTCCGCCCTTCACTGTCCGATACATCGGCATGGCACGTCCGCCGCACGGCACGCCCATCCTTCATCGCACCCAGTCCATCGGCACGGCACGTCTCAACTTGACCTTCACCTTGCCATCGACCACTGTCTCTGTGCTCGACACCTGCACAACACAAGCCAAAGAACATGCGCATCATACCCGTTGACAATCACTCATCACTCAGAGACCCGGCATACACCCATGTATCCGCAATCTCCCCCTTGATGAGTGCATTGTCAACTACACCACAAATCAACAAAGTAACAGAAGAAGGAGGAAGGAGAAGGAGAAGAGAAAATCAACCAAATGACCCAAAAGCGTATCAAAGCCGAAGAAGGTCATGTGGAAGAAGCGAAAACGTGGTTCCCAAAGACATGGGCAACGGCTCGACGCAACCAAGCAAAGCAAAGCTAGCCCTCAAGAAGAGGTAGAACAGGCTCAACACCGCTAGCAAATACCAACTGAAAATCCAATCGAAAATCGGAGCAAACACCTGGCAAAAAGCTAGTCCCTCAAGATAGAGGCACAGAGGCTCAACACAACTAGCAAGAAAACCACTCCGAACCGATTGGAAAACACTCGATGCCAATGCCTTTCGGCCAGCTCAGTACCAATTTAGGATATTTGCTAGTCCCTCAAGACAGAGGCAACGGCTCAACACAACTAGCAAACTCCCCTTTGATAAGTGCAAGCAACTCAGGAAAACGGAGTTGAACAACATAGGAGCATATGAATTGCAAAAACTCTCCCCCTTAGTTGAAAATGCACTAATCAAGGCACAAGGTACCGAAGCAAAACTCCCCCTTCACACAAGCTCCCCCTTCCAAAATGCATATGAAGTCAAACATGCAAGTTAGGAGCTTTAGGCATATAATCAAAAGAGTGTTACAATGCTCTAATCGGTTCAAGCACTCAAATAGCAAAGGCTCAAACTGATCACAGATACGAAATATGAACATATGAACATGTGAGCAGTTTTTAGCCAAAAAGATAGTCACCATCAAAATAGCACTAACCATGTATAGATAGGAATCCAAACAAGTGCTAAACATCTATACAAGGTGAACTACCCCTAGCAAAGTTCAATCATCATGCATAGGAATGAAGCATATACTTGTGATTTCAATTTTAGATCGGAGTTGCAGCGGTAAAAGAATTCACAAGTTTATTTTCAGCATGTGATTGCGAGAGGTTGAAAGCTTGTCATTGCCTAACTTTTCAACCGAGCGAAGCCTATGCCGAAGCAATCAGAAGCTTAAAGCTGCGGTTTCGGTCATACATGACACGGCTCAAGTTTAACTCAAAGTGCGATGAGAAACAGTCTCGATACCGTGAGGTGTTGACAAGCAAACCCATCTCGATCTTTTCAATTCACTTCTACTTGGTTCAAGATTTTAAGCAAGATATGAACAACCAAGCAAGTGAAGGACTCAGTACTAGAGACATAGCAACCTAGCATATATGAAAAGCAGGAATGGACTCAACACACCCTACACATGCTAGTTGCATATCTCAATGGTGAACATTTTCAGATTTATATACATTAAGCAAATTCACCATTCCAAAAATAGCTCACTCATAACATGTACTAGTGATCAGGAAGAGCATAAGCTACAAGTATCATCGGAGCATACCACATAGAGCATAGCTACATTCTAATAATTATAAGCATGAAGCTCAGAATGTAAAAGCGTATGCTAAAAAGAAACAGAAAAGAAAGACAACCGAAAAAAGTCAGTCTATATACAATAGCCAAAATGTTTCCCCCATCTAAAAGGGGAAACACACACCAAGCTCACCCCTCAACCGATTAAAGGTTGATTCGTCTAAAGGCTTGGTGAAAATATCAGCCAGTTGGTGATGAGTATCGACATGGCGAAGGTCGATATCACCCTTCTCCTGGTGGTCTCGCAGAAAATGAAAGCGCACATCAATGTGTTTGGTTTTCGAGTGAAGCACGGGGTTCTTAGCAACGCTAATGGCACTCGTGCTGTCATAAAGCAAAGGTACTCGAGTAAAGCTCAAACCAAAATCACGCAAAGTGGCCATCATCCAGAGTAACTGGGAACAGCAGCTAGCCGCAGCAACATACTCAGCCTCCGTGGTAGACTGGGCGACACTAGACTGCTTGCGAGAAGACCACGAAACAAGAGAAGATCCAATAAACTGGCAAGTCCCAGAAGTGGACTTACGCTCAATGCGACAACCAGCAAAGTCGGCATCGGAATAACCACAAAGCGAGAGGGTGGAGGAAGCAGAATACCAAATCCCGAACTCAGGCGTGAAACGAAGGTACCTGAAGATGCGCTTCACCGCCTGACGGTGAGAAGTGCGCGGCGACGCCTGAAAGCGCGCGCACAGACACACCGCGAACTGGATGTCCGGGCGTGTCGCCGTCAGGTAGAGTAGCGACCCGATCATACTGCGGTACTCCTTCTGGTCCACTGCTTCTCCATCCACGTCCGCATCCAGGGCAGTCGTCGTCGACATGGGTGTTGGAAGAGGCTTGGCCTCACCCATATCGAACCGCTTCAGCAAGTCCTTCGTGTACTTGCCCTGGTGCACAAACGTCCCCTCCCGGGATTGCTTAATTTGCAACCCGAGAAAGAATGTCAGCTCGCCCATCATGCTCATCTCGAACTCCCTGCTCATAGTATCTGCAAACTTGGCAACCAAAGCGTGAGAAGAACCACCGAAGATGATATCATCCACGTAAATCTGGACCAAGAGCGTGTCTTTGCCTTGCCGGAGGAGAAAGAGCGTCTTATCTACACATCCCATTTTAAAACCCTTAGCTAGCAGAAAAGTTTTCAATTTATCGTACCAGGCTCTAGGGGCTTGTTTCAAACCATACAAAGCTTTGTGGAGTTTAAAAACATGGTTTGGAAACTTGGGATTTTCAAAACCGGGAGGTTGCTCAACATAAACCTCCTCCTCTATGTAGCCGTTTAAAAAGGCACTCTTGACATCCATTTGAAAAAGTTTAAAACTCCTGGATGCAGCATAAGCCAAGAGTATTCTAATAGCCTCCAAACGAGCTACAGGAGCAAAGGTCTCCTCATAGTCTATCCCCTCTTTCTGACTATAACCTTTCGCTACAAGCCGGGCCTTGTTTCTAACCACGTGGCCATCCTCTCCTTGCTTGTTTTTGAAAACCCATTTTGTCCCAATAGGCTTACAGTCAGGTGGAGGTGGAACTAGAACCCAAACCCGATTTCGCTCAAAGTTCTCTAGCTCCTCATGCGTGGCATTGACCCAATCCGGATCCGTCAATGCGTGTCCAACATTTCGTGGCTCAAAATTAGCAACAAAAGCAGAATGAGCGAAGTGAGAGATGTGCTGTGACCTGGAGCGAGTGACTCGCTCGCCGATGTCGCCGATCATCTGCTGAGGGGGGTGCTGGCGCTGAATGTGTCGTGGCGCCTCCCGGGAAGAAGTGACCTCCCCCTCAACAGCAGCTGGTTCCGCCCCGGGTACAAAAGGTACCGCACGAGGTGGAGGATCCCACGGCCCCCAGGAAGAAGAGGTGTCGGGGCCGTGAGTCGTCGTCGAGGCCGCTCTTTGCGGCGCGGCAGGTGGAGGGGGTGCTGGATCATACATACCTTCAGCACCCTCGTCCTCGTCATCAAAAAGAGGCTCTCCAACCTCATGATCACCTGCACGCTCAAAACGAGAAGAAGGAGAAACAAGAGTCTCGTCGAAGGTGACATCTGATGTCTCCATGACTCGGTTAGTATCAAGGTTAAGTACACGATATGCTCTAGTGTGAGTGCCATAACCCAAAAATACTCCGTCAGAAGAACGAGACTCAAACTTGTCCAGGTTGCCTTTCTTCAATATAAAACAATGGCAACCGAAGACTCTAAAATAGCTCACCTTGGGCTGGCGACCAAAACGCAACTCATAAGAGGTCTTCTTCAAAAACGCTCTCAGAAAAATGCGATTCGAAATGTAGCATGCAGTGTTCATAGCTTCGGCCCAATAGCGCCTAGGAGTCCTATGCTCGTCGAGCATCGTCCTGGCCATCTCAACAAGGGTCCGATTCTTCCATTCTACAACACCATTTTGGGGCGGTGTGTAGGGAGAAGAAAACTGATGCTCCAAACCAAGGCGGTTACAAAACTTCTCAAAGTCCGAATTTTTGAATTCGGAACCATTATCACTTCTAATAGCTCGCATCGAGTTCAAAGGGAACTCGTTCTGAAGACGTAAAATCAGATTGCGAGCGAAGGAAAAAGTCTCGGTCTTCTCAGTCAAAAAGAAGACCCACGAATACCTCGAAAAGTCATCAACAACAACCAAAACATACCACTTGCCACCAACCGAGCTCACCCGAGCTGGACCAACAAGGTCCATATGTAAAAGCTCTCCAGGGTGCGAGGTCATGACCTTAGTCACTGGATGGTGGGGAGCGGCAACCATCTTCCCATGTCTACAAGAGTGGCAAACTAGATCCTTCTCCATCGAAAGCTTGGGCAATCCTCGGATTAGGCCAAGTGAGCTAAGTCTTGCAAGCAAGTCGAAGCTTAAGTGACCGAGCCTCCTATGCCACTTCCAAAGATCGGAAGAAGAAGGACTAGCCAAAAGACAGCGAGAAGATCCAAACGACTCCGAGAAATTCGCTCGAAAGACTTTCCCAAAGGGCGAAATCAGACATACAAGATCGCCCTGAGGATCTAAGATGCGACTAAGGTTCGGTTTAAAACGAATCTCATAGTCATCATCAAAAAGTTGCGAAACAGAAAGCAAATTAAAATGCAGGTTACAAACAAGAGCAACATCGCGCAACACAAAGTGCTCATTAACCCGCACCGATCCGCGAGACAACACCTTACCTTTACTATTGTCGCCGAAGGTTATGTACTCCTTTCCGGCGACCGGGCTAAGGCTGGAGAACCACTTGGCGTTTCCGGTCATGTGCCTCGAACAACCGGAATCCACCAACCAAATGTCCTCCAACCGTCTTACCTACATCAATAAAAAGACATAGGGTGAGCATACGGTCCAACACTGGGGTTAGTGAAGTAAGAAGAATACCAGTGTTGGGCCGGCTGCTCAGAAGAAAAGTTAGGATAAAAACTATTCCTAGCCTGTCCACGAGGGTAGCGATCACCACGCACAGGAAAACGTGGTCCGCTAGGGAAGAAGCGCTCACCGCGATACTCAACCTGCGGTGGGGGAAAACGCTCAGCAAAGCCTCCGCCACGGGGTCCGTTACCTGCAAAAGCAGGACCCCGTCGGGCACGCTCTCTACGAGGTCTACGCCTAGGAGCCTGAGGTTCAACTCTAGCGTCTCTCCTCGGAGCTCTCATCTCCTGCCTAGGCCTGGGACCCTGACGTCCGGGCCTAGCAACTCTCTCCTGACTCTTCGGCACATGTCCACCACGAGCTGGATGGTACATGTCCGGGTTCTCCATCTCCCGAGCACGGCGCGCCTCCCGCTTGCGCCGAAAGCAGAACTCGCTCAGGTGTCCTTCTCTCCCACAGAAGTCACACTGGTACCTCACCGCACGCACAGGGGGTTGTTGGTACACAGGGCTGTGGGTATGGATCATTTTGCCCTTCTGTGGCAAACACTCCTGCTGGATGGGTGGCATTGTGTCCAGCTTGTTCTTGAGGTGGTTTGGCTTGGGTGCCCAAACTGGGTTCTTGGGAGGAGCTCTCGGGGGTTCCTCAACCACACCATCTTTGGTGATAGGCTTGGCTGGCTCTTTGAGTGGAAGCTTGACATGTTTGGGAGTAGTGGTGGAGTTGGGCTTCTCACATGGGTTCAGACCACTAGACTCTCCAATCTTCCCAAAAGCTGAGAGATCAACACTCTGAGAAAAACCTACACCAGGGGCACCAACAGCTCGCTTGAATTGGGAGATCATCATCCTGAGCTGCGGCTCACTACTGGAGACCCATGACAAGATGGACCGAAGGTATGTGTTTTCTTCCTCGGTTTGCATCTTGCCATGCTTCACATTGGCAATCTCCATCTCCAGGCCCTCACACAAAGCACACCTCGTGACACAAGTGCTATCTGAGCTGGCCTTGACTAAAGACTCAATCTTGGCATCCTTCTCTGCCAACTCAGATTGCAAGACAGGACAAGTCTTGCACGCACCCAACAGCTGCGGCCTAGCACGGAGCTCATCCACCTCTCCAACCAACGCAGCATACTTACCTCTCAAAGTGAGAAGGTCAGTCATGTGCGCGGTGCACGACTCGCACTCCTCCTCCTCCGACACTACCACGGTGGACCGAGCGAACTCAAGCTCCTTCACCGTGTCCTCCCACTTCTGCCTAAACTCCTTGCGCTCTCTAGCGGCACGCCTAAGCAACTTATCTTGGCTAAGGAGGGCAGCAGTCAACTTCTCAACCTCGGAGGAAAGCTCGTCGTAGGTGAGAGATACCTGGGAGGTGTCGTCGTCGTCGTCATTCCGAGGGGTACGCTCCGGCTCGCCGTCGACCTCATCGCCCAGCGCCATGGTGCAGAAGCCGTCGTCGTCGGCGAAGAAGCAGAGGCCGTTCAGCTTGTCCTCGATCCTCTTCTTCTTCTCGGACTCGTCATCGCTCGAGCTGGCGGAGTCATCATCCGAGCCGTCGACGTCGCTGAGCGTGGCGAAGAACGCGCGCTGCTCAGCTTGCTGCTTCTCCAAGTACTTCTTCTTGATGTACTCTTTGTCGAAGCCGCCCCGTTTCTTGTGCCTTGGGGGGACGTGCTTCTCCTTGTACTTGGAGTCGCGCTTGCGCCCATGTTCGCCCTTGCCCGAGTGCTTGTTCTTCTTCTTGGGGCAGTCGGCGATGAAGTGGTCGGGGTCGCCGCACTCGTAGCAGCCCGTGCGTCCTCCTCCTCGACGACGGTTCATGCGGTTGTTGTGGAACCGCGAGAACCGGTTGGCAAGCAAAGCCAACTCGTCGTCTCCCAAAAACTCCAGCTGGTCCTCTGTCACAGAAAAGAGAGAAGAAAGCGCAAAGCCAGCTGAGGGGTTAGAGGAAGAGCCGGAAACCAAAGCCATGGACGGGCGAGAAGGATTTTCAAAAGAAGCCCTCGCCATAGCATCAATCTCACTGGACTTGAGCTTACTAAAGAGCTCGTCGCAGGTGAGGGTCTCATAGTTCGGCGATTCGATGATTGCCTGAACCTTGGAGTCCCACACCGAACGGTCAAGAGTGTGCAAAAGCTTCAAAGCACGCTCATGATCGTCAAATGGCAACTGCTCTCTGTTAGCCCTCATCCTGTTGACAATCACCTGAAAGCGAGCGAATAAACTTTCTATGCTCTCGCCAGGCTGATGTCGAAAGTTCTCATACTCTCTCTTGTACGACTCGTAGAGTCGGGTTTTGACTTGAGAGGTGCCCTCATGAAAGCGCATGAGGGTGGCCCAAATCTCCCGAGCCATAGAGAGGTGAGAAACGCGGTCAAACTCTCCAGCGCTCAAACACGAAAAGAGAGCATTACGGGCTCGGCTATTGGCTTCGTGCTCATCGATCTGAAGCTGAGTGACACGAGCAGCCAAGACCACGTAATCGGCAGAGTTGCAAATATCCCAAATGGAAGCACCCAAACTCTGCAGATAGGCCGACATGCGTATCTTCCAATACGCATAGTTCGTCCCATCAAAGAACGGCGGTTTGCCCACGCCGCGATCCATGTCGCCTTCGGTGGATCTGGAACCGGCTAAAGTGGAAGATCCTTAACCTGCTCTGATACCAATTGAAGGACCGAGGAGCTACCCGAAAGCGACCAGAGGGGGGGTGAATGGGAGCTTCAAAATTTCCTTGCGGAAACAAGATGCCACTGTCCCAAAATCAACCCCAAGAGCAAACCCTAGAGCTTGCTAATGTCCACGACCCTAGATGTAGGGTGGATGCTTCCTCGAAGCACAGCGGGACACTAGACAACCCTAGAAAGCCAACGCAAAAGACGGAACTCGAATCCGATCAAGAACGAACGAACCGCGAATGAAAACGCGCAAGACTGCGGTGACCGGACTCTGGCCAGCGTCCGGTCAGCAGGGACCGGACGCGTCCGGTCGTCCAAAACCGGCTTTGGAACCTTACTGTTCGCGACCGGACTCACGAGTACGGAGCGTCCGGTCGTGAACAGTGCGTCCGATCACAAAGGCCAAAATCGCGCGAGACAGCAGTGACCGGACTCAGGCCTGCGTCCGGTCAGCAGGGACCGGACGCGTCCGGTCACCAAAAATCGGCTCTGGGAGCTCTCTGTGTTGGACCGGACGCACGAGGCTTAAGCGTCCGGTCGTTCACTGAGCGTCCGGTCGAAACCGACAAAGCCAGGAACAGTGCAAGCGTAGCGTCCGGTCGAAACGCGAACAGAGCGTCCGGTCGAGTGCGTCCGGTCAGTACGCAGAAAAACTTCGCGACGTGTTCAACGACCGGACTCTGACGGTGCGTCCGGTCGATGAATCTCGAGCGTCCGGTCACCCCGCAGCCCCTCTGTTCTTCCACCGATTCAACTCAAACTCACCCAAAACAAATCCTCTAGGGATCAAACTTGGTGAGTGAAGTCACGAGGAGGTTAGTGAGCTATCTCTAAGAGATCATGGCTCGAACCTAACTCCAAATCGGTGAATCGAAGAATTTCGGGGGAAGGGAAGAAAAGTGACCCGAAACGAAAAATCGATCGATCTCCTAGACCGTGAGGTTGGAGGATGATTCCTTCGGTGGAAAGAAGTGCCTCACGATCTAGAACAACTTGGTTCAAACGGAATTGCAAAAGATGAACCGAGCAAAGAGATCAAGCGACGGGAAAATCGTGGAGCAAAAGGATTCCGCGAAGAACACAAGGAAAACGCGAATCACAGCCACGAACTCGAATCAAGGACGCAAATCATGCCATCGATCAGTGCTCCAAGGTGAGGATACGGCCTCACTTCCTCAAATCAACAGTACACAGAGTGGAGTCTCTCTGCGGATCTCAACTAGCTAAAGCAGGGGTGTGGGAGAGTGGAAACCCTAATGCTAGGAAGCAAATGACTGCGCTAACTGAGATAGGGGAGGAGGGTGTCTCCCCTGACTACTTATCCTATTCTAGACTAAGTCTATTTCCTACTCTACCCCTCTCTATTCTAATTACAGAGCGAACCAGCTAAACCCTAAGGTTATTCTGGACCAACTCAAGTGGTAGGTAGATCCGACGGCCACGCCCGCACAAGTCGTCCGCGTTGCCTCCACGCAACCTTCCGATTGCCGCCACGTGCCGCCCTCGCTCTGCACCCCCGGTTTTGTGGCCCAAACCGGGAAACCAGCCTTTTCCATCAGCCCCCGGTTTTGAGGCCCAAACCGGGAAACCAGCCTCCAGCCCGAGTTTTGTGGCCCAAACTCGGAAACCCGCAGCGCCCAGGTTTTGAGGCCCAAACCTGGAAACCGGCCCACGCCCAGGTTTTGAGGCTCTACCTGGAAACCGTCGCGCCCAGGTTTTGTGGCTCAACCTGGAAACCCAACACCCAGGTTTTGAGGCCCAAACCTGGAAACCGTCCACCCGTTGGTTTTTCCCTGGCTCTACCAACAAACCGACGTCATAGAGGGGATGCACCTCCGTGCACCCCGTCCACTGACATGACCGCATTTCTTCACTTGTCGTCGCCACAGGCTGCCAGCCACCACAGCTGATCCTCCGGCCTCTGGTCCCTCAGTCCAAGCCTCACGTCCGCCCTTCACTGTCCGATACATCGGCATGGCACGTCCGCCGCACGGCACGCCCATCCTTCATCGCACCCAGTCCATCGGCACGACACGTCTCAACTTGACCTTCACCTTGCCATCGACCACTGTCTCTGTGCTCGACACCTGCACAACACAAGCCAAAGAACATGCGCATCATACCCGTTGACAATCACTCATCACTCAGAGACCCGGCATACACCCATGTATCCGCAGCTAATCTTCTATGCCATAGCCAACCAAGTGATTGCTTAGTGAACAAGCATGTTTTCAAGTTGGCATCTTCGGAGGTGAAATCTACTAGATAGAGATTGTTGTATCTAAAGCCTTTGAATATCACTTGTGTATCATCTTTCTTGGTCACAACCACTTCCTTGTCGGTGAACAAGCATTGAAAGCCAAGATCACATAGTTGCCCAACGGATAGCAAGTTGAAGCTCAATGATGCAACTAGTAGCACATTTGAGATGGTATGATCATTTGATATAGCCACTTTGCCCAATCCCTTGACATTGCCCTTTGAGTTGTCACCAAATGTAATCTTTTCTTGGTCATTGACATTCTCTTCTAGTGAGGTGAACATCCGGGGATCACCGGTCATATGTTGTGTGCAACCACTATCAATCACCCAATGAGATCCACCGGTCTTGTAGTTCACCTACACACAAAAAAAATCAAGCTTGAGCTTTTGGGACCCAAACTTATTGCGGTCCCTTAACCTTCTCAACTAGTGACTTGGCAACCCAAATTTGCTTTGGTCTACTCTTGTTAGGTGGCCCCATAAACATGACTTTCACTTTGCCACTAGAATCTTGTCTAAGCATGTAGTGAGCATTGAAAGCAAAGGGCCTAGCATGCTTGGGCAAGGGTGTGGGCTTTGGCTCTTCACAATCATGAGCAAAGTGACCTTCCTTTCCACACTCATAGCATCTTCCAATCTTCTTCTTCTTTGGCTTAGTGATGCTTTTGCGTTGCTTCATCTTCTCTTCAAGAAAGCCAATGCCATTTCTATTTGTCTTCATGACGGTGTTCATGAGAAGCTCACTTTGAAGACATTGGCCCTTTGTGAAGTTCCTCAATCCGGTGGTGAGGTGTTCCTTTTCTTTCTTGAGCTTGTCATTCTCTTGTTGGAGCTCTAATTGAGATGGTGTCATCTTGTAATCTCTCTCCATCTTCAATCTCTTGTTCTCTTCTTTTAGCATGTCAAGCTCAAGTGTCATGCTATACTCATCATCTTGGGTCTCAACAATGACTTGCTTTGTGGTTGCAAGCTTCTCTAGATCAACTTTGAGCTTTGCATTCTCATTCTTGATCTTGATGTAATCATCATAGTGATCGGCCACAACCACACTCTTGCCTTTGCCACTAGCTCTTTGCTCATCATGCTCACTAACCAAGTCCTCACAAGATGTTGCTATGTCACACTTAACAACAAGGTTAGGAGCATCATGTGTCTCATGTGAAAGCATATCATAAGAAATGGTGAGAGCATCATAATCAACTTTCACTTGAGTGTATTGTTCTTTTAGCAAAGCATAACTAGTGGTAAAGTCACTATGCATCTTATCAAGTTTTTCATTTTTAGCTATGAGCTCCTTGTTAGAGGACTTGAGCTCCTTGATAGTGGATGACATAGTTGCAAGTTCATCTTTTAGTTCATCACTAGCATGAATAGCATGATCACATTTTTCAACAAGAGATTCATTTTCATCAACAAGCTTCTCATTCTTAGCTCTAGTCTTTCTTATGATTTTAGAGTAGTTATTTAGCAATTTGACAAGTTCATCATAAGTGGGAGCCTCAAATTCACCATCACTATCACTAGAGTCATCATCGTTTTGTACCTTCCGGTCACCCTTGGCCATAAGGCATAGGTGTGTAGGTGATGATGGCGACGGTGGTGGTGGTGGTGTAGAGGATCCAATGACTAAAGCGGCCACCCTCTCCTTCTCATCATCACTATCTTCATTTGATGAGCCACCGGAGGAATCAATGTCGGTGAGCCAATCACCAACAATGTAAGCCTTTCCACCTTTCTTGTGGTATTGCTTCTTCTTCTTGCCATCCTTCTTGTAGTAGGGCTTTTCATCCTTCTTCTCATCTTCACTTGATGAGTCATACTTCTTGCCCTTGTTCTTGTTCTTGTAGCTTTCTTTCTTGGGCTTGGTGCATTGATGAGCAAGATGGCCAAGCTCACCACCATTGTAGCAATCCATTTCGGAGATTGGCCTCCTCTTGCTACTTGTGAAGAACTTCTTCTTTCTTGAGTCAAAGTTGACTCCATTCTTGTGAAGCTTCTTCAACATCTTGGTGGTCCTTCTCACCATGAGAGCAATGTTGGAGTCATCTTCTTCATCACTTGTGCTCTCATGATGCACCACAATAGCCTTGGACTTGCCCTTCTTGTCATGGCTAGCTTTGAAGGCCAAGTCCTTCTTCTTGTCGGTGGAGGAGCCACCACTTGGTGTGATGTGCATGTACATCTCATGCGCATTGATCTTTCCCAAGATTTGAGTTGGTGTAGCGGTGGAAAGATCACCTTGATGTAGCACCGTCACGATGTGTCCATACTTCTCAATTGGAAGGACACAAAGAATCTTCCTCACAACATCGGATGGTTGCATTTGCGTGAGGCCAAGTCCATTTAGCTCTTCTACAAGAACATTCAACCGTGAGTACATTTCATTTGCACTTTCATTAGCATGCATATCAAAAGAGTGAAGTTTTTGCATAACTAAATGATAGCGTTCCTCACGCTCACTCTTGGTTCCCTCATGGAGCGCACAAATGTTTTCCCATAGATCATGGGCATTTTTGTGGTTCCGAACACGGTTGAACACATCTTTGCAAATGCCTCTAAAAAGAATGTTTTTGGCCTTTGCATTCCATTTATCATTTTCCTCCTCATTAGGAGTGAGGCTTGTGCCTTCCTTGGGCTTGGCAAAGCCGGTTATGGCGGCATCACGACATTTCACATCAACCGCTTCTAGGTACGACTCCATACGGATTTTCCAATATGGAAAGTCGTCACCCTCAAACATGGGAGGTGGTCCATCACCTCCGGACATCTTAACTCTAGGCGGTTAAGCCTAAATCGAGAGCACGAGGCTCCGATACCAATTGAAAGGATCAAGATGCCCAAGAGGGGGGGTGAATTGGGCTTCTCTAAAACTTCTTGCAATAATAAAACCTATCAAGCCCCGATTAACCCCCTAGTGCCTAGAAGTGTGTTTGACAAGAATCAATTGCACAAAAGACTATCGCTAAACCATTTCTACTCTAGCATTGCAATTCAACTTATGAAAGAACAACAAGTAAATGCGGAATTGAATTGCTCAAAGGTAAATGCGTAGAGAAGAGAGTAGAGATGACACGACGATCTTTTTGCCGAGGTATCGAGGTGTCGGCACACCCCCCTAGTCCTCGTTCGAGCACCCGCGCAAGGGTATCGCTCCCCCTTGATCCGCGCAAGGATCAAGTGCTCATTACGAGCTGATTCTTCGCCACTCCGGCCCAGTGAATCGCTCGCTACCGGTCACAACTTGGCTTGGGTCATCCACAATGACTCCGGATGATCACCAAGCTCTCTGATCGCCACCAAGCTGTCTAGGTGATGCCGATCACCAAGAGTAACAAGCAAGAACTCTCACTTGACCAACGCAAGGCTAATGAGATGAGTGGATGCACACTTGCTACTCTCTATTCACTAATGAGGTGTTTGATCACTCAATTATCAAATCTCTCAATCTCACTAGGCGTCTTGCACTCACTTGGAATCACAATGTGTTTGGCAACCTTTAAAATGAGCAAGAGAGACAGCATGAATGAGGGGGAGGCATATTTATACCCCCCAACTCGAAACATGCACGAAGGGGTAAGTCCAGCCAGTTACACACTGACCGGACGCACCTGTCGGGGTGACCGGACGCGTCCGGTCAGTGTCTAACGGCTACGTGACGTTAGCCCTGACACCAGTACGATACACTGACCGGACGCACCCACGCGTCCGATCACCACTGACCGGACGCGTCCGGTCATCAATTTCCCTCTCTGGAACCTCTCTGGACGCGACCGGACTCACCTCCTGGTGCGTCCGGTCGAATACTGAAGAGCGTCCGGTCACAGCCAAGCCTGCTCCTCAGCCAAACCAACTGACCGGACGCACGCCCCAGCGTCCGGTCATTAGGGTTGAAGCGTCCGGTCACATTTTGAAGTCCGAAACGACTTCGGTTTGCGACGCTCCCTTCACGAACTTTCTTCCTTATGATCTTAGGGACCTTTCTAAGCTACCTAGGGCTTTGGTTAACAAGTGTGCACCACACCTAACTCAAAAGTCTCACCTAGGTCAAGCTACTCATTCAAACCCCTCTTTATAGTACGGCCAAAGATAAAGCAAAGACCTATGCTACTCTAAGTGTTCTTCAACATCAAATGACACTTAGCACTAGCCTATCACCGTCTTCGTCGTCCATCCTTTGAAAACCGAACGAATTCCATCGCTAAGGGGGCATGAATACCATAGTGCCCTCACGATCATCATTACCATGACCTAACTCAACTGTTTCTGCAAAACACACGTTAGTCATAGTAATTTACCGTTGTCATCCAATCACCGGAACCCACTGGGGGCCTAGATGCTCACACAAGGTCGGTTGCATGTCCAAATAACCGTCACATGGGCAATTAGATCATGATCCACGTGACATCTCTTCTTAGCCCTTGGATGCACCGACTGTTGACAGTGGTTAACTATCAAAACTAAAGGATAAATAAATATAAAAAGGGCATGAATCCAATCACCAACCAAGGTTTAGGGTTTCAACTGACAATATTCCACGAGTTTTGGTGAGTTATGATTCTGTAGGGACTAAACCAGGAAATCGGCACTCATAGCTTCCCATAGAAGGAAATCGACGGGAGATAACACAACCACCACGTCAGGATTATTCTAGAAGACTCCAGAGGACGCAAGAATACACCAGGAGGTCGACCACCGCGAGAGGCCGACAGGTGGGATCGACCGGTCCCACCCTATGACCGGTCGGTCCCCCACGGAGGCCACGCGCTTTCGTCTTCTGCAAGCTACCTCCACCGCCTTTGAGGATCCATCTCAGCCCTACGTGAAGTCGGTTTGATCCAAGGGCCACGGTTCATCGCCTAGGGCTATATAAACAGCCCCCAGACCCCCCTCTCCAGGCATCTCCCTCTCATTATTCATCTCCACATTAGAAATTAGGGTTCCAATGTAGAAGTAGAGGTCCCTCTAGATGAATCTCTTCTAGTTCATCTAGAATTAGATCTAGTTCATCTAGTTGTAATCAGGAGCCAGCTTTCAAGTAGAAGACTAGATACCCCTCAATTAGGATTAGAGCCTAGTCTTATTCAAGAACTAGAAGAGAGAGAGAGAGGAAGAGATCAAGAGGAAGCTCCGGCCTGTCGGATCAACTTCTTCATCTTGTACCTGTGGATTCAAGTTCGTCTTCAACTTGCTTCAACGATTGTTTCGGTAATCAACGTCTATATTTAAGTTTGAGTTATTGTTCTTGTTATTCTTAAGGTTTATGACTCTCTTTGAGTACTTTAATTCTAGATGCGCTAGAGTTAGAGTAGTTGGATAGTGTAAGCGTGGTGCTTAGACTTGATAGCTCATCATAAATGCCTCCTATAACACTGGCAACAGTGGTAGTTCGCAAGGGTGACTTTTATAGCCTTGTTGATTCTTCTATAGTCCACTATCCGTGTGTAGGCTCGGTAGGATTATACATTTGCATAAAAGAATCATACTCTGTTGTGACCTTTTATGGCAACTTCCCCATTAAGAATAATATAAACATATCACTCTTGAATTGGATTTAGATAACTTAGTGATCCCCTCTATGCTTCTAGATTCTCCGTCCTTGTTAGCCACTTAGGGGTTAAACACTTGAGACTCATCGCTATCCGTTCCTTTGGGTTCGATATTATACTGGGTTACATCCGGTGAAGTGCTACATCGGTAGATCTTATCTGTGCGCTTGCGGATAAAGTAGAGTGTACGTTAATTTATACCAACAAGCATTTCTGGCGCCGTTGCCGGGGATAGAGTTTATCTCTACTCTTGGTAGCGACGTTAGTAAGTGTCAACACCGACCTAAGTTATCAATGGCGGCAAATGAATGTGGCACGCCTCCCCTGGATCAGTGACATGGCAGGGGAGGAGTTTGGGCCTCATTCTCCTGGCGGCCGCCAACTAGGGGTGGCGGGCGCCACCCCACCTTGGCCCAAAGTGAGCCCAGGTGAGTGGGCTTGTCTCCTGGTGGGTCCTCTTGGTCATTTTGCTCACAAACCCTGCAATTACCTACATTCAAATAAAACTCAAGGACAAGTGGAAATCGTTAGTTTATAAAAGGTTTTTGGTTGATTTTAGGTCATTGTGTTGCGTTATATGACCTTGTTGATGCAAATAATATAACACTTAGTGAGCATCAACAAGCTCCCCAAGCTTACCTCTTGCTCGTCCTCGAGCAAGCATGGACTTGAATCTTGGAAACTCTGTGTTTTTGTTGTGTATGCCCATATTATTTTCATCACCATGGAATTGGTAGCCTTCCCTGCGCTCAAGATTAGAACAAAAGACCAGCAAGAAAGAAGGTTTGTCTTTCCCTTGCCTATTTTGCTAATCAAGATATGTGGAGTTTTTGCAAGTTTTGTTCAAAAGAAAGCATGCTTAGTGTTGACGGAAGTTATAGCATGTTTTACCTTATCAAAATACCGTCAACAGGCCTCGGTTTCAAGGAAGAATAGCATATCATGAGCATATTTATCACTAATAAGTTCCACTTGTACTCTTAGCTTGTGAACTTGTAGGAGATGGCAAAATGAACAAAACGAGGCCAGGTGGGCCCACCAAGGGGGTCGGGCGACCCCAACTTTGGGCCACCTCGGGCATGGTGACATGGCATGATCCAAGAGAAGCATGTTCAAGCCAATATCAACCATTGGATCAAGCATGTGCTTTTGCTCAATGGTGCAAGATGAGAAGCACATGGATTCATGGGTCCACACCGAAAACCAAATGCAACCAACATATGACACCATGCTCCATGACATGTGGGGACATCAGGGGACACAAGTTGGTGGGCCAGCCCTGTCATAGGGGGGTCGGCCGACCCCCCCCCCCTTGGTGGGACCCATCTTCACTATTCATTAGGATGACATCATCACCTTCTAGAAGATGTACCCCGGGCCCACATGTCAGGGACAGGGGTCGGCCGACCCCATGGTGAAACCCATCCAATGTCGGTTGCTTGCACATGTTTCACACGTGAGGAAATCAGGGCCATCCATCCATGGCGGTTACAATGACGGTGGATCCAAGGGTGGAGAGATGGGGAGCACACGGATCGCTGACGTGGCGCCGGAGTAGCCCCTACTCCACCTCCACTATAAATAGAGGCCTTCACCCTCTCATTCAACACACCAAGATAGTTTACATATCTCCACTCTCATGTGAGATCAAGCAAGAGTAGTAGTAGTTAGTCTAGAATGGGAGTTAGAGTCGAGTCGGGCGAAGCTCGGGTCTCCGGAGTCGTCTTCTGGGAGTCTGGTATAGCCCTTGTATCTTTCTTCTTTTGTAAGACTTTATTTATTTAATATATTATTCTTTCTTTACTTTACTTTGTATTTACTTAAGTATTTACTTTCCAAGTATTTATTTAAGTATTTACTTAGTGCAAGTCTATATTTATATAGTCTTGTTGTGTGCTTATCTTAGTTCTATAGTTGCCTTAGTTAGATTGATTTCCTTTAAATTGCTTCTTGTGTGTGCGTCATCGTCCTATCTTAGGATAGGGGCTTTAGCTATTTTGATCGATAGCTAAAGGTGTAGATAAGTGTGAGCGTGGTGCTCATACTTCATCTTATCTTTGACTACCGCTGGCTTGCACGGACAGTAGGGGCGCATGGGCAAAAGGTGACAGATTTTGCCTGGCTACCTAGATCCCCTCACGTGAACTTAGGCTAGTTTTTAAAAGGTAAGGCGTCCATAAGCCAAATATCCGCTTGAGTACTGGGTTAGGTGAAAAACCTTCTATCGCTTTACTCTCTCGTTTATCCCTCTCACACAAGTAGCAAGGCGTCGATCTAGTTAAGTCATCTATTCAATTAGGATTAGTTCACAAGAGTAAAGGTAGATACATAGGAGTACTTTATACTCACTCGTTGTCCTCCCACCTAGCTAACTCTACTAAGTTATCTTTTCATATCATATACTCTTTGCTTATTTATCCTATCTATCTATCCTCCCTTATATCCACTTATCCCCTTTTGCTCCTCTAGTTGATAATAGAGTATAGTAAGACTAAAGGATCTATCTTTCCTCTCTCTACATCTTTCCTAGCTTGCTTTCCTTTGGGATAAAATAAATAACGATACCTTGGAATACTCCCGGGTGAAGTGCTACATCGGTATATTCTGTGCGCTTGCGGAATTATCCAATAGTCAATAGAAATACCAACAAGCACTTCTGGCGCCGTTGCTGGGGTTAGGCTCCATAGTCTAGTTCTAGTGGTTGCGCTAAGAAGTGTCAACAAGCATTTCTGGCGCCGTTGCCGGGGAAAGCAACAGCCTAGGAGTTTAGAGAGAGTGAATCCAGAGTCTGCTATTTATCAGTTATCAATTAGTATAGGGGCTAACCCCTCACCTGTCTAGTTTCTTTTCGCTATCGTGAAACTAGTAGGTGCATGAGCGGTTTCCAACTGCCGTCAAACTTCGTTGAAAATCCAGAGCAGTTGTTGAGGAGGACTAGACTTCGTCAAGTTCCACCTCAGAGGTTCATCTCGAACCAGAATCCGTTCGAGGAGGAAGTTTCTTCACCAGCTAGAAGAGAAGCCATGGCCCAAAAGACCATCTCCGAGTACTCTGCGCCGTCGGCCGACAATGTCGCCACGGGTCCGCAACTTAACTTGGGGGATGCGACTTTCGAGCTCAAGCCGGCTCTCATCAACATGGTGCAAGCCAATCCATTCTGTGGTAAGCCGCATGAGGACGCCAACGCCCATCTCCAACACTTCTTGGAGGTATGTGGTACCTTCACAATGAAGAATGTGTCTGCAGACGCCATCCGTCTTCGTCTTTTCCCATTTTCGTTATTGGGAAAAGCAAAGCAATGGTTCTATGCCAACAAGAGTGAAGCCACCACTTGGGAGAAGTGCGCCAATGCGTTTCTCAAGAAGTTCTTCCCGATGGGCAAGACCAGCGCCCTTCGTGGAAAGATTTCCAGCTTCCAGCAGCAAGCTGATGAGACAATTCCCGAAGCATGAGAACGTCTACAAGAGTACATTCGTGCCTGTCCTCATCATGGGATAGAGGAGTGGCTTATCATCCAAGGTTTCTACCATGGCCTGACCGGTATGGCCCGTAGTCACCTAGATGCAGCCGCTGGAGGGGCATTCTTACAACACAATGTGAGAGATGTCAAGGACCTCATAGAGAAGATGGTTATCAACCAAGGTTGGAATGAGGAACGTCTTCAGCCGAAGAAGAGAGGTGTTCATGCTCTCAACGAGGTGGACATGCTCTGCGCGAAGATGGACCTCCTGATGAAGAAAGTAGAGGAAAGTTCCAAGAGGGAACAAGAGGTCGTTCAACCTCATGCAACCGCACGAGCCGTCGAAGCCGACCAATGGTGCGAGGTATGCGGAGGTAATGACCATTCAGGAAATAATTGTCCCGAGACGAAGGAGGAAGTGAGCTTCATCAACAACGCCAACAACAACGGGTACCGGCCCCAACAACAACAACAAGGATGGAATTCGCGCCCCTTCTACCAAAATCAAGGTAACGGTTATAGCAATAATTTCAATAATTCTTATCATAACCAACCTTCTTTAAGAGATCTTGTCTTAGGCCAATCTAAAATAAATGATAGTATTAATAAAAAGATGATGGCTAATGATAAGATTCTTGAAAATATAAATGAGAAAATGGATAGCTTTAACTCTGCTATGAAAAATCAATTGAGCTTTAATAAAATGTTAGAAACACAATTAGCTCAACTAGCAGCAGCTGTCCCATCCTACGAGCAAGGTAAGATCCCGGGGAAACCTGAAGACCCAATAGAGGGTGTAAAATTGGTTACTACGAGGTACGGTAAGCCTCCGCTCCGGTCAAACTGGGGTTATCTACTCGATCCACCCTTCATCACAAAGAAGGAAGATCCAGGCCTGCCAACCATCACCTGCCAGATTGGACCACAAGTCTTCCACGACGCCTTCTGCGACCTTGGATCGGGTGTCAACATCATGTCCAAGGTAAAGTATGATAACTTACTAGGGGGACCTTTGCTCCCTACATTTGTTCGTTTGCAGCTGGCCGATCAGATGCTACGGTTCCCCGAGGGACTAGCAACGGACATCCTCATCAAGGTCCAAAACAGCTACGTCCCCGTCGATTTCCTTATATTGGACATGGGATCCAATGTAGACGTCGCGATCATCCTGGGAAGGCCGTTCCTTAATACGGTTAACACCGTCATCTATGTGGGATCCGGCCAACTTCACCTCCAATTCCTGGAACATAAGGTAAAGTGTCCATTCAATGGTTATAAAGCTAACATGCAGGTGAAGGACAAAGAACCTCGAGACAACAAACATCGTCATCGTCGCCCACGCCGTAGGAACAAGAAAAAGAGCGAGTCGGCCAACAAGGCTGAAGTAAAAGAAGAACTCGCCGACGAGGTGCAACCACGGTCTCCATCTCCGGGACCGACCGAAGCACCCAATGAATGACATGATGGAGAGGTCCTGCTCTACGGACCTGAAACATGGAGCCCTTGCGGATAAGGTAAATCGGTAGTTATCTCATATTTAACTTTTCATGCATTTCAATTCTTGCATTTCCCTTCAATTGCATACTTAGTTAATTATGCATATTTCATTTCGACAAACTAAATTTCCATGCTAATAAAACCTTGACAATAACTTGCAACACATTTGAGCCGTGGGACCACCCCATGGTGGGGTCGGCCAACCCCACCAGTGGGCCCACTGGCACACTCTCTATCTTGGCTTAGTATCCTGAGTATGACACAACACTTTGGTGCTCGAGGAGCATCAAAGGTGGGATCGGCCGATCCCACCATGGTGCCCTCCTACACCCCGCTGCACTCTACTCAGCATGCTCATGAACATCATGCATATCAACAAAGCCAATATATGAAAAGAAATGATCCTTTGCTTTACTCTTTAAGCATGAGATGTTCCTCTTTATGTTGGATGCTCATGGGACCACAACAACTAGCCAAAGGCATGTCTTAGTACTCTCATGGTCCATGGGAACCACTTTAGACATGTCTCCACTTTGGCCATTCACCTTTTCTCTTTCACCAAACACTAGGCAAGGGAATCCCTAAAATCTGTGTCAACTTTGGACCAAACATAGTTGCATCTTTACTAGACATATGATGACACAAAGTTTAAAGTTTGAGGGGACATGTATGGGGGTCGGCCGACCCATGTGTTGGCCAATCCTGAAATGATGTTTTCTCACTTTAGACATGTCCCCTAGTTAAAGCAAAAGCAAAGCTGAAAGTGTCAAGGAGAGGGGTCGGCCGACCCATGCCATGGGTGGTCAACACTTGCCCTTCTTCTCCTATATATACCCTTGCATTGTGAGCTCAACTCCACACAAAAACCACCAGAACCATCTCGAGCTCACAAGTTCTTCCTTTCCTTCCTTAGTTGCAAGTTCATTCTCAAGCTTAGCTTAGTAGTAGCCATCCAAAAAAAAACCAAAAACCCAAAAATAGTTCCCATTTCATAGTAGTAGTAGAAGCTTGGTAGCTTATCTTGTAGTAAGATGAAGAAGTTGCTTGCCTCCCGTTTCAAAAAGTCCAACAATGGTGAGAGTTCTTCCCAAGAACCTCACCATACTAGTGCTCATGAGAGGAGAGTGAAGGACCGAGAAGCTACCCGAAAGCGACCAGAGGGGGGGTGAATGGGAGCTTCAAAATTTCCTTTCGGAAACTCGATGCCTCTGTCCCAAAATTAACCCCAAGAGCGAACCCTCGAGGTTGCTAATGTCCACGACCCTAGAAGAAGGGTGGATGCTTCCTAGAAGCACAGCGGGACACTACACAACTCTAGAAAGCCAACGCAAAAGACGGAACTCGAATCCGTCAACGAGCGAGCGAATCGCGAATGAAACAGCGCGAAACAGCAGCGACCGGACTCTGGCCTGCGTCCGGTCAGCAGGGACCGGACGCGTCTGGTCACACAATAACAGGTTTTGGACCTCTCTGTTTCTGACCGGACTCTGGCGTACGGTGCGTCCGGTCAGCTACAGTGCGTCCGGTCAAGAGCCAACCAGCCCAGTGAACAGTGAGACCTGTGCGTCCGGTCACAAAATCAACAAAGCGTCCGGTCGAACACAGGAACACTGCACGTGATGTTCATCGACCGGACTCACGCGCAGTGCGTCCGGTCACCCCGATGGAGCGTCCGGTCGATGCGCAGCAGCACTGTTCGTCTACCGAATCGCCTCGATCTCACCCAAAACAAATCCTCTAGGGATCAAACTTGGTGAGATGAGTCACAAGGAGTGTAGTGAGATATCTCTAAGAGATCATGGCTCGAACCTATCTCCAAAACGGTGAATCGAAGAATTTCGGGGGAAGGGAGAAAACATGACCCGAAACGAAAAATCGATCGATCTCCTAGACCGTGAGGTTAGAGGATGATTCCTTCGGTGGAAAGAAGTGCCTCACGATCTAGAACAAACCAGTTCAAACGGAATTGCTAAAGACGAACCGAGCAAAGAGATCAAGCGACGGGAAAATCGTGGAGAAAAAGGATTCCGCGAAGAACACGAACAAAACGCGAATCACACCCACGAATTGCAAGCCGAAACGCAAACACACGCTACGACAAGGAGGTTACGGCCTCCTTTCCACAAAATCAACAGTACACAGAGTTGCAAGTCTCTCTGCGGATCTCAGCTACAGCAGGGGATGGGAGAGCAGGAAACCCTAAGTGCAAAGAGCAAATGAGATGGCTAAAACTGAGATGGGGGAGGAGGGTGTCTCCCCGGACTACTTAACCTATTCTAGACTAAGTCTATTTCCTACTCTACCCCTCTCTAAACTAATTACAGAGCGAACCAGCTAAACCCTAAGGTTATTCTGGACCAACTCGAGTGGTAGGTAGATCCGACGGCCACGCCTGCACAACTCGTCCGCGTTGCCTCCACGCAACCTTCCGATTGCCGCCACGTGCCGCCCTTGCTCTGCACCCCCGGTTTTGAGGCCCAAACCGGGAAACCAGCCTCCAGCCTGAGTTTTGAGGCCCAAACTCAGCAAACCCGCAGCGCCCAGGTTTTGAGGCCCAAACCTGGAAACCGTCCTCAGCCCGAGTTTTGTGGCCAAACTCGAAAACCCTCAGCCCGAGTTTTGTGGCCAAACTCGGAAACCGTCCACGCCCAGGTTTTGAGGCCCAAACCTGGAAACCGTCCACCGGTGGTTTTTCGCTGGCTCAGCCACCAAACCGAAGCTGAGGAGGGGATGCACCGCCCGTGCACCCCGTCCACCGACACGTGTCCCCAGGTCCTCGACCCGAGCAACACCGTGCCTCGCAAGTCTCCGCTCGTCGCTGTCCCAGGCTGCCAGCCACCACAGCTGATCCTCAGGCACTCCGGTCCCTCAGTCCAAGCCTCACGTCTGCCCTTCACTGCTCGATACATCGGCATGGCACGTCCGCCGCACGGCACGCCCATCCTTCATCGCACCCAGTCCATCGGCACGACACGTCTCAACTTGACCTTCACCTGCCCTCGATCACTGTCTCCGTGCTCGACACCTGCACAACACAAGCCAAAGAACATGCGATCAAACCCGTTGACAATCACTCATCACTCAGAGACTCGGCATACACCCATGTATCCGTAATCTCCCCCTTGATGAGTGCATTGTCAACTACACACACAAATCATAAATGAAAGAAGAAGGTAGGAGGAAGGAGAAGAGAGAACTCGACCAAATGACCCAAAAGCATAGCAAAGCCGAAGAAGGTCAAGTGGAAGAAGCGAAAACTTGGTTCCCAAAGACATGGGCAACGGCTCGACGCCACCAAGCAAAGCTAGCCCTCAAGAAGAGGTAGAATAGGCTCAACACCGCTAGCAAAATACCAATCGAAAATCGGAGCATAAAAATGGCAAAATGCTAGTCCCTCAAGAAAGAGGCATAGAGGCTCGACACAACTAGCAAGAAAACCACTCCGAACCAATTGGAAAACAAAGACAATCGAAAGGTCTCTGAACCAATCGAAGTCAAACTCGACGCCAAATGAGGAAAATGTTTGCTAGTCCCTCAAGATAGAGGCAACGGCTCGACACAACTAGCAAACTCCCCCTCGACAAATGCGAGCAACTAGGGACTCCCCCTTAGGTCCAACAAGAGAAGAGCATAAAGATTTGAAAATCTCCCCCTTTGCAAAAACTCCCCCTTGGATGAACATCAGGAGACATATGATTTGCAAAAACTCAAAAACTCTCCCCCTTAGTTGAAAATGCACTTATCAAGCACAAACTCTTCCCCGGAGTCAACACAACTCCCCCTCCCAAAATGCATATGAAGTCAGAAATGCAAGTTAGGGGCTTCAGGCATATAATCAAAAGAGTGCAAGACTGCTCTAATCGGTATGGCTCCAATGACACAACTTAGCACTCAAATAGCGAAGGCTCAAACTGATCACACATACGAAATATGAAGCATATGAGCAAGTGAGCAGTTTTTAGCCAAAAAGATAGTCACCATCAAAATAGCACTACACATGTATAGATAGGAATCCAGACAAGTGCTAGACATGTATACAAGGTGAACTACCCCTAGCAAAGTTCAATCATCATGCATAGGAATGAAGCATATACTTGTGATTTCAGTTTTATATCGGAGTTGCAGCGGTAAAGAATTCACAAGTTCAATTATTTAGCATGTGATTGCGAGAGGTTGAAAGCTTGTCTTTGCCTAACTTTTCAACCGAGCGAAGCCTATGCCGAAGCAATCAGAAGCTTAAAGCTACGGTTTCGGTCATACACTACACGGCTCAAGTTTAACTCAAAGTGCAATGAGAAACAGTCTCGATACCGTGAGGTGGTGGCAAGCAATCCCATCTCGATCTTTTCAATTCACTAAAACTTGGTTCAAATTTTAAACATGATATGAACAGACCAAGCAAGTGAATGACTCGGAACTAGAGACATAGCAACCCAGCATATATGACAAGCAGGAATGGACTCAACACACCCTACACATGCTAGTTGCATATCTCAATGGTGAATATTTTCAGATTTTATATTCATTAAGCAAATTCACCATTCAAAAATAGCTCAGCTCATAACATGTACTAATGATCAGAAAGAGCAGAAGCTACAAGTATCAACATAAGCATCGGAGCATACTAAACAAAGCATAGTTACATTCTAGTGATTATAAACATGAAGCTCAGAATGTAAATGCGTATGCTAAAATACAACAGAAAAGAAGATCAACGTAAAAGAGTCAGACTAGGATACAACTCAAAATGCTTCCCCATCTAAAAGGGGAAACACACACCAAGCTCACCCCTCAACCTATTAAAGGTTGATTCATCTAAAGGCTTGGTGAAAATATCCGCCAGTTGGTGATTAGTATCGACATGGCGAAGGTCGATATCACCCTTCTCCTGGTGGTCTCGCAAGAAATGAAAGCGCACATCAATGTGTTTGGTTTTCGAGTGAAGCACAGGGTTCTTAGCAACGCTAATAGCACTCGTGCTGTCACAAAGCAAAGGCACGCGAGAAAAACTCAACCCAAAATCACGCAAAGTGGCCATCATCCAGAGTAACTGGGAACAACAGCTAGCCGCAGCAACATACTCAGCCTCCGTGGTAGACTGGGCGACACTAGACTGCTTGCGAGAAGACCACGAAACAAGAGAAGATCCAATAAATTGGCAAGTCCCAGAAGTGGACTTGCGCTCAATGCGACAACCAGCAAAATCGGCATCGGAATAACCGCAAAGCGAGAGGGTGGAGGAAGCAGAATACCAAATCCCGAACTCAGGTGTGAAACGAAGGTACCTGAAGATGCGCTTCACCGCCTGACGGTGAGAAGTGCGCGGCGACGCCTGAAAGCGCGCGCACAGACACACCGCGAACTGAATGTCCGGGCGTGTCGCCGTCAAGTAGAGTAGCGACCCGATCATGCTGCGGTACTCCTTCTGGTCCACTGCTTCTCCATCCACATCCGTATCCAGGGCAGTCGTCGTCGACATGGGTGTTGGAAGAGGCTTGGCCTCACCCATATCGAACCGCTTCAGCAAGTCCTTCGTGTACTTGCCCTGGTGCACAAACGTCCCCTCCCGGGATTGCTTAATTTGCAACCCGAGAAAGAATGTCAGCTCGCCCACCATGCTCATCTCGAACTCCCTGCTCATAGTATCTGCAAACTTGGCAACCAAAGCGTGAGAAGAACCACCGAAAATGATATCATCCACGTAAATCTGGACCAAGAGCGTGTCTTTGCCTTGCCGGAGGAGAAAGAGCGTCTTATCTACACATCCCATTTTAAAACCCTTAGCAATCAAAAAGGTTTTTAACCTATCATACCAGGCTCTAGGGGCTTGTTTCAAACCATATAAAGCTTTATGAAGTTTAAAGACATGGTTTGGAAACTTGGGATTTTCAAAACCGGGGGGTTGCTCAACATAAACCTCCTCCTCTATGTAGCCGTTTAAGAAGGCACTCTTGACATCCATTTGAAAAAGTTTGAAACCTTTGGATGCAGCAAAAGCCAAGAGTATCCTAATAGCCTCTAAACGAGCTACAGGAGCAAACGTCTCCTCATAATCTATCCCCTCCTTCTGACTATAGCCTTTCGCTACAAGCCGGGCCTTGTTTCTAACAACGTGGCCATCCTCTCCTTGCTTGTTTTTGAAAACCCATTTTGTCCCAATAGGCTTACAGTCAGGTGGAGGTGGAACTAGAACCCAAACCCGATTTCGCTCAAAGTTTTCTAACTCCTCATGCATGGCATTGACCCAGTCCGGATCCGTCAAAGCGTGTCCAACATCTCGGGGCTCAAAATTAGCAACAAAAGCAGAGTGAGCGAAGTGAGAGATGTACTGTGACCTGGAGCGAGTGACTCGCTCGCCGATATCGCCGATCATCTGCTGAGGGGGGTGCTGGCGCTGGATGTGTCGTGGCGCCTCCCGGGATGAAGTGACCTCCCCCTCAACAGCAGCTGGTTCCACCCCGGGTACAAGAGGTACCGCCCGAGGTGGAGGATCCCACGGCCCCCAGGAAGAAGAGGTGTCGGGGCCGTGAGTTGTCGTCGAGGCCGCTCTTTGCGGCGCGGCAGGTGGAGGGGGTGCTGGATCATCCATACCTTCAGCACCCTCGTCCTCGTCATCAAAAAGAGGCTCTCCAACCTCATGATCACCTGCACGCTCAAAACGAGAAGAAGGAGAAGCAAGAGTCTCGTCGAAGGTGACATCTGATGTCTCCATGACTCGGTTAGTATCAAGGTTAAGTACACGATATGCTCTAGTGTGAGTGCCATAACCCAAAAATACCCCGTCAGAAGATCGAGACTCAAACTTGTCCAGATTGCCCTTTTTCAAAATAAAACAGTGGCAACCGAAGACTCTAAAATAACTCACCTTGGGCTGGCGACCAAAACGCAACTCATAAGAAGTCTTCTTCAAAAAGGCTCTCAGAAAAATGCGATTTGAAATGTAGCATGCAGTGTTCATAGCTTCGACCCAATAGCGCCTGGGAGTCCTTTGCTCACCGAGCATCGTCCTGGCCATCTCAACAAGGGTCCGATTCTTCCTCTCTACAACACCATTTTGGGGCGGTGTGTAGGGGGAAGAAAACTGATGCTCCAAACCAAGGCGGTTACAAAACTTCTCAAAATCCGAATTTTTGAATTCGGAACCATTATCACTTCTAATAGCTCGCATCGAGTTCAAAGGGAACTCGTTCTGAAGACGCAAAAACAGATTGCGAGCGAAGGAGAAGGTCTCAGTCTTCTCAGTCAAAAAGAAGACCCACGAATACCTCGAAAAGTCGTCAACAACGACCAAAACATACCACTTGCCACCAACCGAGCTCACCCGAGCCGGACCAACAAGGTCCATGTGCAAAAGCTCTCCGGGGTGCGAGGTCATGACCTTAGTCACTGGATGGTGGGGAGCGGCAACCATCTTCCCATGTCTACAAGAATGGCAAACTAGATCCTTCTCCATCGAAAGCTTGGGCAATCCTCGGATTAGGCCAAGTGAGCTAAGTCTTGCAAGCAAGTCGAAGCTTAAATGACCGAGCCTCCTATGCCACTTCCAAAGATCGGAAGAAGAAGGACTAGCCAAAAGACAGCGAGAAGATCCAAACGACTCCGAGAAATTCGCGCGAAAGACTTTCCCAAAGGGCGAAATCAGACATACAAGATCGCCCTGAGGATCTAAGATGCGACTAAGGTTCGGTTTAAAACGAATCTCATAGTCATCATCAAAAAGTTGCGAAACAGAAAGCAAGTTAAAATGCAGGTTAGAAACAAGAGCAACATCGCGCAACACAAAGTGCTCATTAACCCGCACAGTCCCACGGGATAATACCTTACCTTTACTATTGTTGCCGAAGGTTATGTATTCCTTTCCGGCGACCGGGCTAAGGCTGGAGAACCACTTGGCGTTTCCGGTCATGTGCCTCGAGCAACCGGAATCCACCAACCAAATGTCCTCCAACCGTCTTACCTACATCAATAAAAGGCCATAGGGTGAGCATACGGTCCAACACTGGGGTTAGTGAAGAAAGGGGAATACCAGTGTTGGGCCGGCTGCTCAAAAAATCGGTTAGCAGAAAAACCATTCCTAGCACGTCTACGGGTGTAGCGATCACCACGCACAAGAGAACGTGGTCCGCTAGGGAAGGAGCGCTCACCGCGATACTCAAAACGCGGTGGGGGAAAGCGCTCAACTACAAAGCCTCCGCCACGGGTTCCATAGCCTACAACTGCAGGCTCCCGCCGGGCACGCTCTCTATGAGGCCTACGCCTAGGAACTTGAGGTTCAGAACCTCTAGGCCTGGCCTCTCTCCTCAGAGCTCTCCTCTCCCTAGGCCTGGGAACTTGACCTCCAGACTTAGCAGCTCTCCTCTGGACATTCGGCCCATGCACACCATGGAAAGGGTGGTACACGTCCGGGTTGTCCATCTCCCGAGCACGGCGTGCCTCTCTCTTGCGCCGAAAGCAGAACTCGCTCAAGTGACCATCTTTCCCACAGAAGTCACACTGGTACCTCACCGCACGCGCAGGGGGTTGTTGGTACGCAGGACTGTGGGTATGAGTCACTTTGCCCTTCTGTGGCAACTCCTCCTGGATAGGTGGCATTGTATCCAGCTTGTTCTTTAGGTGGTTGGGTTTGGGATGCCACACTTGGTTCTTGGGTGGAGCTCTCGGAGGTTCCTCAAACACCCCATCTTTGGTGATAGGCTTGACGGGGTCTTTGGATGGAAGCTTGGTCAGTTTGGGAGTAGTGGTGGAGTTGGGCTTCTCACTAAGATTCAGACCACTCGACTATCCAATCTTCCCAAAAGCAGAAAGATCAACACCCTGAGCAAGACCTACACCAGAACCTCCAGCAGCTCGCTTAAATTGGGAGGTCATCATCACGAGCTGCGGCTCACTACAAGAGACCCATGACAAGATGGTCCGAAGGTATGTGTTTTCCTCCTCGGTTTGCATCTTGCCATGCTTGACATTGGCAATCTCCATCTCCAAACCCTCACACAAAGCACACCTGGCCACACTAGTGCTACCTGAGTTGGCCTCCTCAAGAGACACAATCTTGGCATTCTTCTCTGCCAACTCAGATTGCAAGACAGGACAAGTCTTGCACGCACCCAACAGAGAAGGTCTAGCCTTCAGCTCATCCACCTCTCCTACCAACGCAGCATACTTACCTCTCAAAGTGAGAAGGTCAGTCATGTGCGTGGTGCACATTTCACACTCAACCTCCTCCGACACGACCACGGTGGACTTGGCAAACTCAAGCTCTCTCACCGTGTCCTCCCACTTCTGCCTAAACTCCTTGCGCTCTCTAGCGGCACGCCTAAGCAACTTGTCCTGACTAAGGAGCGCGGCAGTAAGCTTCTCAACCTCAGCAGAAAGCTCGTCGTGGGTGAGGGATACCTGGGAGGTGTCGTCATCGTCGTCGTCGTCCCGAGGGGTGTGCTCCAGCTTGCCGTCGACCTCATCACCAAGCGCCATGGTGCAGAAGCCGTCGTCGTCGGCGAAGAAGCAGAGGCCGTTCAGCTTGTCCTCGATCCTCTTCTTCTTCTCAGACTCGTCATCGCTTGAGCAAACGGAGTCATCATCCGAGCCGTCGACGTCGCTGAGCGTGGCGAAGAACGCACGCTGCTCAGCCTGGGCCTTCTCCAAGTACTTCTTCTTGATGTACTCCTTGTCGAAGCCGCCCCTCCGCTTGTGCCTCGCGGGGACGTACTTCTCCTTGCGCTTGCCGGAGTCGTACTTGTGCCCATGATCGCCCTTCCCAGATGAATGCTTCTTCTTGGGGCAGTTGGCGATGAAGTGGTCGGGGTCGCCGCACTCATAGCATCCTGAGCGTCCTCCACCGCGGCGACGGTTCATGCGGTTGTTGTGGAACCGCGTGAACCGGTTGGCGAGCATTGCCAACTCGTCATCCCCCAACGACTCAAGCTGGTCCTCTGTGACAGAAAAGAGTGAAGAAAGTGCAAAGCCAGCAGAGGGGTTAGCAGAAGAGCCAGAAACCAAAGCCATAGTCGGGCCAGAAGGATTTGCATAAGAAGCCCTCGACATGGCGTCAATCTCACTAGACTTGAGCTTACTAAAGAGCTCGTCGCAAGTGAGAGTCTCATAGTTAGACGATTCGATGATCGCCTGGACCTTTGAGTCCCACACCGACCGATCAAGAGTGTGCAAAAGCTTCAAAGCCCTCTCATGATCGTCAAAAGGCAACAGCTCCTTGTTAGCTCGCATCTTGTTGACAATCACCTGAAAGCGAGCGAATAAGCTTTCTATGCTCTCGCCAGGCATATGTCGAAAGTTCTCATACTCCCGCTTGTGCGACTCGTAGAGACGGGATTTGACTTGAGAGGTGCCCTCATGAAAGCGCATGAGGGTGTCCCAAATCTCACGAGCCGTGGGGAGGTGAGAAACGCGATCAAACTCCGACATGCTCAAACAGGATAACAAGGCGTTACGCGCCCGGCTATTGGCCTCGTGCTCATCTATCTGAAGCTGAGAGACACGAGCAGCCAGGACAACGTAATCGGCCCTGTTGCAAATCTCCCAAATAGAAGAGCCCATGCTCTGGAGATAGGCCGACATGCGTATCTTCCAATACGCATAGTTCGTCCCATCAAAGAACGGCGGTTTGCCCACGCCGTGATCCATGTCGCCTTCCGTGGATCTGGAACCGGCTAAGGTGGAAGATCCTTAACTTGCTCTGATACCAATTGAAGGACCGAGAAGCTACCCGAAAGCGACCAGAGGGGGGGTGAATGGGAGCTTCAAAATTTCCTTTCAGAAACTCGATGCCTCTGTCCCAAAATTAACCCCAAGAGCGAACCCTCGAGCTTGCTAATGTCCACGAACCTAGAAGAAGGGTGGATGCTTCCTAGAAGCACAGCGGGACACTACACAACTCTAGAAAGCCAACGCAAAAGACGGAACTCGAATCCGTCAACGAGCGAGCGAATCGCGAATGAAACAGCGCGAAACAGCAGCGACCGGACTCTGGCCTGCGTCCGGTCAGCAGGGACCGGACGCGTCCGGTCACACAATAACAGGTTTTAGACCTCTCTGTTTCTGACCGGACTCTGGCGTACGGTGCATCCGGTCAGCTACAGTGCGTCCGGTCAAGAGCCAACCAGCCCAGTGAACAGTGAGACCTGTGCGTCCGGTCACAAAATCAACAAAGCGTCCGGTCGAACACAGGAACACTGCACGTGATGTTCATCGACCGGACTCACGCGCAGTGCGTCCGGTCACCCCGATGGAGCGTCCGGTCGATGCGCAGCAGCACTGTTCGTCTACCGAATCGCCTCGATCTCACCCAAAACAAATCCTCTAGGGATCAAACTTGGTGAGATGAGTCACAAGGAGTGTAGTGAGCTATCTCTAAGAGATCATGGCTCGAACCTATCTCCAAAATGGTGAATCCAAGAATTTCGGGGGAAGGGAGAAAACTTGACCCGAAATGAAAAATCGATCGATCTCCTAGACCGTGAGGTTAGAGGATGATTCCTTCGGTGGAAAGAAGTGCCTCATGATCTAGAACAAACCAGTTCAAACGGAATTGCTAAAGACGAACCGAGCAAAGAGATCAAGCGACGGGAAAATCGTGGAGAAAAAGGATTCCGCGAAGAACACGAACAAAACGCGAATCACACCCAGGAATTGCAAGCCGAAACGCAAACACACGCTACGACAAGGAGGTTACGGCCTCCTTTCCTCAAAATCAACAGTACACAGAGTTGCAAGTCTCTCTGCGGATCTCAGCTACAGCAGGGGATGGGAGAGCAGGAAACCCTAAGTGCAAAGAGCAAATGAGATGGCTAAAACTGAGATGGGGGAGGAGGGTGTCTCCCCGGACTACTTAACCTATTCTAGACTAAGTCTATTTCCTACTCTACCCCTCTCTAAACTAATTACAGAGCGAACCAGCTAAACCCTAAGGTTATTCTGGACCAACTCGAGTGGTAGGTAGATCCGACGGCCACGCCCGCACAACTCGTCCGCGTTGCCTCCACGCAACCTTCCGATTGCCGCCACGTGCCGCCCTTGCTCTGCACCCCCGGTTTTGAGGCCCAAACCGGGAAACCAGCCTCCAGCCTGAGTTTTGAGGCCCAAACTCAGCAAACCCGCAGCGCCCAGGTTTTGAGGCCCAAACCTGGAAACCGTCCTCAGCCCGAGTTTTGTGGCCAAACTCGAAAACCCTCAGCCCGAGTTTTGTGGCCAAACTCGGAAACCGTCCACGCCCAGGTTTTGAGGCCCAAACCTGGAAACCGTCCACCGGTGGTTTTTCGCTGGCTCAGCCACCAAACCGAAGCTGAGGAGGGGATGCACCGCCCGTGCACCCCGTCCACCGACACGTGTCCCCAGGTCCTCGACCCGAGCAACACCGTGCCTTGCAAGTCTCCGCTCGTCGCTGTCCCAGGCTGCCAGCCACCACAGCTGATCCTCAGGCACTCCGGTCCCTCAGTCCAAGCCTCACGTCCGCCCTTCACTGCTCGATACATCGGCATGGCACATCCGCCGCACGGCACGCCCATCCTTCATCGCACCCAGTCCGTCGGCACGACACGTCTCAACTTGACCTTCACCTGCCCTCGATCACTGTCTCCGTGCTCGACACCTGCACAACACAAGCCAAAGAACATGCGATCAAACCCGTTGACAATCACTCATCACTCAGAGACTCGGCATACACCCATGTATCCGTAGAGGGAGGTGGAAAGAAGTGAGCTAGTACCCTTCATTCCCCTGGCTAGAGTAATAGAGACCGAGGGTGGCCTCAGGCTAAATGCCGAAGAGATGGGGAAATTCCTCACTCTTAGTGAGTGTAGTTTCTCACACACAAGTGTCATTGATCCGGCTCTCTTGCAAGAAACAGGTATGGATTCAGAATTTTATGCTATTTTCAATACCATTGGTTGGGGAGGATTCTTTGAAATTCTTGAATTTGGCATAAAGAACTTAACCATTGAGTTTTTATACACATTAAAAGTGAATAATGGTGGGATAGCATTTCGAATGTTTGGGATGGAATATGACTTGACTTGGAGCACATTAAACACTGCTTTAGGATTTGATCACTCTTGCCATCTTGATGTAGACCATGCTTTCCATTATGACAAGAATGTTTTTTGGTATGCCATTACTGGCTCTAGTGATTGTTCCAACCCCTCACCGCTCAAAATTCATAACCCAACCTTACGTTTCATGCACTACTGGCTGATTACCACTCTTTTCCCTGGCATGAGAGGAGCTTTGGTAAGTGATGATGAACTAAAATTACTCTATGCCATGGTTAGCAAGGTTAAAGTTTCACCTGTTAAAATGCTAGTGAACTATTGGCTTAGCTACATAGAGCCTAGGAAACCCATATACTTCACATCATTCATCACACGCATAGCTGAAGCTTTGGGTGCACTAGAATCCCAAACTTTTGAGTACATTAAAACTGTGAGAGATGTTTTGGAAGAAAATGTATTTGTTCATTGTGATGTACTCAAAAGGGGCCCCAAGGGTGAACTAATAATGATTTATCCACGCCATACAGTCGAAATCACTCTCCCTTGTGAGAGACTTCGATTGTATGCGCTTCGTACGCTAACCTTTGATTTGGACCCCGAGGAAAGAGCCCCAAAAGTTGTAGGTACTAGCAGGAGGACAAGGAGAGCGTCCCGTGCTACTCGAATGGAACAAGGCGGACCTTCACATCAGGCTGAAGAAGTTGAGGAGGGAGATGAGGTAGCTTCTATGGACATTCCAGGGTCCTTGGGAAGGCCTCCTCACTCACAGGACACTCCTCGCCCACTGGGTAGAGGAAGGCAACATCAATGGACGCCGATGGACGAGCTCATAGACAACATGGGTGCGATGAACATCGAACAAGAGGCAACATTGCTTCTTACACAACAAAACGCCCAACTCCTGCAGGCCATTCAAGAAGAAGAAGCACGACGTTGGGCCGGGTGGTACCAGCATTATCCACCACCACAATAGGCAAGAACCAAGCTTGGGGGAGATCCTCTCCCCCACCAAGGTAAGTCCTGCATCTTAAGTTATTTACGTTTCAATTAGTCTTCTCATTGCATTTAAAAAAAATGAAAATACCAAAAATATTTGTTTAGTATTCCCCTTAGCACATGTGTCTCATATATGTCTATCTTCCCCATGGAAATGATGACTAGTTGCCTTGCTAATGTTTCTCTAGTGCCTAGTTTACAACTTAGTATTTCTCTAAGTATGGATTACTTAGCTCATTTAAACCATCATGAACCTGAAAACTTTGTGGGTTGCAAGTGCTAAAACTAAGTCTAAGTTGTTGAGAGACATGATATAGTGAGACAAGAGCTGCTATAATATTGTTCTAAGCATGATAGATTACCGGAGAATTTATTCCTAAAATGATCAAAATCTTAATTGTTCCTCAATGGTGATAAATTCCTACCACAGCCATATATGTTTTACATGTTTACAAACCTTCTACATAGGCTATTTGCTTTGTATTGAGTGTTGTCAAGTCTTGTTGACCCTTGTTAAGAGACTTTTCATGCTCCTAAGATCAAGATCACGTACACACCTCATATACATGTTGCTTCTACACTAGAAGTACGCACAAACATGCCTTTCATTTCCACCAAATAGTTTGCTTCATACTCCAAGTGTTAGGAAATCTCTCTCAATTATTTAGCAGATGAGACTCAAAAGGCTAGGCAAAATAAATATATATATATAAAAAAGGAAGAAAGTAAAAAAAAGATGAATAAAAAAAAATGGACAAGTGAAAGTCCATGAAAAAAAATGTTAGCCATGTCTCATTAGAAAAAAGAGAAAAAAAAATAGAGAGATAGATCTTATCAAATAAAGAAGCAATCTAGTCCACCATACACCACACACTTGAACATCTTGATCTGGGAGTATGACACTTCTCTTCAAGGATCCGAGCTTTGACTTCGCAACAAAATGCAAGTAAGTATGCCACCTTCTTTCATCTCTACCTTGAGCTACACATAAGCCTGTTTAGAAGTAGGATGAAATAAAGAAGGCAACACTTATCATATGCCTTGGTGAGGAATTATACACCATTTGAGCGACATGAGAGAACCATATGAGGAACATTAAGACTTTCTCTTGAAAATATTGCAAAACCTCTGGTATGAAACTTGCTAAGAACAAGAAAGTTAGTGCTCAAGTCAAACTGTTCTATCTTTCAACCACCTAAGACAAAAGAAAAGCCATAAGCCCCACAGTGTACTAAGGTAATATGGGTGATTTACATAGCTAATTTTTCCATTCAAAGAGAAGAACTTTGTTGTGCACACGGTACTCTTGAAATGTGATGCATAGTAACAATACTGATCCACCGAGGCTAAGTTTGATTGTTTGCTTGGGACGAGCAAAGGTTAAGCTTGGGGGATCTTGTTGATGGAAGTTATAGCATGTTTTACCTTATCAAAATACCGTCAACAGGCCTCGGTTTCAAGGAAGAATAGCATATCATGAGCATATTTATCACTAATAAGTTCCACTTGTACTCTTAGCTTGTGAACTTGTAGGAGATGGCAAAATGAACAAAACGAGGCCAGGTGGGCCCACCAAGGGGGTCGGGCGACCCCATCTTTGGGCCACCTCGGGCATGGTGACATGGCATGATCCAAGAGAAGCATGTTCAAGCCAATATCAACCATTGGATCAAGCATGTGCTTTTGCTCAATGGTGCAAGATGAGAAGCACATGGATTCATGAGTCCACACCGAAAACCAAATGCAACCAACATATGACACCATGCCCCATGACATGTGGGGACATCAGGGGACACAAGTTGGTGGGCCAGCCCTGTCATAGGGGGGTCGGCCGACCCCCCCTTGGTGGGACCCATCTTCACTATTCATCAGGATGACATCATCACCTTCTAGAAGATGTACCCCGGGCCCACATGTCAGGGACAGGGGTCGGCCGACCCCATGGTGAAACCCATCCAATGTCGGTTGCTTGCACATGTTTCACACGTGAGGAAATCAGGGCCATCCATCCATGGTGGTTACAATGACGGTGGATCCAAGGGTGGAGAGATGGGGAGCACACGGATCGCTGACGTGGCGCCGGAGTATCCCCTACTCCACCTCCACTATAAATAGAGGCCTTCACCCTCTCATTCAACACACCAAGATAGTTTACATATCTCCACTTTCGAGTGAGATCAAGCAAGAGTAGTAGTAGTTAGTCTAGAGTGGGAGTTAGAGTCGAGTCGGGTGAAGCTCGGGTCTCCGGAGTCGTCTTCTGGGAGTCTGGTATAGCCCTTGTATCTTTCTTCTTTTGTAAGACTTTATTTATTTAATATGTTATTCTTTCTTTACTTTACTTTGCATTTACTTAAGTATTTACTTTCCAAGTATTTATTTAAGTATTTACTTAGTGCAAGTCTATATTTATATAGTCTTGTTGTGTGCTTATCTTAGTTCTATAGTTGCCTTAGTTAGATTGATTTCCTTTAAATCGCTTCTTGTGTGTGCGTCATCGTCCTATCTTAGGATAGGGGCTTTAGCTATTTTGATCGATAGCTAAAGGTGTAGATAAGTGTGAGCGTGGTGCTCATACTTCATCTTATCTTTGACTACCGCTGGCTTGCACGGACAGTAGGGGCGCATGGGCAAAAGGTGACAGATTTTGCCTGGCTACCTAGATCCCCTCACGTGAACTCAGGCTAGTTTTTAAAAGGTAAGGCGTCCATAAGCCAAATATCCGCTTGAGTACTGGGTTAGGTGAAAAACCTTCTATCGCTTTACTCTCTCGTTTATCCCTCTCACACAAGTAGCAAGGCGTCGATCTAGTTAAGTCATCTATTCAATTAGGATTAGTTCACAAGAGTAAAGGTAGATACATAGGAGTACTTTATACTCACTCGTTGTCCTCCCACCTAGCTAACTCTACTAAGTTATCTTTTCATATCATATACTCTTTGCTTATTTATCCTATCTATCTATCCTCCCTTATATCCACTTATCCCCTTTTGCTCCTCTAGTTGATAATAGAGTATAGTAAGACTAAAGGATCTATCTTTCCTCTCTCTACATCTTTCCTAGCTTGCTTTCCTTTGGGATAAAATAAATAACGATACCTTGGAATACTCCCGGGTGAAGTGCTACATCGGTATATTCTGTGCGCTTGCGGAATTATCCAATAGTCAATGGAAATACCAACAAGCACTTCTGGCGCCGTTGCTGGGGTTAGGCTCCATAGTCTAGTTCTAGTGGTTGCGCTAAGAAGTGTCAACACTTAGTAACTTATGTGGCTCACTCAATCACTCATATTTGTATGTGGAAATGGAAGGATTATCCTCTCACTAAGACTTTACGTGGGGTTTAATGGGTAGGATAAAAATAAGCATGCAATGCTAACATAATTTTGCTAAGTTAGACAAATGGAGCAAAGGAGCAACAAGTCATAGGTTCAGACGAGGAATGTGCAAGTGTGTGGTATTTATTGTGGCTAATACTTTCATGACACTTCTCCTTTTTATCTCATTTGTGGGATCATGGCTATGAATGAGAGCACTTGCTCTTTTGAATATTGTTTTCTTTCTAGAGCACTTGCTCTTTTTTTATAGCACTTGCTCTTTTTTTTAAATGCTATAGCCATGTCCCTGAGATTTCATTGTGGAGCATGATATTTTGCCATGTAGTTTTTCTAACAATGAATGGAAATAAAGGCATGTTGTGTGCGTATTCTCAGTGTAAGAATAACACTATATAGGTGGGTGCAAGTGAATTCCTTGGTCTAAAAATATGACAAGTTTCTCTACCATGTCTATCAACAAAGGTCTAATTAGCTCAACACTAACATGTAGCAAGTGGAAGCTCCTACTCTAACAGTAAAAATTATTTGGCTTTGGTAGGACCTTCTTTGCCACAGAAGTACTTAGAGCAAGTTTTTAAATTCATCATTTTTTTTCAAAATAACTACTCCACAAACTTGACTTGCTGAAGACAAAGTAGAAACTTACTTCCCCTTTACTTAGTATAATGCTCATGTCTCAAGTTTAGTTCTAGCATACGTTCTCCCATGATAACTCTAATGCATGGCATACATTAAAAGACTTACGATGAGAGCGTTTCATTTATTGCTATTTATTTATTATTATATATATATTTTTTACTTAATTAAACGGCAAATTAACTAAGATAAAACTCAAATTTAAATTACTAAGATTAAAAAAAATTGACAGTAATAAAGACAGCTGTGATACTTACCTCTTTGGTGGGGATCCTCCCCCAACCTGGCTGTTCGCGTGGTTGGGTTACATCCATCCCTGACGACGGTACATCTCGTCCCAGTTCTGCTGGTTCTGCTGCAGGAGAGAAGAAATATTACCTAGTTCTCCACCAGTTTCCTGGCGGAATACCTGGAAATTTTGGTTCATTTTGTTCAAGTCCTGACGGATTTCAGCAGTATCCATGGTGAGTCCATCCATTTGGTGCTGAAGATATCCCATATCACGCATCCACTCGTCCTGATGAAAGGCCGGATGGCGAGCGGCCTGTGGTGAGATTCCTCCAGGGAAGAACTCATCACCACGGCCAGTGTACCGGGTGGATCCTCCCATAGAATGGGATGAACTTCCCAACTGGGATGAGTGAAGGGACGCCTCATGGCCGTATCCCCACTGTGGATGTTGCGGTTGCTGCCAGTTCGACCCCCCTGCTTGGTGCGAACCAGGGGGTGTCAAATGACCATAGAATGCTGCTCCTCCATACTGCTCTGCATGAAAAGGGTCAAACTCCTGTGCCGCTGCTGCGGCTCTTGCTGCCTCTTCTGCTGCACGGGTCTGCGCTCGCGTCCTCCTCTTGGGAACCTGCATGATGTTCTCTCGAGCCAACCTGTGGTTTTGTTCTGCCTTGGTTTCCAGGGCCAAAAGTAACGTTGGTGCATTCATCAACCAAAGTGACATGTCAGGAAGAGCGATTTTATTCACATAATCTTGGTAGATCATGTGAATCTCACCGGTCTCCTGGTTCTCATGCAAGAGGTGTCCTTGCGAGAAGTGTTCCATGGTCAAAAGGTCTCGATCACCAGGAATGTAAGAGTATACAACGGTGTTCAGCAGACCCATGTTTAAAGCCAGTCTAGTTATCCATGATGTCATTTCGTTATTTCCAGTGCGTTGATCAAATTTAGACCAGTAGTCCGCCATGGCTTTGGCGGGTGATACTTTTATGTGGTTTACTAGAGCATAAAGTAGCAACATTTTGGGCTTTTTAATTGGTCTTAAGTCAGGTCTTGGAAAAAGTGTGATACTAATATATTTGTGAAAAAACCTGAGCATGGGGTTGTGGATATTACTTGTACGGGGCAAGCCTTGAAGGACCGAGAATGCACTAGCAAGGCGACCAGAGGGGGGTGAATGGGAGCTCAAAAATTTCTCTCGAACCTTTGGCCAAATGTCCCAAGATCAACCCCCGAAAGCAACGATCAAAAACCGTGATGCCCACGACCCTTGGAAGAGGGTGGATGATCCCGAGGATCACAGCGAGGCACCACACAGTGATACCAACCCAAACGCCAAAAGCACCGAGACAAGTTCGACCCTCAAAAACCAAGTCCTGAACGTAGATAGGTGGCTACGTCGAGAAATCCCTGAATACCTATGCTAACAAGTAGCAAAGATACCTAGAGAGGTTCCTTGGTCAACTCTAGGGCCAAACGAGAAGTCCGGAAACCAAGCGAAGAAGCCGGGAGAGCAAACGCACTAAACCGGAGGCTTCAGCCAAATCCCGGACTGTCCAGACCTGGAGTCCCGGACTGTCCGCCCATGGCCGTACTGTCCGCGGTTCACTAGCGGACTGTCCGCCGACAGAATACGCAAAACAGCAGTGCTACTGAAGTCTTGCTGGAAGTCTCCCGGACTGTCCGCAAACTTCAACGGCGGACTGTCCGCCGGTTAATCAAAAACCAAACGGCCGAAGAACAGGGCCACTAGCCCGGCTCGTCCCCGATGCACGGACTGTCCGCGACTGGGACGGCGGATTGTCCGCCAACTCCCAGTGAGGGCGATTTTGGTCGCCCTTCACCCAAATCTTCTCCAAATCGATTCAAACCAAAATCCCACGTTCCCAAACTTGGAGAGGATGATCACGAAGTAGTTAGGAGACTATCCCCAAGAAATCATCCACTCAAATCAACTCAAACACCGGGAAATCAAAAGGAGAGGAGGATGAACCGAAAAGCGCCACAAAAACGAAATCAACTCGATCTACTTGTTCGTAAGGAGTTAGATAAATTCCTTCGGTGGAAATGATCTCCTTTCAAATACGAACAAGTTGATTCAAACGGATTTCGCAAAGACGCAGTATAGGGAGAGATCGAGCAACGGGAAAAATGCAGAGAAATGAAGAACGCGAAGAACACGAACCAAAACGCAAATCAACACATCGATCTGCAACCGTGTGGCTACCACATGCTACAACAGTGAGGTTACGGCCTCACTTCCTCAAAATCTCCAGTACACAGAGGTATGGTTCTCTGCGGATCTCAGCTAGCTACAACAGGGGATTGGGAGAGCAGGAAACCCTAGAAGCAAAGAGCAAATGACTGAGATGAAATGGGAGGAGGGTGTCTCCCTCTACTTATACTAATTCTATTTCCTACTCTACCCCACAACTAATTACAGAGCGAACCAGCTAAACCCTAGGGTTATTCTGGACCAACTCGTGGTAGGTGGTGATCCGACGGCCACGCCCGCACAACTTGTAGCGTTGCCTCGATGCAACCTCCCGATTGCCGCCACATGCCGCCACCGCTCTGCACCCCCGGTTTTGTGTCCCAAACCGGGAAACCAGCCTTTCCAGCCAACCCCCGGTTTTGAGGCCCAAACAGGGAAACCAGCCCACCAGCGCCTGAGTTTTAAGGCCCAAACTCAGCAAACCCGCAGCACCCAGGTTTTGAGGTCCAAACCTGGAAACCGTCCTCAGCCTGAGTTTTGTGGCCAAACTCGGAAACCATCCGCACCTAGGTTTTGAGGCCCAAACCTGGAAACCGTCCACTCGGTGGTTTTTCTGTGGCTCAACCACCAAACCGAGCCGTAGATGGGATGCACCGCCCGTGCACCCCGTCTACCGACACGTGTCCCCGAGTCCTCGACTCAGGCAACACATGACCGCAAGTCTTCGCTCGTCGCTGTCCCACGCTATCAGCCACCACAGCTGATCCTCAGGCCACCGGTCCTCAGTCCAAGCCTCACGTCCGCCCTTCACCACTCTCGGTCCCTCGGCACGGCACGTCTCTACTTGACCTTCACCTTGCCTCTGATCACTGTATCCGTGCTCGACACCTGCACAACACAAGCCAAAGACCATGCGCATCATCCCAGTTGACAATCACTCATCACTCAGAGACTCGGCATACACCCATGTATCCGCAATCTCCTCCTTGATGAGTGCATTGTCAACTACCAACACAAATCATAATGGTAGCAGAAGAAGAAAGGAAGAAGGAGAGAGAACTCGACCAAATGACCCAAAAGCATAGCAAAGCCGAAGAAGGTCAAGTGGCAAGAGCGAAACAACTTGGTTCCCAAAGACATGGGCAACGGCTCGACGCAACCAAGCAAAGCAAAGCTAGCCCTCAAGAAGAGGTAGAACAGGCTCAACACCGCTAGCAGATATCAATCGAGAAATCGAAGCAAATGCTAGTCCCTCAAGACAGAGGCACAGATGCTCAACACAACTAGCAGAGAAAGCTCGATAGCAAAATCTTACGGCCAACAGGAAGCAGCAAAACTCCCCCTTGAATAGTGCAAACAACCAGGAAAGTTCCCCCTTAGTTCAACTTGGAGCACATAATTTGAAAATTTTTCTCCCCCTTAGTTGAAACGAAGAGTTATGATTTGCAATTTCTCCCCCTTAGTTAAAAATGCACCATCAATCAAAGAATTCTCTCCCTTAGAAAATGCACCATCAAAAGTGCCAACACAAGAATTTCTCCCCCTTCCAAAATGCATATGAGTCAAAATGCAAGTTAGCAGCTTCAGGAGTATAATCAAAAGAGTGCAAAGATGCTCTATAGAGTTCTGATCCGATGACTCATAAACTGCACAGGATGCTAGCAAAGGCTCAAACTGATCACTAAGTATGAAATATGAACATGAGAGCAGTTTTCAGCCAAAAAAGGTATTCACCATCAAAATAGCACAAGACATGTATAGACAGGAAGTCAAACAAGTGCTAAACATGTATACAAGGTGAACTACCCCTAGCACAGTTCAATCATCATGCTGATACCAATTGAAAGATGAAGTATACACTTGTGATTTCAAATTTTAATCGGAGTTGCAACGGTGAAATTACACAAGTTCAGAAATCAGCATGTGACTGCGAGAGGTTGAATGCTCGTTATTGCCTAACTTTTCAACTGTGCGAAGCCTATACAGAAGCAATTAGAAGCTTAAAGCAACAGTTTCGGTCATACACTACACAGCTCAAGTTTAACTCAAAGTGCAATGAGAAACAGTCTCGAAACTGTGAGGTGCTAACAAGCAAACCCATCTCGATCTTTCCAATTCACTTAACTTGGTTCAGATTTTAAACAGAATATGAGCATACCAAGCAAGTGAATGACTCAACACTAGAGACATAGCAACCTAACATATATGAAAAGCACGAGTGAACTCAATACATCCTACACATGCGAGTTGCACATCTCAATGGTGAACATTTTCAAGTTTTAAGTTCATTAGTCATATTCACCATTCATAAAATAGATCCACTCACAATATATAGCAGTGATCAGAAAGAGCATAAGCTACAACATCATCATAAAGCATCGGAGCAAAGACTACACAGAGCATAGTTACATTCTTCAGACTATACACATGAAGCTCAGAATGTAAAAGCGTATGCTGAAATGCAAAGATGCATGAAGAAACCAAAAAGAAGCAAAAACAACTAAAAAACACAAAGTCAGTGTATCATACAAGAGTCAAAATGTTTCCCCCATCTAAAAGGGGAAACACACACCAAGCTCACCTCTCAACCGATTAAAGGTTGATTGGTCCAAAGGCTTGGTGAAAATATCAGCCAACTGATGATGAGTATCGACATGGCGAAGGTCGATATCACCCTTCTCATAGTGGTCTCGCAGAAAATGAAAGCGCACATCAATGTGTTTGGTCTTCGAGTGCAGCACGGGGTTCTTAGCAACGCTAATCGCACTCGTGCTGTCACAAAGCAAAGGAACACGAGAAAAGCTCAGACCAAAATCACGCAAAGTGGCCATCATCCAGAGTAACTGGGAACAGCAGCTAGCCGTAGCAACATACTCAACCTCCGTGGTAGACTGGGCGACACTAGACTGCTTGCGAGAAGACCACGATACAAGAGAAGAACCAATAAACTAGCAAGTCCCCAGAAGTGGACTTGCGCTCAATACGGCAACCAGCAAAATCGGCATCGGAATAACCGCAAAGGGAAAGGGTGGAGGAAGCAGAATACCAAATCCCAAATTCTGGAGTGAAGGATAAGTACCTCATAATGCGTTTGACCGCCTGACGGTGAGAGGTGCTGTGACAGAACCGACCAATTTATACCAGATTAAGCACCGAATCCCTACTTTCACAGAGATTGCAAGTACTTAAGCTCGTACAAACCCGGTAGTCTGGAAATCTCGAAGGATTTCAAGTCATTCAACTTTAACCAAGATCGTAATAGATTAGCGTACATGCCCACACATTACATTCAGTTCGCACATAATTCAAATACATTGGAGTTTAGCAGAGGTCAAAATTCTGGAGCGGAAGCAACATAGTTTTGAAACACAAGTTTTTGGGTTCACAATACAGTGCCATTGCCTGATCAGTCCACAAAAGCATCAAGAGAGAATAAGAAGTGACCATGCCCTTGGTCTACTCATCACCCGTAACGGGGTACAGGCAGTTCTCGCAATAACCGTAGAAGCATTGCCCATCTGCAACAACAAGGGGATAGAACCCTGAGTACGAGAAGGTACTCAGCTAGACTTACCCGTCATAAACCAAAAATAAAGTGACACCAAGGAGTATGCAAGGCTGTATCTAGGATTGGCTTTACTTACCTTTTTGCATAAAAGCATTTTCATTATTAGATAATCATCATTAGAGTATTAGCAGTCAATTTTATGTAATTAACCTGATTAACTAGATTTGCACCTTATCTAGAGCAATCACTTGGCTAATTAATCAAGCAAGAGTGACTATTTCATCAATAGCCTTTCGGATTCAATACCATAACCATCTTTAGTTCCATAAGTTACTACGGTAACACATGCTCAGTCAAGTTACTCACTATCCAGGAGCGATGGCGATTATAATCGATTTCTACCAGCTGGGAATAAAGATGTCGTACACTCGCCCGAACACACCCTGCCAGGTGGCCGTTGGCGACCAATTCAGGAGGTTCGAGAACACAACACGCGGGACGGTCGTGGGCCCTTCTACACCGGGGGTTATCTCAATGCCAGGTCGCTCAAGCTATTGCTGCCCACGGTCATGCCAGGTCGATCAGGCCCTGCCTGCCCTTGGACCATGCCAGGTCGATCAGAATAGTTGCCCACGGTACATATAAGGCCCTGGGTGTTAGGCGTCAACATCTCCATCACCGGCTCAAAAAACCTTACTCGGCTTCACGGGAGGTACCCACACCTGCTCCGTTAAGTAATTGACGCATTCAAAATGACCGAGGTGTGCCTTCGTCGGTTCCTAATCGACACAGACGGGAGACTACTAGCACACAGAACCCATATCCTGCTGCTCCTACATCCCCCCGGTCTCAAATTAATTATCACATGGTTATCTCCATGATAGCACCAGGCTAAACATGTTTAGTATCCACCTATATGCGGGAGACAGGAAATCACCCGACTTTTACCGGTCTAAGCAGGCTAAGCATAAACGAGCCTAGACTTAACAGGGATATCAAGATAATAATTGCAGGTGGACAAGGATAATTTAATCAATGCAGCAACAGTGTCACTCAACTCCTATAACCTAATGCAACAAGCATATCAGGTTAACTTTGTAAACAATAACAGCAAACCGTAGGAGTAAGATGCTCCGGGGCTTGCCTCGCTCAAAGTCTGAAGGTCGGTGATCGCGGCACTCCGGCAGATCCTCAACGTCTCCTTCTAGGACCTTCTCTTCCGGCGTCTCCTCCTGACACTGCTCCTCGGGTGGTGGATCCTGAACCTCCACTACCGATCCTGCATGATGCATAACATGAATAAATAACACGAATGCACGGGGAATGCATGGTGATGCAACATGGAACAAGGCATTCAGGAGATAAACACATGTCATCTACTAAGACAACTCAAGAGATAAGCACATGTCATCTACTGCTACTCAACTGCTTAACCTACCATAATCAACTTGTTAAGCTATGTTGTCACCACATCAAAGTTTACTTAATGGGTTTACTCCCCTCCAATTACTTGCTGAAATAAATCTAATTAAACAAGCCTATAACTGCAACCCATCCTAGACAGCTTCAGAAAAATCTACAAAAATTACTGGAAGTTAACAACACATAATCTAGTCTTCTGTCCAAATATCACCCCATTTGGACCTAGATTCCATCCTCCATGAAAAAGACAAATTCTAACATGACAAGGTACTTTGAACTACACACCCTAGCAAAAAGTGTCAAACATCAGATTTCTCATTTTTCCACTGAACTTCTTAGCATAAGAACAGTGTCCTTAAATTCTCAGGTTCATATTCCTCATATTTTAATTACAACAAAATAAACAAAGAAACAACATTTAACCATTTTAATTACTACTGCCAAATTATTCCACATAGCAACTCCATTTTTTATTTTTCCCAGAAACTACTCCTCAACACAAACCTAACAAAACAAGAATCACATTTTTCGGAGCTATACACAATTTACTATGCATTTAACCAGATTTTAGCCTAAACATAAATTAATTATAACTACACAGAAATTTATCACAAACTGGACATATCATATTTTTCATGCATAGAACTCATCACAACAAACCTAACAAAACTTGTTTCACCTTTTTAGCATTCACAGATTGCAAGATATGAATTAAACAAGCAATTCAACATTTCTGAAAACTATTTAATCAAAACTCTGAAAAACACCCTAACCTAAACTGCTAGACGCACCCAAACTGCTGCACCCAGACTCACTGACACGCGGGACCTGAGCCACTGACGCGTGGGCCCTCGGGTCAACGGGACCCCACCTGTCATCCCCACCGAGACAGGGGAGGAGTTGACCACGGCGGAGCTCGCCGTCGGAGACTTCTCCGGCGAAACTAACCCCACCGGGGGACTCCCCTTCTCCTTCCGCACCCGATGGTGCCCCTATTTGGCCAAGCGCATGCGCGGATCGAGCTCGCCGTCGACCATGGCGGACACGGCGGCGTGGCCCTAGCTACGCCGGCCAGCTCCGGCCTCGACGAGCCAAGCGGACTCCCGAGATCTACTCCGGCGACCTCCATAACCCTAACCCGAGGCTCAGAAGCCAGGGTTCTTGCTCCGAGTGCCCGCGACCACGGCCATGCCAACTCCGGCGACCATGGCGAGCGGCGGACGGCGGCGTACTAGCACTACCAAACCCTAATCGGCCAAATGTTGACACTGGTTAACTATCATAATTAAGAGATAAATAAATATGAAAAGGGCAAGAATATGATCACCAACAAAGATTTAGGGTTTCAACTGACAATATTCCATGAGTTTTGGTGAGTTATGATTCTGCAGGGACTAAACTAGGAAATCAGCATCGATAGCTTCCCATAGAAGGAAACTGACGGGAGATAACGCATTCGCCACGTCAGGATACTTCCAGAAGACTCCAGAGGACGTAAGAGGACACCACGACGAAGATCACCACAGGAGGCTGACCTGTGGGACCGACCGGTCCCACAGGGCAGACCGACCGGTCTCCCACGGAGGCCCCGCGGTTTCGTCTTCTGCAAGCTACTTCCACCGCCTTTGAGGATCAATCTCAGCCCTACGTGAAGTCGGTTTGATCTAAGGGCCACGATTCATCGCCCAGGGCTATATAAACAGACCCCTGACCCCCCTCTCCAGGGCATCCAGAAATCAGGCAATTCATTCATCAGAGTTAGACCAACCAGAAGGAGATCAATCGGAGGCTTTAGAACTACATCCACCTAGATTAGTAGATAGAATAGGATTAGAGGAGGCAAGCTTCGCTTGGATTCCTGATCTAGTCACGAGAAGGCTCGGTAAACCCAAGATCTTCTCTCTTGTATTAACATTATGGATCTATTTCATAATTGCTCTTCTAGTTCATCATTGTTCTTCATTGTTTGTGTCCTAGTTCATCGTCTAGTTCATGTTCATCGTCTAGTTCATCATCTTGTTCTAGTTCATGTTCTAGTTCGTACTTTAGTTCTTATCGATGATCTAATTCACCTTATTGTTCATTATTGTGTTCTAGATAGCAATACAATTGATATGATTAAGACATCAATGATTATATTCTTAGTTATAATGCTTATAGTTTGCTTTGATTATATATTTGGCATAGATAGTTCATCTTTATGTTTATACTCATGTTCGTATAGCGCTCATCTTAAAGTACAACGGGTGGGTGATGAATGCTGTGTAGGCATGGTGCCTATACATTATGTTGGGGAAAAGGACCCTCGGCAGAGGCGCCGCTCGAGCTGGTGTCCAAAGAATAACCCTCGCCAAATCTGTATGTCCTTGCGAGGTCCCTCTCCACTTCGGGATCGTTACCTTGACCCTCGGACGCGGGTTCAACCCTCGTCGCCTTGTTGCGTTCCATGCAGGTCTAAGTCGACAGCCGCACTGCAGGCAACCCTCGCTGGCTCACAAAGCCACCCCGCTTGAAGCGAAGGCTCAAGCAAGCGACGAATGTGCGTTGGCCCGAAGGCAAGCGAAGCCAAAGGACCGGCGAGCACGGCCGAAGGTCAAACCTTCGCTCTTCTCTCCCGAAGGTGAACAGAACCAGGTGGCGGCGCATCGGAGAGGGGCCGGTTAGGGTTTCCACTTCAGATGTGTGTTTACGCTTTTGCCCTTCCTCCCTGCGTGGAGGTGAGGAATCTTTCCTGTACCCTTTTGTAATTTGGCCCGTGTCCCTTGGTTTTCCCTATAAATACCAAGGGGTGAACAGTGTAACGACACGATTTTTTGGGGGGAATTGAGCACCATTCTACTTTCGCTTTACCTTCGCTACCGCTTCCGACACTTGGTCACCTTCGCCGCGACCCTGCACAAGTGCGAAGGTTGCGGCAAGTGCACGTCCAACAGTTTGGCGCCGACCGTGGGGATCGAAGTTTGAAATGGCAGGAAACAGGAGAGCACCTTTGGTGAGGGACCAGCGCGTCGCTAGAGAGACGACGGCAGTAGTTCCCCCTGCTGAGGAAATTGTGCAACCCTCGGGAGCAGAGAATGTTACCTCGGAACCTCAGGTCCAAAGCCCCCAAGCCCGAGTGGCGACGCAGCCACACCCTCACACTTCAGGAGAGGGAGAGGAAGGAGATGAGGAGGAGTTGGGCCTCGAGGCCCTCGAGAGGCTTGAAGCTGAACTGCAAGAGAAGAAGAGGCGCCTGGATCAACTCGAGAGGCATAACCGATTACGCTCGATCAGACAAAGGGCAGATGAAGCCAGAGAGCAGCTTCGCCGAATGGAGGAATCCCTCGCTGCGGCAGAAGCCGAGGCCGAAGGCTGGAATGATGAGATGCCCCCGCTGCAGGAGGGGAATGAGCAGGATCAAGACAACCTTCGCCACCATCCACCACCCCCACCACCACCAATAAACCCGCAACCACATCCTATAAGGCCACCAAACTTCCGCCACCTCTACCCGGATGAGAGAGAGCTAAACCTTCGCAACCAACGAAGGCCTCAACAACACCAAATGCCCTACGACCCAAAGTCTCCACTCTCCCAAATACTCCAAACCCAACCCTGGCCACCATGCTACAACCCACAAAACCTACCTCGCTACGACGGGCTCTCTGACCCTCGTCAATTCATCATGAGCTACGAAGCAGCAGTTGCCGCGGCAGGCGGAGATGAATCAACAATGGCAAAGTCTTTTGTCATTATCCTGCGAGACATCGCACAAACCTGGTACGGCAACCTCCGCCCCGGAACTGTAGATTCCTGGGCCAACCTCAGAGACAGGCTTTGCACAAATTTCAAAGGCATCACGCTAGCTCCATCAAACCCCATTGAGTTGTTTAACTGCAAACAAGAAGAGCGCGAACCACTTCAAGATTACTGGCGGAGGTTCATTCAAATCAGAGCAAGAACCCCGGGGATATCCGACGAGGCTGTCATCCTCGCTGCAGTCAGCGGCCTTTGCCCCGGCTCGTGCTCTTCGAAATTTGCTCGGAAGCCGGCGAATACAATTGAAGAATTGCACGAGACAATGGAAAGATACTATAGAGCAGACATGGACTTCCGAGCGAAGTCCGATGCTCGGAGGTCACACCAGAAGCCACAAACCAGGCCTCAACCGAGGGAAAGCAACCTTCGCCAAGAGCAAAGCAACGTCGGTGCAATCAACAAAGCAACAAATTACGAGGATCAAAGACGGGACGCTCAACCTCCGAGCAACCAAGCCCCGCAGGGTTTGCCACCTCCGCCGAATCAGCGGAACCAGCAGCGAGATCCCGCCAAAATGTATTGTCACTTCTGTGGAATGGGAAAGGGACACACAACAAAGCAATGCGAATGCTTCGCCAAGGGAAAAGAATACCAAGAATCCAGGAAAGCTGCTTCGTCAGACACCCAAATCATCAACCACACCAGGAAACCAAGTTTCCACCCACCAAATCCCCCATACCACTATACCCCCATAAACTACGGCCTACCTTCGCAACAACCCACTTACACTCATCACCCACTCTACAACCAAACCTCTTATCAGCCAACCACCATCCCACAACGCCAAAACCCACCTTACACAGTCACATACCCAACAACCCCCCAAAACCAAATTCCAACAACCCACCAAGCCACCAACGCTCTACCACCACCACCGCCAATCCCCGCGTTACCAGCACCACAACCTGTCAAAGCCGAAGCCCCGAGCCAAACGACCATCAACAATCCAACTTCAACCTTCGGTGTGATTCTAGCTATCACCGGAGGTTCAAATGAGGACCATGGTAACAAACGGCAGAGAAAGGAACATGCCAGACGAGTTCACCACGTGGCCGTCGAAGGACCACATAGATTCGGTCGTTGGTCTCACATCCCCATAACCTTCGATTCCAGTGACATGAAGCTAAGAGATTACCCTCACACAGATGCTATGGTGATCGAAACCAACCTCGCTGGGTGGACTGTCACCAAAATACTGGTCGATACAGGAAGCTCCGCTGACATCTTGTTCGCTTCAACCTTCGACAGCATGAAGCTTGACAGGAACCTTCTGCAACCTGCTGACAACCCCCTATACGGCTTCGGTGGTCAACAAGTGAGAGCCGTCGGAAAAATTTCTCTGCCCGTGACCTTCGGCGACCAAATCAACTGCAAGACTGAGCACATAACATTTGATGTCGTCGACATGTTCTACCCATACAATGCCATTTTTGGCCGAGGGGTCACAAACGCATTCAATGCTGTCATCCATCCCGCGTACCTATGTATGAAGCTTCCCGCTCCGAAGGGTGTGGTCGCAGTATTTGGGGACCAAGACATTGCAAGGGCAGCTGAAGGGAACGTAGCCTCGGGGCAACGCAATGTACACAACTTGTCAAAAGCTCAAACCCCCAGTATCAGTGACGAGGGTGAAGTCTGCAATGACAGAGTGAAGGCAGCGCCAAAGGAGGAAACCAAACAAGTCCAACTCTTTGAGGGTAACGCCGAAAGAAAGGTGATCATCTCAGCCAATCTAGACCCTCAATCAGAAGGCAACCTCGTCACCTTCCTCAGAGAAAATTCCGACACCTTCGCTTGGTCCGCAGAAGACCTAAAAGGAGTCAACAGATCAATGATCGAGCATAGCCTGAACATCAAAACAGGCTATCGCCCAATCAAACAAAAGCTTCGCAAGATGTCAGAAGAAAGAAAGGAGGCAGCGAAGGCTGAGGTAAAAAGGCTTTTGGACGCAGGCATCATTCGCCCAGTCAAATACCCAACTTGGCTCTCAAATGTGGTCCTAGTCCAGAAGAAGAACAAAAAATGGCGAATGTGCGTGGATTTCACTTGCTTGAACAAAGCCTGTCCGAAGGATGACTTCCCTCTCCCAAACATAAGCACCCTGGTCGACAGAGCGACAGGTTGCCAAATGCTATCCCTCCTCGATTGCTTTTCAGGCTATCACCAGATTTGGATGCATGAAGAAGACGAGGAAAAAACAAGTTTTATCACACCCTCGGGCACCTTTTGCTTCCGAAGAATGGCAGAAGGCTTGAAAAATGCAGGCTCAACCTTCGCTCGCATGACCTCTGAAGTTTTCAAGGATGATCACGCTGTCTCTGCTTATGTCGATGACCTAGTTGTCCAGAGTGAACTAAAAGAAAACCACATATCAGACTTATCGAGGGTGTTCAGCAACCTCCGGTCCGCCGGACTGAAACTAAACCCAGAAAAATGTGTTTTCGGGGTAAGCGAAGGTAAATTTCTAGGTTGCATCGTTTCAGCCAGAGGAATCGAAGCTAACCCTGAGAAGATTGATGCCATCATGAACATGGAACCTCCGGCGACCAAGAAAGCAGCTCAGCGTCTGACTGGTCGTTTAGCAGCACTTAGCAGATTCATTTCAAGATCCGCAGAGCGAGCGTTACCCTTCTTTGAAACACTCAGAAGCAACGCTCCATTTAATTGGGGTCCCCAGCAACAAAAGGCCTTCGAGGAGCTAAAAAAGTATCTGACCAGCTTAACTGCTCTAACCAGCCCAAGCAAGGGAGATCTATTGTTACTCTACGTCGCAGCCTCGCCCCACGCAGCAAGCGCAGTCCTCATCAAGGAGCTCCACGAAAGCAACAAGACCAGACAAGCCCCAGTGTACTATGTTTCAGAAACCCTCGAAGGTCCAAAGAGAAATTATTCAGAGCTTGAAAAAATAGCATACACCGTCGTTATGGCGTCAAGAAAGCTCAAGCACTATTTCCAGGCGCACGAGATCCATGTACCTTCGTCGTACCCCCTCGAGAACATTTTCAAAAACAACGAAGCAGTTGGAAGAATAGCAAAATGGGCAGTCGAGCTTAACAGTTATGCTGTGACCTTCGTCGGCACAACAGCAGTCAAATCACAGGTACTGGCTGATTTCATAGCAGAATGGACGCCCGACCCTCGCCCTGGTGAGCTGCAACATGACCAATTTTGGATCGTATACGTCGACGGAGCCTGGGGTGCAACTGGAGCCGGTGCCTCGGCCATTCTAATCTCGCCTTCTGGATCGAAGCTGAGATACGCAAGAAGGCTTGACTTCAAGTGCACAAACAACTCTGCAGAGTACGAAGCTGTGATTCTGGCACTTTCAAGACTACGGTCGTTATCAGTCCGAAGGGCACTCATTAACTCAGATTCTCAAGTCATTGCGGGGCACATTGAAAAGAACTACAAAGCAAAAGATCCAGAACTTCAAAAGTATTTTCAATATGTCCGAAGGTTAGAATCTTTCTTCCTCGGCATAACTGTAAAAGCAATATCAAGGACTGAAAACAGCGAGGCAGATTGCCTAGCCAAAGCAGCCGCACAGCAGTTACAGCTTCCACCAGATGTGTTCCACGACGTTGCCACTCGTTCAGCCTTCGAAGTTTTTGAAACCAGCATCAAGCTGATCAGCGCAATTCAGTGCGAGGATTGGAGAGCACCTATCATGGCCTACATCAAGGGGCTCCATGAATCAAGCAATAGAGAAGAAGAAAACAGACTAAAGCAAAGAGTGCGAGGATACAAGATCGTTGACAACACCTTGTACAAAGCCTCGGTAACCTCGCCATGGCTCAAATGTGTGTCTCAGTCCGAAGGCGATAACATTCTCAGGCTAATCCACGAGGGCATCTGCGGTTCTCACAACGGCCCGAGGGCTCTAGTCGGCAAAGCGTTCCGGCAAGGCTTCTACTGGCCAACAGCACTAAGAGATGCGGAAACCATCATCAAGCATTGCGAGGGTTGTCAACTGATGGCAAAAAACCAAAACGCTCCAGGGGCACCCACAACCCTCATATGCCCAACCTGGCCTCTGCAAAGGTGGGCGATGGACCTCGTAGGCCCATTACCGACAGCTCCAGGGAACCTTCGCTATGCGGTGGTAGCTGTGGAATACTTCACAAAGTGGATTGAAACAAGGCCACTGTCCTCCATCACCTCCCTCGCAGTAAAAAAGTTTTTCTGGCAACAAATAGTCTGTCGCTTTGGAGTTCCTCAGCATCTAACCGTCGACAATGGCACTCAGTTTGACAGCGAGGTCTTCAAAGAATTCTGTGCGCAAATTGGGACAATGTTATGCTTCGCCTCCGTCCAGCACCCGCAATCCAACAGCCTGGTTGAAAGAGCCAATGCGACAATATTCCAAGCTATATCCAAAAAGTTGCAGGGTAGACCTAAGGGTAAATGGGCCGATGAACTACCTTCGGTCACCTGGTCTCACAACACCTCGGAGTGCAGAGCAACAAAATTCACTCCTTTCAAACTTTTGTTCGGCGAAGAAGCGGTGCTTCCAGAAGAGCTAAAATATGGGTCGCTCAGGACAACCCTCGCATCTGACGAGCAAGCCCAACCGCTTGATAAAGACCTACTCGAAGAAGCAAGATGCAACGCAGTGCACAACCTTCGCAAGTACCAAGAAGAAACCAAAAAATGGAGAGACAAAAAGATCAGAATCAAACATCTGCAGAAGGGTGACCTCATCCTCATCAGAAAACAAAACGCCAGCTTGGCGGGAAAATTTCAGCCCAAGTGGACAGGTCCATACTTGATTGTGGAAAGCAATCGCCCTGGCTCCTTCCACCTCTCCGATAGCGAGGGAAACATCTTGCCTCACACCTGGAACATCGACGACCTTCGCAAATACTACCCATAGCGGAGCCCTAGCGAGCCCTCGCAAGATGTAATTTATCTTCGCATTCATGTTTCCTTCTATTCCTATGAATGTAACCAAACGACAGGAGCTGCACTCTTTTTCCTTACGAAGGGGCGTAAGGTTTTTTAACGAGGCAGTATCCAAACCATTAATACAGGCTAGAACCCCCAAAAAAGTAAAATCTCCAACCCTCTACTCCCAAACATCGAAAAAGCGGATCTCTTTCAAGAGCGCTACATTCGATGAAACCCACCAAGATTGCTTCGAAAAACAATCTTTTTTCTTTTCAAAGCAAACTTCACCTCCACCTAAGATAAGGGGAGGCGCGAAGTCCAAAAAAGTCGAGCACCCTGGCACAAACAACAGGGGCTCGCAAAAAAGCAAACTTCACCTCCGCCTAAGATAAGGGGAGGCGCGAAGTCCCAAAAAGTCGAGCACCCTGGCACAAACGACAGGGGCTCGCAAAAAGCAAACTTCACCTCCACCTAAGATAAGGGGAGGCGCGAAGTCCAAAAAAGTCGAGCACCCTGGCACAAACGACAGGGGCTCGCAAAAAAAAAAAAAACCAAACTTCACCTCCACCCAACGGCGGAGGCGCGAAGTCCAAAATGTCAAGCACCCTCGCAAACGCGCCAGGGGCTCGCAAAAAACAAACTTCACCTCCACCCAACGGGGGAGGCGCGAAGTCCAAAATGTTCAAGCACCCTCGCAAACGCGCCAGGGGCTCGCAAAAAGCAAACTTCACCTCCACCCAACGGGGGAGGCGCGAAGTCCAAAACGCCAAGCACCCCCGCAAAGCACGACAGGAGCTTATCACAAAAGCAGTGCGCGAGCCCCGCTAAAAGTAAAAGGGGGCGTCGCTGTTTTTTCAAAACAAGCTCACGAGAGCAACGCGCGAGCCTCGCTAAAAGTAAAAGGGGGCGTCGCTGTTTTTTCAAAACAAGCTCACGAGAGCAACGCGCGAGCCTCGCTAAAAGTAAAAGGGGGCGTCGCTGTTTTTTCAAAACAAGCTCACGAGAGCAACGCGCGAGCCTCGCTAAAAGTAAAAGGGGGCGTCGCTGTTTTTTCAAAACAAGCTCACGAGAGCAACGCGCGAGCCTCGCTAGAAGTAAAAGGAGGCGTCGCTGTTTTTTTCAAAACAAGCTCACGAGAGCAACGCGCGAGCCTCGCTAAAAGTAAAAGGGGGCGTCGCTGTTTTTTCAAAACAAGCTCACGAGAGCAACGCGCGAGCCTCGCTAAAAGTAAAAGGGGGCGTCGCTATTTTTTCAAAACAAGCTCACGAGAGCAACGCGCGAGCCTCGCTAAAAGTAAAAGGGGGCGTCGCTGTTTTTTCAAAACAAGCTCACGAGAGCAACGCGCGAGCCTCGCTAAAAGTAAAAGGGGGCGTCGCTGTTTTTTCAAAACAAGCTCACGAGAGCAACGCGCGAGCCTCGCTAAAAGTAAAAGGGGGCGTCGCCATTAAGCAACGCAAGAACAATAAATAGCGCAGTAAACATGGCACACAACCCATACATCATTCTCATGCTTTTACAAAGTAACAACACAACGATAAACATATCGGAAAAATGAAAATTTTTACAAGGAACAATTGCTCCCCTCAATCAACATCAAATCACCGGAACCCTCGACCCCCTCCTCAACCCCCCCCCTCCACTGGAACCAGGGGTCCCCACAGCAAAGGAGCTGCAGGGACAATTGGTAGTTCCCCGGGTAAAACCCTCGCCCTATACATATATCTGTGCCTCGTCTCACTAACTTCCGAAGGTTCTTCCTTCGGAATCAAAAGCGCCCCATCCGAACCGATACCAAGCTCCCTTTGCCCAAACAAATATTCCAAAGCTGTGTTCTCGTCAATATCATCATCTCCGCCAGCTTGCGAGATCGGAGAAGATCCAAACAAATAACGGTCGGCTTGACGGTCAGTATAATCTGCTTCACGCCAAAAACGATCCGACCTACTATTCTTTAAATCATACCTTCGCACCTTTGACCACCAAAAGCGTTCAAAGGAAAGCGAAGGATGTTTAAACTTAGCGCGAGCCCACGATTCACCAGTTATAAAAACATCTTGGTAATTTAACATCAGCGGAGTGACGTCGAATACGTCTAGCACGGTTCCGTCAGGATCCTGCACGTTTCACAAAAATACAAAGTTGTTTCAGCCTCATCATGTCTTTACAACCACAATCCCTACAAAAGGGCTACCCCGCCACAACAATCCCAGGGATCACACCTGACCAGCTTCCCTATGAATAGCCTCCGAACCCTCGCCAACGGCGACAGTCGAGGCCCCAGCAGACGCCTCCCCCGCCGTGGATTCCTCCACAGCAGCCTCGAGGATCGAAGCAGGATCCTCTTCCATCGCCGCTTTCTGCACCACGGTTTCTTCAGCGATCGCGACGTCCCCAGTCAACGCCTCGATCTCGGCGAGCGTAACCCCCGCAACACTTGACTCAGGGGCGGCTTCGGAGCCACCTCCTGCTTCAACTTCCGTGGGCGGCGAGGGCACCGCATCTTGTCGAGCCTATAAGCAAAACAAAAGGCAAACCTCGCCAAGATCAATAATAATCCCTCTGAAACAAATCAACAAAATCGAGAAGTCCGAAAAAGTACGCAAACCTGACGCGTAGCCTCGGCAGCTTCCTCGAAGGCAAGAGCTCGGCCGCCGCCGGAGATCCAAAACCTGCGGAGCAGGCGCATCGCGCAGTTCCGAACTTCAGAATCATCAACCTTCATACGGCGCACCTCATCGACCGACGGAAAGGCATGGTTTGGCCTCTTGACTTTGTGAAGATGATCACAACCCGCCAGTCGAAGCGTGCTCGCCATCGCCAAAGCCCCGGCGTAGCCCCCGAAATCGGCCGCATTGACAACTAGCGAACTAAATACATCAAGTTCATTGCTTAACCAACCCTCGAAGGCTTCCGCACTAGCAGCAGGCAACGGCTCTTCGGCGGAGCCTCCGGCCTCAGTCAGGCAACAATCAAGCTTACGCCGGACATTTTCCATACTTTTCCGCCAGGATTCGCTCAAATTCCCCAAGCGACCCTCGACATCGGCCAACGCCTTGTCCTTCGTTTTCCCCTCGGCAATCAACTCAGCATTACGCTTCGCCAGCTCAACTGCCTCCTCTCGAGCCTTCGCAACCCTCTCCGAAGCATTCTTCAGTTCAATTTCTTTATTTTCCAAGCTTCGCGCAAGCCTGCTATTCTCCTTCTCAAGCTCATCAATTTGGCTTCTCATAAATTCCATATCGGAGCCAACCCTCCGCCTAGCCGCGCGGTTCAAGAGCATTAGCTCCGCCAACTTGACATCTACGTCGGCAAAAGTATCACCAACTGCCTGGTCCGCAAGTCGAACCTCTGCCTCCGGCACGCAAATGCGGCCGAAGATTCGACCTAAAAAACGCCTTTCCTCCGGGCCACACTGCAAGTGACAGTCCCGAAGGTCCGGACTAGTGAACAGCTCAGTTGCCGGATCAGAAATCCCAAGCCTCTTAGCATACTCCGGGAGGCTCGACCGACTCGCCTCGCCGAACGGTCTCTTTCCCCGGACTCGGTCGGACTCAAGTTCTCCACCAAACTCCACACCCTCTACCCACAGATGCGAGCCCGCAAAGCTGGAAATCGACCCTCGTCGAGGGCTACCTGGCTCAATGTCTTGAGCGATGTCGTCCGCGCTCTGGGCAATCATCGCACCAGCACTTGGCGAGGCTGCTCCTATCCCGTGGGTGTCATCGATGGACACCTCCTCATCAGTGCCATGTCCTTCACTGGAAGCTTCGCTGCTTTCATCAGACGAACTCTCGTCCGTTTCCTCCCCCTTTTCATTCTTCTCCCCCTCCACCTCATCATCATCAGACTCATCCTCGTCGCCCGAAATCTGAATTAAAGCACTGATACCTCCAACGCGAGGCACCCGTCCCCCAACTGTACTGGCGCCTTGGCCGCTTGGAGCTACGGCCGAGGAGGAAGAAGCACCGGTAGCACCAGAACCAGCAGCGACCTTCGTCGCAAGCACCTTCGTTCGGCCGCCAACGCCGCCACGGCCACGACCACGACCTCTCTTCGGCCGCGAGACAATCTCTTTATCAACGGCAACCCGTTTCCTCTTTTTGGGTGCATCATCACTTGATGGGGCAGGCCAATCAGCATAACGAATGCCAAGAATATCAAACATCCTGTTCACTCGACCTTCGCTACCAACAGAGCTGTGGATAGCCTTGACCTCCAATGTGGACAGTTTCCCAACAAGCTCCTCTGCCCACTGCTGAACCCGCTTATAGATAACTTCGTTCCCATCCTCGCGCCTTGGAAACTTCTTAAGAGTTTTCTCCCAAACCTTCTCCAGATCCAAATTCGGCCTTTTCAAGCCCCTACCTTCGTACCTGGAGTCATTCTCCGCCGTGAACCAGGCCCGCCTCCGGCCAAGAGGCCAAATCTTGGCACAGCAATACTCCTCCACTAAATCACGCACACACTGAGAGCGCGCAACGACTCTCAGGCAGTCAACAACAGTGTGAGCCTCGACGCTCATCCTAGCTTCGGCGCTCACATCTCCAAGTATCGGAAGCTCACCGCAAAGCTCGGAGCTATCACTGAGCTTGTAATAGAACCAAAACTCCTGCCACCCGCTGCTCCACTTGTTCTTCTGCGCCTGCACCGGCAGCTCCGCGCCAGCGCGATGACAGAAAGTGTACACTGCGAACTGACCAAGACTGGCTTTACCCTCGCCGTCCGTAATCTTGCGAGGTTGCATATGAACGCGATGAGTGCGAACAAACCCCTCGACATTAGGGACAATCCCCTGAGATCTGCAGGCCCAGACATAAACTGACATCTTCGTGAAGCAAGAAGGTGTAAGGTGATGAAAGCGCAAGTTAAACCTTCGCAGGACCGAAGTCACAAAAGAATCAGCAGGGAAGCGAAGACCAGCCGAAAGGAACTCCTCAAACACAACAACTTCATCCGCGTCCGGCCTCGGCACCGTCTCCCCAACACTGGTCCTCGCCTTGCCTTCCTCAATCCAGCCCCACCTCACATAAGATGCAACCTCACTGGCGCAAACCCGGCTAAGACCAAACTCGAAGGTAATCCCCTCATCCGCGACGGCGGGAGAACCAGCCCGAGCAGTCTGCTTCAATCTGGCCATCCCTTCAGCTACCAACACTATCAAACAACGAATGCCCGCCCCTACCCTCGCGCACAAGCCAAAACAAACTTTCGCTACAAACAAACCGCAACAACAGGACAGCTATAGCAGAGGAAAGCACAATCCAACCTCTTCATCCATCCTTTCTATTTAAAGGCCGAGAAACGAGCCTCCACACCCGACAAAATCGGCACGACAACCGAAAACACGGCGCAAAAAACAAAACGGGCTTCAACAGTACAAACAACACCACAACGGCCCAGCCCAAAGCAGTCGCGGGCGTCGCTGCCGAGGGTCCCGTTTACTGTCCCCGATCGAAAGGTGCTGCTTGGGCCTAAACACGGTTTTTTAGATCCAAGACAACGAGGGGCTACTGTTGGGGAAAAGGACCCTCGGCAGAGGCGCCGCTCGAGCTGGTGTCCAAAGAATAACCCTCGCCAAATCTGTATGTCCTTGCGAGGTCCCTCTCCACTTCGGGATCGTTACCCTGACCCTCGGACGCGGGTTCAACCCTCGTCGCCTTGTTGCGTTCCATGCAGGTCTAAGTCGACAGCCGCACTGTAGGCAACCCTCGCTGGCTCACAAAGCCACCCCGCTTGAAGCGAAGGCTCAAGCAAGCGACGAATGTGCGTTGGCCCGAAGGCAAGCGAAGCCAAAGGACCGGCGAGCACGGCCGAAGGTCAAACCTTCGCTCTTCTCTCCCGAAGGTGAACAGAACCAGGTGGCGGGCGCATCGGAGAGGGGCCGGTTAGGGTTTCCACTTCAGATGTGTGTTTACGCTTTTGCCCTTCCTCCCTGCGTGGAGGTGAGGAATCTTTCCTGTACCCTTTTGTAATTTGGCCCGTGTCCCTTGGTTTTCCCTATAAATACCAAGGGGTGAACAGTGTAACGACACGATTTTTTGGGGGGAATTGAGCACCATTCCACTTTCGCTTTACCTTCGCTACCGCTTTCGACACTTGGTCACCTTCGCCGCGACCCTGCACAAGTGCGAAGGTTGCGGCAAGTGCACGTCCAACACATTATTTATCTGCGAATACGTCCTATGTTCCGGATAGAGTGGTAGATCGCGGGTGTGACAGACCTGTTGAGTCCTCTGTATTCCACCTCCCGAATATAGTGTTCGGTATGGCTCAGTTAACTCATGGTTTAAGGGTTATTATGCTTAACACCTTAACTATGGAGTTGCCTCTTGATTATAAATATGATGTGACCTAGCCAATGATTGCTAAATATAATTGCACTAATCAATGTATGCTATGACTTGTAACTAGAGTAACTTAGGAATATTTCTTATTAATACCTGTTCTAATCATCATCTTGCTAGGCAGTACTGTTCTGAGTTTATCCTTGATTGATCTGATCTCTGTTATCCTTTATCAATTATCTATTATATCTTTTACTCTGTACCTGATTCCTGTCCATAGTAGTTAGTGTGTTATCAGTCTTATAAGTGTGTGCCATGATTAATGCTGTTAAGTTCTTCAATACTATCATACCTTGAATTGATTAGTCTCTAGGCTAAATATAAATAACGATACCTGAGACTAGCTTGGGTGAAATGCTCTACAACGGGTATGTTTATCTGTGCGCTTGCGGGTAAATATATATATATCTCTTAATCCAGTGCCCTGATATAATTACATTGCTAGCTTAAGTGAAGTTAGTAGTGTCCCGTACACTCTTTTGTGCTTTCACTAGTTTATTATTTTATGTGACTCATTCTTAGAGTGAATCCATTAAGGAGTGTCAACAAGCATTTCTGGCGCCGTTGCCGGGGATCACATCAATTCAACTAGGGATGATACCTAGGGTTAATCATTAAAATCTTTATAAACACTGATAGGACATTGCATTAGCAGCATTTAGAACGGTAGCTAGAGTATCATATCATTTACACACATGTGATAATGCACTAATTACTTACTTTTACAGACTTACCCTGGCCTTGTTTATTTTTATTATTTTATGTAGGGTGATGTATGACTGGTTTCCAACTTCCGAACAGGATCCCGAAGCTTTACTAAGGAAAACTAGACACAAACTCAAGAGGCCCTCAGCATCACTACCAGAAGTTAGCCAGATAAGAAGAAACCTGACACCAGTGTTAGACACTATGGCCGACAAGACAATCCGTGAGTTCTCTGCACCAACCACTGCCAACATTAGAACTGGACCAACAGTCAATGTGGGGGACAACGGATTTGAACTCAAGCCAGCCTTGATCAACATGGTGCAAGCTAATCAGTTTTGCGGAAAGGCACATGAAGACGCAAGCGCTCATCTCCAACACTTTCTGGAGATTTGCAGCACTTTCACCATCAGAGGAGTCGAGAGGGATGCCATTCTACTTCGCTTGTTCCCATTCTCACTCTTGGGAAAAGCAAAACAATGGTTCTACGCCAACAAAGACAAAAACACCTCGTGGGCGATCTGTTCAACCGCCTTCCTAGCAAAGTTCTTTCCAGTGGGCAAGACGAATGCCCTCCGTGCCAAGATTTCAACTTTCCAACAACAACATGAAGAATCAATCCTAGAAGCTTGGGAACGCTTTCAAGACTACATATCAGAATGTCCTCACCATAGGATGGAGAATTGGCTACTCATGCAGACCTTCTACCATGGGCTCACTTTGAGTACCCGTGAAAATGTAGATGCCGCTGCTGGAGGATCATTCTTATCACTCACAATCACCAATGCAACTACACTCATAGAGAAGATGGCCTCGAACCAAGGATGGAATGAGGAACGCTCTCAACCACGCAAGAGGGGAGGAATACATCAACTAAAGGAAGTAGACATGTTGTCTGCTAAACTTGACATACTCATGAAGAAGATCGATGAACACACTCCCAAGAGAGAAGACGTCAAGCAAATCTACGAATCTCGCATGACATGTGAAGAGTGTGGAGGCACTGGTCATTCAGGGAGCAACGGCCCTGAGATTCAAGAGGATGCAAAGTACATCAACAACAACACCAACTATCGTCCTCAACAAGCTCAAGGATGGAACCAGCAATCAAGGCCTAATTACTCAGGTAACTACTCAGGTAACTACCAAGGTAATACTTTTAACCAACCACCTTTGAGAGAGATGATATCTAATCAAAATAAAATTATTGATAATATGTCTAAGAAGATAGCTTCCAATGATAAACTACTCAAAAATACTAATACTAGAATGGATAGCTTTACTTCTGCCATAAAGAATCAGCATAGCTTTAATAAAATGATAGAATCTCAGTTATCTCAGCTAGCAGCTTCAGTCCCTGTGACTGAAAACGGTAAGATTCCAGGGAGTCCAAAAGAGCTAGAAACTGCAAATCTTGTAGACATCTTTGATGCAGGACACCTCATACCTAGACCTTCGAGGGAATGGATGGATGACTCCATTGCCCCAAAGAAAGGAGATCCAGGAAGACCTGTGATTCCAATTCATATTGGACATCACAGTTTTGAAGAAGCAGTCTGTGACCTTGGAGCAAGCGTCAACATTATGCCAAAGGTAATATATGAACAAATACATGGTGCACCTCTATTATATACAACCATGTGTTTGCAGCTTGCAGATCAGACGTTGTGCTACCCATTGGGAATTCTAGAAGACATCTGTATACGAGTGGGACGCTCGTATGTGTGTGCAGACTTTATGATCGTTGAAACAGGTGGAGACAAAAGAGCACCCATCATTCTTGGACGCCCGTTCCTAAGCTCAACCAAAGCCATCATCTACACGGACAGCGCCAAGATCTGTTTCACAATCACAGGCAACAAAGAGAGATTCAGCATCAAGAACCGTACACTTACTACCAAAGTCCACCCTCAGATGCCCTACGAATATGAAAACATCACATCATCAAAGAAGAATAGAAACAGAAGAAGAAAGAACAAGACTACACAACCACATCAAGACACAATATGGATGGTCAACTCTGTTCAAACAGAATACGACCACCTTCTTGCATCACCATTCCTCGCCAAGAGAGATGACCCAGGTGTACCCACCATCGATTGCAAGATCGAAGGAAGTACATTCCACAAGACGTTCTGCGACATCGGCTCAAGTGTCAATATAATGTCTAAGGTAACTTATGAACACTTACATAAGAATAGACCTATGTATTCGACATATGTGCAGCTGCAGATGGCGGACCAAACCTATCGATTCCCGGAGGGAGTAGTGAAGGACGTAATGATCCAAATTAAAGACCACTATGTTCCCACTGACTTCTTAGTGCTAGACATGGGAAAAGAAGATGACCTTCACATCATCCTAGGAAGACCCTTCCTCAACACCACTGGCGCCATCATCTACATGAGATCCGGAGAGATCCACTTCCAGTTCTTCAGAGAAAAGGTACGTTGTTACTTCAATAGTTATGCCACTAATGTACAGGGAAAGAAGAATCACTCAAGGAGGAGACGCCGCACATCCCAACACAATAAGAGACAACAAATCAAGGATGGATGGGCTGACTATGAAGGAGAAGTCACCAAAAGTGAAGATATCCCATTGGAGGAAATGAAGGACGAAGAAGTAAAGGAGACAAGTCCACCAGTCAAGCAAGTATGGAGAAAGAAAGAGAGTTCTACTGACATGCAATCATCAAGGTCCTCCTCAGGATCTGCTGATGCACCCAAGGAAGAATAAAAGAGCGTACAAGGAGTCTTGTTCGATAGACTATAAACGTCGAATCCTCGCCGGAAGGTAACTCGGTATTTATCCATAAATCATTAGCATTAGATTCATCACTACATAATTAGAAAAGCATGATCATTTACTATTAGCATCATATTTACTTTTTAAACAATTATTTTTGCATCAGAAAACAAAATAAAAATATGGAAACTCTAAGCCCCATGAGAGTATACACTTTCTGTGGAGGCATAAAAAAAATAATAAATAGATATACATTTATATATTTACTTCTGCATTATATCCTGTTGCATTTTCTCTTGCATCATAAAAATATAAAAACATAAAAATATTAAGAAGAGATCTTACTAAAATTCTGGATATCTAAGGCTTGAGTGGCCAACCGCTAATGCTTAATCTGTTCCACAAGTTTTTGCTGTCTATTTGAGTTTCACAGGATTTAAAAGACCAAGAAAAACTGACGAACAAGTGAATGCTCCATCAACATCAATCAAAACCTTAATAGAAGAAGGACATGTTCACTGTCAGTCTGTTACATTACAAAATGACTACGGCAACATTCAGCTTGGGGGAAGGCACCCCCATGTATCCACGTAAGTATCTCTATCCTTTTAAGTTTTTCATAAATAAATTCAAAACACCAAAAATATGTAAGCACATGAAGGCTCACCCTAAAAAGAAAAAGACAAAAATATGTGGGCACATGAAGGCTCACCTTTAAACCTGAAAAGAGACACTATAGAAATACTGCTGAAACTCTGCTTAGTGGAGAAGAAAGAACATAGATAATTTTAAGAGTTTTAAGACAAGTGGACATATGGAGGAATATTTATCACTAACGCTTAATCAAGTTCCACTAGTTGTGTTGTCTATCTTTGAATTCAGCAGGAAGAGAAGAAGAGAAGGACTCAAGAAATCATTATCGGTCTACTCGACTTCTGGAGAAAAAGAATAAGTCAAGATTCAGCTTGGGGGAGAGCACCCTCAGTTATCATGATAAGTATCGTTGCTTTTTATCTATTACTATTAGTTCTATCTAGTTAGATCAGGTTAATAAATAAATATATAAGAAATTCCTAAAAAGATAAATAACTGTTACAAAACCAAATAAAGATATATATATATAATAAATAAATGTCTAGGTGGATAGGAACCTAATTTTGCTCATATTAAATAATGAACTTTTTGCTCGGCCTTTTTAAGAAATACTTAATATTTAAACTTGAATTTTTCTTGAGTATTAGACAAACTTGTTCTGAATAAACTCTGAATCTAAAACCTGTGGATGGCAAATGCTTGATCTAAAAGTGTAGATAATTGTGAGATATGATAAAAGGGTTTGAGCTGCTGTTTATCTAATTCCTAGAGATACTAGAGTTCTGGAGATTTACATTTTGAAAAGATTAAAAACACATGATGAGATCCTGTATGACGTAACATGAATTCCTACCCAGAGCCATTAATATGATTTTGAGATAAGGCAACTTGCTTTGTTCTAAGTTTTTAGTTATGGTTGAGAAATTTATCATGCTCTAAAGATCAAGAATGTTTTATTAAAAGATTCACTCTTCCGAAGCAGTATTGTGTTAGAGGCATGGGCTATGCAAAAGTATAAAAGGAGGAAATAAAAAGGGACAAGTGTCCGACTACCTCAAAAAGAAAAAAAGAAAGAAAGAAAAAAAGTTATGATAAAAGTACGAGAAAAAAGAATGATAGCCCATGGTTCCTCTAATTACAATATGCCAGCAAGAGATGACAAATTTCAAATGTTCTAAAGTCTTGATCTATGAGTATGACATCTTTCTTCCTAAACTTTGAACTTAGTAAGATATGCTTTTCACTTCTTAAAACTCCAGAATGAAGGTTGATCAAAGAGTCAGAGATACAGTGCTTAACTTTATTGTTCTATCTTTCAATTGTTTAAAGACCCAGGTAAAGGCAAAAACTCTATGGTTAAAGGTAATATGAAGTCAGAATAATTAACTCCAAACCTAGGAAGATTTTTATGAGGAGTCATAGTAACAGTTTCAGATAAATATTTGCTAAGGGACTAGCAAGAGGTAAGCTTGGGGGAGTTGTTGACACTGGTTAACTATCATAATTAAGAGATAAATAAATATGAAAAGGGCAAGAATATGATCACCAACAAAGATTTAGGGTTTCAACTGACAATATTCCATGAGTTTTGGTGAGTTATGATTCTGCAGGGACTAAACCAGGAAATCAGCATCGATAGCTTCCCATAGAAGGAAACCGACGGGAGATAACGCATTCGCCACGTCAGGATACTTCCAGAAGACTCCAGAGGACGCAAGAGGACACCACGACGAAGATCACCACAGGAGGCTGACCTGTGGGACCGACCGGTCCCACAGGGCAGACCGACCGGTCTCCCACGGAGGCCCCGCGGTTTCGTCTTCTGCAAGCTACTTCCACCGCCTTTGAGGATCAATCTCAACCCTACGTGAAGTCGGTTTGATCTAAGGGCCACGATTCATCGCCCAGGGCTATATAAACAGACCCCTGACCCCCCTCTCCAGGGCATCCAGAAATCAGGCAATTAATTCATCAGAGTTAGACCAACCAGAAGGAGATCAATCGGAGGCTTTAGAACTACATCCACCTAGATTAGTAGATAGAATAGGATTAGAGGAGGCAAGCTTCGCTTGGATTCCTGATCTAGTCACGAGAAGGCTCGGTAAACCCAAGATCTTCTCTCTTGTATTAACATTATGGATCTATTTCATAATTGCTCTTCTAGTTCATCATTGTTCTTCATTGTTTATGTTCTAGTTCATCGTCTAGTTCATGTTCATCGTCTAGTTCATCATCTAGTTCATAATCTTGTTCTAGTTCATGTTCTAGTTCATACTTTAGTTCTTATTGATGATCTAATTCACCTTATTGTTCATTATTGTGTTCTAGATAGCAATACAATTGATATGATTAAGACATCAATGATTATATTCTTAGTTATAATGCTTATAGTTTGCTTTGATTATATATTTGGCATAGATAGTTCATCTTTATGTTTATACTCATGTTCGTATAGCGCTCATCTTAAAGTACAATGAGTGGGTGATGAATGCTGTGTAGGCGTGGTGCCTATACATTATTTATCTGCGAATACGTCCTATGTTCCGGATAGACTGGTAGATCGCGGGTGTGACAGACCTGTTGAGTCCTCTGTATTCCACCTCCCGAATATAGTGTTCGGTATGGCTCAGTTAACTCATGGTTTAAGGGTTATTATGCTTAACACCTTAACTATGGAGTTGCCTCTTGATTATAAATATGATGTGACCTAGCCAATGATTGCTAAATATAATTGCACTAATCAATGTATGCTATGACTTGTAACTAGAGTAACTTAGGAATATTTCTTATTAATACCTGTTCTAATCATCATCTTGCTAGGCAGTACTGTTCTGAGTTTATCCTTGATTGATCTGATCTCTGTTATCCTTTATCAATTATCTATTATATCATTTACTCTGTACCTGATTCCTGTCCATAGTAGTTAGTGTGTTATCAGTCTTATAAGTGTGTGCCATGATTAATGCTGTTAAGTTCTTCAATACTATCATACCTTGAATTGATTAGTCTCTAGGCTAAATATAAATAACGATACATGAGACTAGCTTGGGTGAAATGCTCTACAACGGGTATGTTTATCTGTGCGCTTGCGGGTAAATATATATATATATCTCTTAATCCAGTGCCCTGATATAATTACATTGCTAGCTTCATGTTGGGGATGACAACTTGACGTTAAGTGAAGTTAGTAGTGTCCCGTACACTCTTTTGTGCTTTCACTAGTTTATTATTTTATGTGACTCATTCTTAGAGTGAATCCATTAAGGAGTTTCAACACCAAACCATCTCCCCCTTCTTCCTCCGCGGACCTCACCGACTCTCGAACGGGGGCTAGGGCAACATGAAACCACGGGACGGAGGCCGGCCACGGCGAACCGAGCTCGGCGGTCATGGCGGCCATGGCGGCGGCTCATCCCGGGGCTTGCCTAGGGTTTCCTATGGAGCGCTAAGGGTAGCACGAGGTGCGGGAGCTCACGGCGAAGCTTGGTGGGTGGTTGGATGGACGGTGCGGCGGCGGGACGGCGGTGAACGGCGGCGGCGCTGCCGTTTTTCCCCTTTTCCGCTCGGGCTCCGGCGAGAGAGAAAGCGAGAGCGAGAGAGACAGAATGGAGGGAGTGCGGCTTCGGCAGGGGCGAGGGCGAGGTCATGCTTGCCACGCCGCGCGCGGACGCTGCGTCCTTGGCCGGATCGCGCCACGAGGCGGACGTGTTCTGCGCGCGGTCGGCCACGACACGGCCCGATTCAAACTGAATCGGCCGGATTCAGGCGACGATGGCCAACTGATGACCGGATTTTAGTCGCGATTATCTCCTAATCCATCCGATGAAAAGCTAAGCCACTTGCTCCATTGCTTAGAGCTACATGCCAGCTACAATCTTGATTACAAGATCAAGCTTTGGTTCGGCCTAGATTGCTCCCAAAAAAGCTCCAAAGATGGCTAGATGAAACTATCTTGGTCAGTTGGGGACTTAGAAAAATTTCTAAGTCTAATCTCCCCCATTTCTGCCTTGTGGGTCCTAAAACTCCTTGTTAAACCCATTTTCATGAGTTGGGCCTTAAACAACTTTTGTTCTACTCTAAATTCTACACACTTTTGGTTAAGGGCCCACAGCCATACAAAGCTTTTATCAAGAAGGTCTTAGTTAGTCAAACAAAAGGACTCCTAGAGCTCTATTAAGGCAACTAGGGTTAAAGGCTTAGTTAGCAAAAATGACCAACACCAACCTAGCTTCATTTTGACTCCTCATCAAGGTTCAACTACTTAGGAGACTTAAACACTCCACAAACAAGCCAAACAAGCATCACTTCAAGCATAACATTACAAGTGCACACATGAAATGATACTTTACAAGAAGGAATGCAACATGAAATGATGATGCTTTATGCTTATGAGATGTCAAGTTATGCATTTAGGGTTGCTTAACACCTAGGGTGTTACAGCCCTCCCCTCCTTAAAGGAATCTCGTCCCGAGATTTAAATTACTAACCATTTCTTATAAAACTGTGGATACACCTCCTTTAGATAGTCTTCCGTTTCCCAAGTAGCATCTCGGTCGTCTTGTTCACTCCAAGATACCTTATATTGCTTCACTATTCTTCTGCGAGTTACTCTTTCTTTTTCATCGAGTACCCGACAAGGCATCACTGAGTAGGTAAGATCGGATTGTAACTTGATATTGGCCGGTTGTACCTCTTCTTCTGGGACTCGAAGACATTTCTTCAATTGTGACACATGGAACACAGGAAATATAGCCTTCAAATGTTCAGGTAACTGTAGCTGATAAGCTACTTCTCCCCTCCTTTCCACAATCTTGTATGGTCCCACAAATCTTGGTGCTAGCTTCCTTTTCACGCCAAATCGTCTAACACCTTTCATGGGCGATACCTTTAGATACACATAGTCACCTACCTTGAATTCAAGCGGTTTCCTTCTCTTGTCGGCATAGCTCTTCTGTCGAGACTGTGCAGCGGCTATGTGTTGTTGGATTATCCTAACTTGTTCTTCTGCTTCATTAACAAAGTCAATTCCATAGTAACAATGCTCTCTCGGTTCAACCCAATTTACTGGTGTCCTACATCTTCTGCCATACAGAGCTTCGAAAGGTGCCATCTGAATACTTTCTTGATAACTTGTTGTTGTAAGCAAATTCTGCTAAAGGCAACCATTTTTCCCAAGATCCCTTTGCTGAAATCACACAGGCTCTCAACATATCTTCTAATACCTGATTTACTCTTTCAGTTTGTCCTGATGTTTGAGGATGGTAGGCTGAGCTACGGATTAGCTTAGTGCCTAATTCTTTTTGCAGTTTCTCCCAGAATGGTGCAGTAAACTGCGTTCCACGATCCAAAACTATGACCTTGGGTATACCATGTAATCGGACAATCTGATTGATATAGATCTCTGCATAGTCCGGTGCTCGATAACAGATTTTAACTGGTATGAAATGAGCGGTCTTGGTAAGACGATCGACTATCACCCAGATCGAATCATTTCCCTTTTGGGTGGTTGGTAAATCAGTGATGAAATCCATACTCACTTCTTCGCATTTCCATTCGGGTATTGGTAACGGTTGAAGTGTTCCGGCTGGCTTCAGGTGAATAGCTTTCACTCGGCAACACGTGTCGCATCTGGCTACATATGTGGCAATTTCTTTCTTCATTTTGGTCCACCAAAATCTTGGACGTAAATCCTGATACATCTTAGTGCTCCCAGGATGAATAGACAACTTGGAGAGATGAGCCTCATCCATAATCGAGTTTTTGAGTTCTCTGCTTTTGGGTACCACTAAGCGATTGTCAAACCATAACACTCCCTTGTCATCAACTCGAAAATGCTTTACTGGCTCAGTGGCAGTTTTCAGCCTCTCTTTAATATGATAAATTCCCTTATCTGTTTTCTGCCCTTCAAGTATCTGATTGACTAGAGTGCTCTGCAGTTCCATATGGCGTAGAATTATAGGGTGTACAAGATTTAACTCGTCTTCTGGTCGTACCCTCAAGTTGTTGCAGTGTGATTTCCGACTCAGAGCATCGGCAACCACATTTGCCTTTCCTGGATGATAATGTATCTGCAGATTGTAATCCTTGATTAACTCAAGCCATCTTCTCTGCCTCATGTTCAACTCCGGTTGGGTGAAGATATACTTGGGACTCTTATGATCGGTGTACATGTTGCAGACATTTCCAAGCAGATAGTGCCTCCAAATTTTCAGAGCGTGCACCACGGCAGCTAATTCCAAATCATGCGTAGGATAATTTATCTCATGTTTTCTTAACTGACGTGAAGCATAAGCAATCACTCTGCCTTCTTGCATAAGAACACAGCCTAAGACAACCTTCGATGCGTCACAAAAGACATCAAACGACTTCTCAATATCTGGTTGAGCTAAGACAGGAGCAGTGGTCAATAGTTCCCGCAAGGTACGGAAAGCTATTTCACACTCCTCTGTCCATTCAAACTTTTGGTCCTTCTGTAACAAGCTTGTCATTGGTTTTGCAATCTTAGAGAAGTCAGGAATGAATCAGCGATAATATCCTGCTAATCCAAGAAAACTCCGAATCTCACCAACCGAGGTTGGGGCTTTCCAATCTATTACTTCTTGGACCTTACTAGGATCTACCGAAATTCCTTCTTCTGATAAGATATGACCAAGAAAATGCACTTTCCTTAACCAAAACTCACATTTGCTAAACTTAGCATAAAGTTTATGCTCTCGAAGCCTCGTCAAAACAATCCTCAAATGTTCTGCGTGATCATCCGGGTTCTCCGAATACACCAAAATGTCATCAATGAACACCACTACAAACTTATCTAATTCTGGCATGAATACCGAGTTCATCAAACTCATGAAGTAAGCTGGAGCATTTGTCAATCCAAAAGACATGACCAAATACTCATATAGCCCATATCTGGTGGAAAAAGCAGTCTTTGGAATATCTTGTGGCCTAATCCTGATCTGGAGATAACCTGATCTCAAATCAATCTTGGAAAACACCTTGGCTCTAGATAACTGATCAAACAAAATATCTATCCGTGGCAACGGATACTTGTTCTTAACGGTTACGGCATTAAGCGGTTGATAATCTACACACATCCGTAGAGACTTGTCCTTCTTCTTGACAAATAATGCGGGACATCCCCATTCTAACACACTAGGTTGAATAAATCCTTTATCCAAAAGTTCCTTAATCTGAGTTTTGAGTTCAGCTAATTCGTTGGGCGGCATACGATAAGGTCTTCTCGAGATTGGTGCAGTTCCAGGTAACAGCTCAATGGCAAACTCCACTGCCCGCTTGGGCGGTAAACCCGACAACTCATCTAGAAAGACATCTGGGAAATCCCGAACAACTGGAATTTTTGACAGGTCTTCTATAGATAAAGTGCAAGATAGATCGATGAAATCCACACCTCGAGGAAGAGAGATGCTTAACTTTGTGTTTGTCCTTTCATCAGATAAGGTAAGAGTTCTATTTGCAGTGTCTAACACCGCATTCCACATACTCATCCAACTCATACCCAGGACTACATCCATACTGAGTCCTGGCAAAACTACTAGATTGGCTCCAAACTTGTGCCCTCCGATGTTGATGGTTGCATTACAAACCATCTTCCTAGATAACACACTACTCCCCACAGAGCTTACGCGAAACCCATAATCCATTTCAGACACCTCTTGATTATGCTTTTGTGCAAATGCTTTGCTCATGAACGAATGTAATGATCCAGTATCAAACAAAACAACTGCAGGATGATGATTAACAAGACACATACCGACAGTCACGGGCTCTCCAGCACGGGCTTCTTCAGCGGTCATATTGTGCAGACGTGCGGGGTAATTAGCCTGTTGTTTCTTTGGGTGGGGGCAATATCTTGCGAAGTGCCCCTCTTGATTGCAGTTGAAATAGGGTCCCCGAACCAAAGGTTTCCCTCCTGTGGAACTGCCTTGACCTCCATGAGCTTGAGCAGCGGCTATCTTATACGGCTTCTGGTTGCGCTGAGCTTGTGGCTGATTCTTCTTCTGCGGCGGCCTGAAACGTGCCCCCGGCGCTGGTGGTCGATACTGGTTACGCTGAGCTGGTGGTCCTCTGGGTTGAGACGGTCCTGAATGCGGATACATGGGTGTATGCCGAGTCTCTGTGTGATGAGTGATTGTCAACGGAGATGATGCGCATGTTCTTTGGCTTGTGTTGTGCAGGTGTCGAGCACAGAGACAGTGATCGATGGCGGGTGAAGGTCAAGTTGCGACGTGCCGTGCCGACGGACCGGGCGCGATGAAGGATGGGCGTGCCGTGCGGCGGACGTGCCATGCCGATGTATCGGACGGTGAAGGGCGGACGTGGACTTGGACTGATGGACTGGAGGCCGGAGGATCAGCTGTGGTGGCTGGCAGCCTGCGACAGCGACAAGCGGAGAAGTGCGATCATGTCGGTGGAAGGGGTGAACAGGCGGTGCATCCCCTCTACGACGCCGGTTTGTTGGTAGAGCCAGGGAAAAACCAACGGTGGACGGTTTCCAGGTTTGGGCCTCAAAACCTGGGTGCTGGGTTTCCAGGTTGAGCCACAAAACCTGGGCGGGACGGTTTCCAGGTTGAGCCTCAAAACCTGGGCGTGGGCCGGTTTCCGAGTTTGGGCCTCAAAACTCGGGCGCGGACGGTTTCCGAGTTTGGCCACAAAACTCGGGCTGGAGGCTGGTTTCCCGGTTTGGGCCACAAAACCGGGGGTGCAGAGCGAGGACGGCACGTGGCGGCGATCTGAAGGTTGCGTGGAGGCGACGCGGAAGACCGTGCGGGCGTGGCCGTCGGATCTACCTACCACCAGCGGGTGGACTAGAATAGCCTTAGGGTTAGGCTGGTCCGCTCTGTAAATACAGTAGGGAGGGGTAGAGTAGGAAATAGGCTTAGGCTAGGTTAGTATAAGTAGTCTAGGGGAGACACCCTCCTCCCCATCTCAGTTAGCGCAGTCATTTGCTTCCTAGCACCTAGGGTTTCCACTCTCCCATCCCCTGCTTTAGCTAGTTGAGATCCGCAGAGAGACTCCACTCTGTGTACTGTTGATTTGAGGAAGTGAGGTCGTATCCTCACCTTGGAGCACAGATCGATGGCTTGATTTGCGTCCTTAATTCGAGTTCGTGGCTGTGATTCGCGTTTTCTCTGTGTTCTTCGCGGAATCCTTTTTCTCCACGATTTTCCCGTCGCTTGATCTCTTTGCTCGGTTCATCTTTTGCAAATCCGTTTGAACTAAGTTGTTCTAGATCGTGAGGCACTTCTTTCCACCGAAGGAATCATCCTCTAACCTCACGGTCTAGGAGATCAATCGATTTTTGTTTCGGATCAAGTTTTCTCCTTTCCCCCGAAATTCTTCGATTCACCGATTTGGAGATAGGTTCGAGCCATGATCTCTTAGGGATAGCTCACTATACTCCTTGTGACTCATCTCACCAAGTTTGATCCCTGGAGGATTTGTTTCGGGTGAGTTCTAGTCGATTTGGTGAACGAACAGCAGAGTTTCGGGGTGACCGGACGCAGTCCACGAAGAGACCGGACGCGTCCGGTGGTTGAAGGTTTGCTGAGCTCGGTTTTTGTTTTGATCGGACGCTCCCTTCAGTGAGTCCGGTCAGAAACAGAGAGGTTCCAAATCGGTTTTTCAGCGACCGGACGCGTCCGGTGTCAAGCGACCGGACGCTCTGGTGGGTCCGGTTAGTTCGTAAACCTGACCGGACGCTACCGACCGGACGCTGATTTCCTCTGACCGGACGCGAAGGGTGCACTGTTCATCGCGTTTGTTTTGACCTGACCGGACGCTGGGTGAACGACCGGACGCTAGAGCTCAGTGTGTCCGGTCGAACACAGAGAGTTCCCAGAACGCGTTTTGAGTGACCGGACGCGTCCGGTCCTCCCTGACCGGACGCAGGCCAGAGTCCGGTCACTGCAGTTTTGCGCGTTTTCGTTCGCGGTTCGTTCGTTCTTGATCGGATTCGAGTTCCGTCTTTTGGGTTGGCTTTCTAGGGTTGTCTAGTGTCCCGCTGTGCTTCTAGGAAGCATCCACCCTACATCTAGGGTCGTGGACATTAGCAAGCTCTAGGTTTCGCTTTTGGGGTTGATTTTGGGACAATGGCATCTAGTTTCCGTAAGGAAATTTTGAAGCTCCCATTCACCCCCCCTCTGGTCGCTTTCGGGTAGCTTCTTGGTCCTTCAATTGGTATCAGAGCAGGTTAAGGATCTTCCACCTTAGCCGGTTCCAGATCCACCGAAGGCGACATGGATCGCGGCGTGGGCAAACCGCCATTTTTTGATGGGACGAACTATGCGTATTGGAAGATACGTATGTCGGCCTATTTGCAGAGCTTGGGCGCTTCGATCTGGGATATTTGCAACTCCCCTGATTACGTGGTCTTGGCTGCTCGTGTGACTCAACAGCAGATCGATGAGCACGATGCCAATAGCCGAGCCCGTAATGCTCTTTTCTCTTGTTTGAGCATGGGTGAGTTTGATCGTGTTTCTCACCTCGCTACGGCTCGGGAGATCTGGGACACTCTCATGCGTTTTCATGAGGGCACCTCTCAAGTCAAAACCCGACTCTACGAGTCGTTCAAGCGAGAGTATGAGAACTTTAGACATCAACCTGGCGAGAGCATAGAAAGTTTATTCGCTCGCTTTCAGGTGATTGTCAACAGGATGAGGGCTAACAGAGAGCAGTTGCCATTTGACGATCATGAGCGTGCTTTGAAGCTTTTGCACACTCTTGACCGTTCGGTGTGGGACTCCAAGGTTCAGGCAATCATTGAATCGCCGAACTATGAGACCCTCACCTGCGACGAGCTCTTCAGTAAGCTCAAGTCCAGTGAGATTGATGCTATGGCGAGGGCTTCTTTTGAAAATCCTTCTCGCCCGCCCATGGCTTTGGTTTCCGGCTCTTCCTCTAACCCCTCAGCTGGTTTTGCGCTTTCTTCTCTCTTTTCTGTGACAGAGGACCAGCTGGAGTCTTTGGGAGACGACGAGTTGGCTTTGCTTGCCAACCGGTTCTCGCGGTTCCACAACAACCGCATGAACCGTCGTCGAGGAGGAGGACGCACGGGATGCTACGAGTGCGGCGACCCCGACCACTTCATCGCCAACTGCCCCAAGAAGAACAAGCACTTGGGCAAGGGCGAACATGGGCGCAAGCGCGACTCCAAGTACAAGGAGAAGCACGTCCCCCCAAGGCACAAGAAACGGGGCGGCTTCGACAAAGAGTACATCAAGAAGAAGTACTTGGAGAAGCAGCAAGCTGAGCAGCGCGCGTTCTTCGCCACGCTCAGCGACGTCGACGGCTCGGATGACGACTCCGCCAGCTCGAGCGATGACGAGTCCGAGAAGAAGAAGAGGATCGAGGACAAGCTGAACGGCCTCTGCTTCTTCGCCGACGACGACGGGTTCTGCACCATGGCGCTGGGCGATGAGGTCGACGGCGAGCCGGAGCGTACCCCTCGGAACGACGACGACGACGACACCTCCCAGGTATCTCTCACCTACGACGAGCTTTCCTCCGAGGTTGAGAAGTTGACTGCTGCCCTCCTTAGCCAAGATAAGTTGCTTAGGCGTGCCGCTAGAGAGCGCAAGAAGTTTAGGCAGAAGTGGGAGGACACGGTGAAGGAGCTTGAGTTCGCTCGGTCCACCGTGGTAGTGTCGGAGGAGGCGGAGTGCGAGTCGTGCACCGCGCACATGACTGACCTTCTCACTCTGAGAGGTAAGTATGCTGCGTTGGTTGGAGAGGTGGATGAGCTCCGTGCTAGGCCGCAGCTGTTGGGTGCGTGCAAGACTTGTCCTGTCTTGCAATCTGAGTTGGCAGAGAAGAATGCCAAGATTGAGTCTTTAGTCAAGGCCAGCTCAGATAGCGCTTGTGTTACGAGGTGTGCTTTGTGTGAGGGTCTGGAGATGGAAATTGCAAATGTGAAGCATGACAAGATGCAAACCGAGGAAGAAAACACATACCTTCGGACCATCTTGTCATGGGTCTCCTGTAGTGAGCCGCAGCTCGGGATGATGATCTCCCAATTCAAGCGAGCTGCTGGGGCTCCTGGTGTAGGTCTTGGCCAGAGTGTTGATCTCTCAGCTTTTGGTAAGATTGGAGAGTCTAGTGGTCTGAACCCCTGTGAGAAGCCCAACTCTACCACTGCTCCCAAGCTTGCCAAGCTTCCACTCAAAGAGCCTGCCAAGCCTACCACCAAAGATGGTGTGGTTGAGGAACCTCCGAGAGCTCCTCCCAAGAACCAAATTTGGGCACCCAAGCCAAACCACCTCAAGAACAAGCTTGATGCTATGCCACCCATCAGAGAGGAGTGTTTGCCTCAGAAGGGCAAAGTGAACCACACCCACAGCCCTGGTCACCAACAACCCCCTTTGCGTGCGGTGAGGTACCAGTGTGATTTCTGTGGGAGGGATGGTCACTTGAGCGAGTTCTGCTTTAGGCGCAAGAGAGAGGCGCGCAGGGCTCGGGAGATGGAGAACCCGGACATGTACCATCCAGCTCATGGTGGACATGTACCGAAGGCCCAGGGGAGAGCTGCTAGGTCCGGACGTCAGGGTCCCAGGCCTAGGCAGGAGATGAGATCCCCGAGGAGGGAGACTAGGCCTAGAGGTCCAGCACCTCAGTTTGTTAGGCCTAGGCAGGAGAGAGCTCCGAGGAGAGACGCTAGAGCAGTTGAGCCCCAGGCTCCTAGGCGTAAACCTCGTAGAGAGCGTGCCCGACGGGGTCCTGCTTTTGCAGGTAACGGACCCCGTGGCGGAGGCTTTGTTGAGCGCTTTCCCCCACCGCAGTTTGGGTATCGCGGTGAGCGCTTCTTCCCCAGCGGACCACGTTTTTCTCAGCGTGGTGATCGCTTCCCTCGTAGACGTGCTAGGAATGGTTTTTCTGCTAACCGTTCTTTTGAGCAGCCGGCCCAACACTGGTATTACCCTTATTTCACTAACCCCAGTGTTGGACCGTATGCTCACCCTATGTCTTTCTATTGATGTAGGTAAGACGGTTGGAGGACGTTTGGTTGGTGGATTTCGGTTGTTCGAGGCACATGACCGGAAACACCAAGTGGTTCTCCAGCCTTAGCCCGGTCGCCGGAAAGGAGTACATAACCTTCGGCGACAATAGTAAAGGTAAGGTATTGTCTCGTGGGACAGTGCGGGTTAATGAGCACTTTGTGTTGCGCAATGTTGCTCTTGTTTCTAACCTGCATTTTAACCTTCTTTCTGTTTCGCAACTTTTTGATGATGACTATGAGATTCGTTTCAAACCGAACCTTAGTCGCATCTTAGATCCTCAGGGCGATCTTGTATGTCTGATTTCGCCCTTTGGGAAAGTCTTTTGTGCGAATTTCTCGGAATCGTTTGGTTCTTCTCGCTGTCTTTTGGCTAGTCCTTCTTCTTCCGATCTTTGGAAGTGGCATAGGAGGCTCGGTCACTTAAGCTTCGACTTGCTTGCAAGACTTAGCTCACTTGGCCTAATCCGAGGATTGCCCAAGCTTTCGATGGAGAAGGATCTAGTTTGCCATTCTTGCAGACATGGGAAGATGGTTGCTGCTCCCCACCATCCGGTGACTAAGGTCATGACCTCGCACCCCGGAGAGCTTTTACACATGGACCTTGTTGGTCCGGCTCGGGTGAGCTCGGTTGGTGGCAAGTGGTATGTTTTGGTTGTTGTTGACGACTTTTCCAGATATTCGTGGGTCTTCTTTTTAGCTGAGAAGACCGAGACTTTCTCATTTGCTCGCAATCTGATTTTGCGTCTTCAGAACGAGTTCCCTTTGAACTCGATGCGAGCTATTCGGAGTGATAATGGTTCCGAGTTTAAAAATTCGGATTTTGAGAAGTTTTGTAACCGCCTTGGTTTGGAGCATCAGTTTTCTTCCCCCTATACACCACCCCAAAATGGTGTTGTAGAGAGGAAGAATCGGACCCTTGTTGAGATGGCCAGGACGATGCTTGATGAGCATAGGACTCCTAGGCGCTTTTGGGCCGAAGCTATGAACACTGCATGCTACATTTCGAATCGCATTTTTCTGAGAGCGTTTTTGAAAAAGACCTCTTATGAGTTGCGTTTTGGTCGCCAGCCCAAGGTGAGTTATTTTAGAGTCTTTGGTTGCCACTGTTTTATATTGAAAAAAGGCAACCTGGACAAGTTTGAGTCTCGTTCTTCTGACGGTGTGTTTTTGGGTTATGGCACTCACACTCGAGCTTATCGTGTACTTAACCTTGACACTAACCGAGTCATGGAGACATCAGATGTCACCTTCGACGAGACTCTTGTTTGTCCCTCTTCTCGTTTTGAGCGTGCAGGTGATCATGAGGTTGGAGAGCCTCTTTTCGATGACGAGGACGAGGGTGCTGAAGGTATAGATGATCCAGCACCCCCTCCACCTGCCGTGCCGCAAAGAGCGGCCTCGACGACGACTCACGGCCCCGACACTTCTTCTTCCTGGGGGCCGTGGGATCCTCCACCTCGCGCGGTACCTTTTGTACCCGGGGTGGAACCAGCTGCTGTTGAGGGGGAGGTCACTTCTTCCCGGGAGTTTATGTGAAGGGAGTTGCTTCTCCGATACCTTTTGGCCTTGATAAGTGCATTTTCAACTAGGGGGAGAAATTTATGCAAATCATATGCTCCTGTGTTGATCAACTAAGGGGAGAATCATTTGTCCTAGTTGCTTGCATTTGTCGAGGGGGAGTTTGCTAGTTGTGTTGAGCCGTTGCCTCAGCTTTTCATGAGACGTTCCTAGCTTTTCATGAGCTTTCATAAGCTTTTTCATTTGGCTCTCAATTGGTATCGTCTGGTGTGCTTTCCCATTTGGTTTGGGTTGATTTCCAATTGGTTCGGAGTGATTTTCTTGCTAGTTGTGTTGAGCCTCTGTGCCTCTATCTTGAGGGACTAGCATTTTGCTTCTGTTGTCCTCCGATCTTCAATTGGTATCTGCTAGCGGTGTTGAGCCTATTCTACCTCTTCTTGAGGGCTAGCTTTGCTTTGCTTGGTTGCGTCGAGTCGTTGCCCATGTCTTTGGGGACCAAGTTTTCGCTTCATCCACTTGACCTTCTTTGGCTTTTGTTAGGCTTTTGGGTCATTTGGTTGGGTTTTCTCTTCTCACTTCTTCCTACCTCCTTTTTCTTATTCATGATTTGTTGTGGAGTTGACAATGCACTCATCAAGGGGGAGATTGCGGATACATGGGTGTATGCCGAGTCTCTGTGTGATGAGTGATTGTCAACGGAGATGATGCGCATGTTCTTTGGCTTGTGTTGTGCAGGTGTCGAGCACAGAGACAGTGATCGATGGCGGGTGAAGGTCAAGTTGCGACGTGCCGTGCCGACGGACCGGGCGCGATGAAGGATGGGCGTGCCGTGCGGCGGACGTGCCATGCCGATGTATCGGACGGTGAAGGGCGGACGTGGACTTGGACTGATGGACTGGAGGCCGGAGGATCAGCTGTGGTGGCTGGCAGCCTGCGACAGCGACAAGCGGAGAAGTGCGATCATGTCGGTGGAAGGGGTGCACAGGCGGTGCATCCCCTCTACGACGCCGGTTTGTTGGTAGAGCCAGGGAAAAACCAACGGTGGACGGTTTCCAGGTTTGGGCCTCAAAACCTGGGTGCTGGGTTTCCAGGTTGAGCCACAAAACCTGGGCGGGACGGTTTCCAGGTTGAGCCTCAAAACCTGGGCGTGGGCCAGTTTCCGAGTTTGGGCCTCAAAACTCGGGCGCGGACGGTTTCCGAGTTTGGCCACAAAACTCGGGCTGGAGGCTGGTTTCCCGGTTTGGGCCACAAAACCGGGGGTGCAGAGCGAGGACGGCACGTGGCGGCGATCTGAAGGTTGCGTGGAGGCGACGCGGAAGACCGTGCGGGCGTGGCCGTCGGATCTACCTACCACCAGCGGGTGGACTAGAATAGCCTTAGGGTTAGGCTGGTCCGCTCTGTAAATACAGTAGGGAGGGGTAGAGTAGGAAATAGGCTTAGGCTAGGTTAGTATAAGTAGTCTAGGGGAGACACCCTCCTCCCCATCTCAGTTAGCGCAGTCATTTGCTTCCTAGCACCTAGGGTTTCCACTCTCCCATCCCCTGCTTTAGCTAGTTGAGATCCGCAGAGAGACTCCACTCTGTGTACTGTTGATTTGAGGAAGTGAGGCCGTATCCTCACCTTGGAGCACAGATCGATGGCTTGATTTGCGTCCTTAATTCGAGTTCGTGGCTGTGATTCGCGTTTTCTCTGTGTTCTTCGCGGAATCCTTTTTCTCCACGATTTTCCCGTCGCTTGATCTCTTTGCTCGGTTCATCTTTTGCAAATCCGTTTGAACTAAGTTGTTCTAGATCGTGAGGCACTTCTTTCCACCGAAGGAATCATCCTCTAACCTCACGGTCTAGGAGATCAATCGATTTTTGTTTCGGATCAAGTTTTCTCCTTTCCCCCGAAATTCTTCGATTCACCGATTTGGAGATAGGTTCGAGCCATGATCTCTTAGGGATAGCTCACTATACTCCTTGTGACTCATCTCACCAAGTTTGATCCCTGGAGGATTTGTTTCGGGTGAGTTCTAGTCGATTTGGTGAACGAACAGCAGAGTTTCGGGGTGACCGGACGCAGTCCACGAAGAGACCGGACGCGTCCGGTGGTTGAAGGTTTGCTGAGCTCGGTTTTTGTTTTGATCGGACGCTCCCTTCAGTGAGTCCGGTCAGAAACAGAGAGGTTCCAAATCGGTTTTTCAGCGACCGGACGCGTCCGGTGTCAAGCGACCGGACGCTCTGGTGGGTCCGGTTAGTTCGTAAACCTGACCGGACGCTACCGACCGGACGCTGATTTCCTCTGACCGGACGCGAAGGGTGCACTGTTCATCGCGTTTGTTTTGACCTGACCGGACGCTGGGTGAACGACCGGACGCTAGAGCTCAGTGTGTCCGGTCGAACACAGAGAGTTCCCAGAACGCGTTTTGAGTGACCGGACGCGTCCGGTCCTCCCTGACCGGACGCAGGCCAGAGTCCGGTCACTGCAGTTTTGCGCGTTTTCGTTCGCGGTTCGTTCGTTCTTGATCGGATTCGAGTTCCGTCTTTTGGGTTGGCTTTCTAGGGTTGTCTAGTGTCCCGCTGTGCTTCTAGGAAGCATCCACCCTACATCTAGGGTCGTGGACATTAGCAAGCTCTAGGTTTCGCTTTTGGGGTTGATTTTGGGACAGTGGCATCTAGTTTCCGTAAGGAAATTTTGAAGCTCCCATTCACCCCCCCTCTGGTCGCTTTCGGGTAGCTTCTCGGTCCTTCACTGAATCAAAGGTCCTCTTCCGGGCCTTACTTGCAGCATGCTTGTTGTTATGATTCTCTTGAATCAGGTAGTCACTTATGAAGTCATTGAAAGCGGTACGGGAAGATGTACCCACTGACTTTCCCATTTTAGTGTTCAAGCCTCTCTTGAAACTAGCAATCTTCTTGGCATCTGTGTCAACGAAGTCTGGAACATACCGTGACAGCGAATTGAACAAGTGGTGGTATTCCGTGACAGACCGAGTTCCTTGTGTCAGATTCATGAACTCTGCCACCTTCATATGGGTCAAGCCTGGCGGAATGTAATGCCCTCGAACAGCCTCAATGAACACTCTCTAGGTGATAGGAACATTGGCAGGATAGGTGGTACGATGATGGCCCCACCAAATCCCGGCTGGTCCCTGCAACTGATGCGCGGCATACTCTGCTTTGAGCTCCTCTGTAAGCCTGAGCAAACGAAACTTCTGCTCCAAAGTATGTAGTCATTCTTCTGCCTCCAACGGTTCCGTAGCTTCCTTGAAGATAGGTGGTTTGGTATCCAAGAAATCCTTGAAAGAACTATACTGATTCGGCTCAGGGCGTTGATGGCCATGCGCCAAATTCTCTCTGAGCAAAGCTTCGATGTTGCGTTGGCTTCCAAGAAATTGAGCAAAGAGCTGCTCAGCCGTCGGTGGTGGAGGAGGTGGTGGATTGCGGTTTTCTCTGGGGTCCTCGTTTCCACCACTACCGCCAGCTCCACTACGGGTTGTCGTCATCTGCATATACGATAGCAAGTGATCATTAGGCGAAGTTGCAATATTGTAGAGAACAATAAATCATACCCGTTGAAATTATTCGGAAAAACGAATTCACCAAACAATCACAGAGGTATAATAAATTTCAATCCACATCGCATCAACACATAATAAGATCGCTTAACCCATATCATGCAATAGTCAACATAAACATCCATAGTTTTGCCATACATATGGGACTTTCCCAAGGTCTCATACCACAACACATAAGTCTGCTACTCATGCTTACATCCAGCCCATAACAAACAAAAGATCGGGCTATCATAACACAAAAGGTCACTAGTTGCTAGCACTAACTAGTCTACTCCCTCATGGCCCCATCACCACTATCATCATCACTAGACACATCTGAGGAACCACTAGAAGAACTACGCGGGTCTGGATCCTCCTGAGGGAAGATGGCGTTCCTCTCATTCTCCCTGCGGTGAATCTCCTCATGTAAACGATCGTTGTAGTCCTGCAGGTGATGAAGTTGCAGCTCTAGATCTCCCACTCGTATCCTCAGTAGCCTGTTCTCCTCCGTAGCACGCATACCCTCAAGGCAAACACCTCGAAGCGACTCCTCGGTCTCCCTCATAACCAATGCCAAGAAGGTAGCCGACTCCTGCTGAATGGCGAGATGATGAGCAGTCTCCTGCTCCCTCAGACGTGCCTGGTCTCTGTCTACTGTCATACGAGCCAACTCTGCGGTGAGACGATCCACCTCGGCAGTATGCTCCTGCTGTCTCCGGTGCTGTGCAGCCATCTCCTCATTAAGAACATGATCCAACTAATTATAGCTGCGGGACAGGCACCCGTAAGTAGCTGTAACACCCGGATTTCCAAAGAATTCCAAGTGACCACTATATGTGTGCCCAGGAAGTCCACAAGACACATATAGCAACAAATATGGAATTTTCCCAAAGACAATGCTTTATTACATAGCGAAACATATTTACATTAAGACTTACATATAAAACAAAGCAGAGCGGAAACTACTCTTCGGGACTCCAAACTCCACAGGGATGGTTGACTGGGGGAACACCCGCCCAGAACTCTTGGAACATCTTCTATAGATCTTCACTTGAATACCACCATCTGGTACCCATCCAGGATTTTTATGTGAACCAACAACAAGCGTCAGCTCACCATGCTCAGCAAGTACAACTACGGGGATGCAAGGCTCAAAGGCTTGACTCGGTTAACTGCGGTTAGCATTTTAAGTTGATCATATTTTATATTTACCTTACATTACTAAGAATATGATCCCTGTTGTCCCAAAGTGTATGATCATCATTATGTTAAGAAGAGGTAACCAATCAACCACCAACATACCCCACCATGGACTGCTTAAAAAGGATCCGAGCCGCTCGTATCCGTGAGCACGACTGATATATCAGGTTTACACTCTGCAGAGGTTGTACACTTTCACCTTAGGCCGTGATTCCCATATGCCGGGGAGAGCCAATCCCACATTACCTCCTCTATGGAAGTATGGCAGGGTTTCACTACGTAGTCTTTCACTAGCTACCCTAACAAGTAGTAGCCGCAAGGTTTCAGCATCTAGGCGAATGCAGGCCCCCTTCAAGATGGCACACCTGACAGCCGACCAGTACACATCTTGATAGGCAAGGAAGCCATTCTAAGCCTAGGCTCCCCTCTAGCGCCTTTCGGTAACTACTACAAGCTAGAGAAAGTCTAGTTACACAACTAAGATTAGAGCCATATAATACCCAAGGTTGCACGGGATCTCCCGGGTGGCCGCTTTAAAAGATAGTCCCTGGGGTGGGTCACTGAGCAACACCAGGCTCCAGTGCCCTAAATGTGGTTAAAAGCCTCTTTCACCATTTGTTCCATAGTCATTAATCAACATTAAACATTTAGCATTTAAGTAGCGCATAGCATTACTAAACATATTATGCAAAACCTTCCCATAGGTACAAGGTAATAAGATCAAGTGAAACTAGGGTTGTCCTATGGTTCATCAAGTTATGACACATGCATAATGAATATTTAGTCTTGCAGTTAATAGGTAACAAGGAAACCGTAAGTTATACTTGCCTTCCAATAACTTGTGTAGTTGGTCTCACTTCTTCGAAGATCTGCTTCACGACAACCTTGAACAGCTCGGTCTCTAAACGTGATAAAAGACACCACACAAGCATCCATTTCAAATCATCACATGCAAATAAAATATACTTCTATTAGAACAATACACCAAGCATCAAAAACAGGAAGAGAAACACATATAAAACTATTCTACTCGTCGATACGATCACATGAACATAAAGATCACTCTAATCGGAGCTAAAACGAGAAAGTTATGAAGAAAACAAGTTTCAGGGACTCTTTTGTAAATAAAAACATTTTCCCGAGGGCTAGCTCGCAAAAACTAGGGACCTAAACGTGATGAAACGTAGCCGGCAGGGTCTAGCTCGTGAAACTTACGCGGACTGGACGGCGGGTTCAAAAACCAGAGAACTCGGGGTTCAAACCGCAAGAAAACAGGACCAAAAAGTAACTCTTTTGAACTAGCTTGGACTGCGGGTTGATTACGCTAAAGCTCGGGGGTGTTTCTGCAAAAGTGCCAGCTGCAGCCGCGTGGGTGCTGACACGGCGCCACGCGGCGCGACGCGACTGGCCGGTCCACCACGCGGCCGGTGGACCGTGCGCTTGCTCGGGTCCACGGGTCTACGGACCCGGTCCATACCCCTTCGGGGCCAGGTTCTAATCTGAACCGTCCGAAGCCGATCGGACGACGCAGGGGCTCAGCGGGCGCTGGCGGCGGCGGGAGCGGCGGCGCCGCCACCAGGGCATGGCGGCGCGCCATGGGAGGCCACTGGAACCTCACCAGAGGGCGCTCTAGGCCTCTGCTGGCCAAACTAACCACACCGCGGAGACGCGGGGAGGATGGCGAGCACGCTAGTGGCCTCGGACACGGCGAGGAAGCGTACCACGACACCAACAACGGCGACGGGATCTGCAAAAGGGAAAAACATCTCCGGTGAGCTCGGGTTCGTGATAAAAGGAAGAGAGGTGGCTCGGGGGCTCTTCGGGTGGCTGCGGCTTCACTTGGAGAAGCTCGTTGGAGGGCTAGGGCGATCCGGCGGTGGTCGGAGAGAGCTCCCAGGCGGCGGTGGGGTTCGGTGTGAGCAGGGAGGTGTGGGGAGAGCACGAGGGGGCCCTGCGCTGGCTTATATAGGGCTCGGGGAGGTCGGTGAAGCTGTCGGGGTGCCCCACCGAGGACCGGGTGGCGGCATAGTGGCCATCAAGGCCACTACCGGCCGTTACCGGAGGGGGAGGGGCGCGGCGGCGGCGGCGCTTTGGCTGGAGGAAGGAGAAGGGTCCGCGGTCGCTGACCAGCGGGCCCGGGGTGTCAGGCGGGCGCGGGCGCGCTGGCAGACGGGGCCCGGTTGCCAGAGAGGCGAGCGCGGGCGCTGCGCGGAGCGCACGGGGCGAGCGGGGGGGGGGGGTCGCTGGGCCGAGCGAGCGCACGCGGAGGAGAAGGAGGTGGAGGCGGGCTTGCAGCTGGGCCGCGCGCGAGGGAGCTGGGCCGCAGGCGAGCTAGCTGTGCGGGCGAGGGGAGCTGAGGGATGTGGGCCGCGCGCGGGCCACGCTAGGCTGACGCAGGCGCGGGGATAGAGCAGGAGAGGGGGAGGTGCGGGCTGGGCCGCATCTCTGGCCAGGCCGAAAGGGTGAGGGGAGGGGTCAGGAGAAAAGAAAGGCTTTTTCTTTTAAATTCTTTTGAAAACTTGCCCAAATTCAAATCAAATTTGAATTTGAACCACTCAACACTATCCCTACACTCAAACAAAATATTATGCTCCAGCATGAATGCAACAAAAATGTTTCTAAGCCCCGAGATATTTTATTAATTCACCAAAAATTATTATTTGGCCTATATGTTTCATGAAAAATAAATAAATAAAGTCATATTAAATTCTATTTTTCCAAAAGTGATTTTCAGGGTGTCACAGTAGCCATGAGTGCAGTCATAGCACTCCCAGTTGGTCCAGCACAATGCTCCCTCTCGAGTGAACTAGCCTCCAAAACAGCAGCTCCTGGCTGACGCCACACTGACTGATATGGATCTGCTGTCGGAAAGATACTGGCTGTGGCCTGGGCAACCACCTCCGGATGGTCCTCCATGATGTCCCGAAGAACGGTGTACGCAACCCTGTTAGCTGCATCCCAGGGGGTCCTCCCTTGCAAAGCAAACACGCGGCGGCGCCAGACGTGATCCTGCTCCTCACGGCTAGGCACATCCACCTCCACCGTGTACACGTGATGATCCTCAGAAATCTGCACACGGTGCCAGTCGTACTGCGGCTCCTGGCCCTCCAGATATCCCACCAGGTGTAGAACTCTCCAAAGGATAGTGGGCATGCCGAACTCCTCTAAAAAGTCCTCTGACCCTTCATCGGTCCACGGCCCCAGCATGTAATTAGGCCTCTTGCCTCCCGTCGACTTGCGAGCAGTGCGCTTGGTGCGTGCCATCTGTAAGAAGTTTATCCACACATGTCTTTCATTAGTTTAGAACAACTTTTATTAAGGAAACGGGATGAATAATCATAAGGGGGAAAGTAAGATTATTGCAAGATTATATGATCATGATGCATGCACGTTACATACGTCCTTACTGTCTAACAATCTAACGGCTAGACGGTGGCATACACGTTCACTCATAGCGTTAACTAGACGTACTACACGTTCGTAGTTAGTGTACCTGCAGAAAATCATTTCAGCTCTGCCCACAATATGAATATCATGCATTGCTGAAATTAAATCTAATACTCACTTAGGTGTACACCCGGTATACACGTAAGCAGTATATGCACCCATCAGAAAATATTGCTCCCACAATTAAGTACCTTCACATATACCTGTGTGTAACATGTATATGTTCCAATACCAAACTAGCACACCCCTAGACCGGCGGTTGTCCGATCATGCTCTCACTTACTTTACACTACCCATTCCTTAAATCTACCCGCAATTAAATACCTTCGCTTGTACTCGTGTGCATACGGGTACAGGCTCTAGTACCAAACTAGCTCTCCCCTAGACCAACGTTTGTTTGGTAATGCACTCACAACTCCCTGATTACCTTGGCGTCGAGGCAAACTTGATCCATTCATTACTATTCCGAGGAATAGCATCCATACAATTCTACACTGCCGTATGGACAACAGTACAACGGAAATAAAATATGATGCATAACCCTTCTAAGTCAGTACTTTAATAGCCACCTAAGTTCCTACTGGGCATAAGGACTTGATCAATGGCACACCTTAATCTTTATCAACAAAGTTTTTCAGATCCTATTATAGCTATAAGTTTTGGCAAATAGAAAATTTTGATTTGAAAATACAGTTTTTCAAATACACCTGTGAACAGTAACGCTAACCACGCTCTGATGCCAGCTGTGACAGAACCGACCAATTTATACCAGATTAAGCACCGAATCCCTGCTTTCACAGAGATTGCAAGTACTTAAGCTCGTACAAACCCGGTAGTCCGGAAATCTCAAAGGATTTCAAGTCATTCAACTTTAACCAAGATCGTAATAGATTAGCGTACATGCCCACAGATTACATTCAGTTTGCACATAATTCAAATACATCGGAGTTTAGCAAAGGTCAAAATTCTGGAGCGGAAGCAACATAGTTTTGAAACACAAGTTTTTGGGTTCACAATACAGTGCCATTGCCTGATCAGTCCACAAAAGCATCAAGAGAGAATAAGAAGTGACCATGCCCTTGGTCTACTCATCACCCGTAACGGGGTACAGGCAGTTCTTGCAATAACCGTAGAAGCATTGCCCATCTGCAACAACAAGGGGATAGAACCCTGAGTACGAGAAGGTACTCAGCTAGACTTACCCGTCATAAACCAGAAATAAAGTGACACCAAGGAGTATGCAAGGCTGTATCTGGGGTTGGCTTTACTTACCTTTTTGCATAAAAGCATTTTCATTATTAGATAATCATCATTAGAGTATTAGCAGTCAATTTTATGTAATTAACCTGATTAACTAGATTTGCACCTTATCTAGAGCAATCACTTGGCTAATTAATCAAGCAAGAGTGACTATTTCATCAATAGCCTTTCAGATTCAGTACCATAACCATCTTTAGTTCCATAAGTTACTATGGTAACACATGCTCAGTCAAGTTACTCACTATCCAGGAGCGATGGCGATTATAATCGATTTCTACCAGCTGGGAATAAAGATGTCGCACACTCGCCCGAACACACCCTGCCAGGTGGCCGTCGGCGACCAATTCAGGAGGTTCGAGAACACAACACCCGGGACGGTCATGGGCCCTTCTACACCAGGGGTTATCTCAATGCCAGGTCGCTCAAGCTATTGCTGCCCACGGTCATGCCAGGTCGATCAGGCCCTGCCTGCTCTCGGACCATGCTAGGTCGATCAGAATAGTTGCCCACGGTACATATAAGGCCCTGGGTGTTAGGCGTCAACATCTCCATCACCGGCTCGAAAAACCTTACTCGGCTTCACGGGAGGTACCCACACCTGCTCCGTTAAGTGATTGACGCGTTCAAAATGACCGAGGTGTGCCTTCGTCGGTTCCTAATCGACACAGACGGGAGACTACTAGCACACAGAACCCATGTCCTGCTGCTCCTACATCCCGCCCGGTCTCAAATTAATTATCACATGGTTATCTCCATGATAGCACCAGACTAAACATGTTTAGTATCCACCTATATGCGGGAGACAGGAAATCACCCGACTTTTACCAGTCTAAGCAGGCTAAGCATAAACGAGCCTAGACTTAACAGGGATATCAAGATAATAATTGCAGGTGGACAAGGATAATTTAATCAATGCAGCAACGGTGTCACTCAACTCCTATAACCTAATGCAACAAGCATATCAGGTTAACTTTGTAAACAATAACAGCAAACCGTAGGAGTAAGATGCTCCAGGGCTTGCCTCGCTCAAAGTCTGAAGGTCGGTGATCGCGGCACTCCGGCAGATCTTCAACGTCTCCTTCTAGGACCTTCTCTTCCGGCGTCTCCTCCTGACACTGCTCCTCGGGTGGCGGATCCTGAACCTCCACTACCGATCCTGCATGATGCATAACATGAATAAATAACACGAATGCACGGGGAATGCATGGTGATGCAACATGGAACAAGGCATTCAGGAGATAAACACATGTCATCTACTAAGACAACTCAGGAGATAAGCACATGTCATCTACTGCTACTCAACTGCTTAACCTACCATAATCAACTTGTTAAGCTATGTTGTCACCACATCAAAGTTTACTTAATGGGTTTACTCCCCTCCAATTACTTGCTGAAATAAATCTAATTAAACAAGCCATTAACTGCAACCCATCCTAGACAGCTTCAGAAAAATCTACAAAAATTACTGGAAGTTAACAACACATAATCTAGTCCTCTGTCCAAATTTCACCCCATTTGGATCTAGACTCCATCCACCATGAAAAAGACAAATTCTAACATGACAAGGTACTTTGAACTACACACCCTAGCAAAAAGTGTCAAACATCAGATTTCTCATTTTTCCACTGAACTTCTTAGCACATGAACAGTGTCCTTAAATTCTCAGGTTCATATTCCTCATATTTTAATTACTACAAAATAAATAAGGAAACAACATTTAACCATTTTAATTACTACTGCCAAATTATTCCACATAGCAACTCCATTTTACATTTTTCCCAGAAACTACTCCTCAACACAAACCTAACAAAACAAGAATCACATTTTTTGAGCTATACACAATTTACTATGCATTTAACCAGATTTCAGCCTAAACATAAATTAATTATAACTACACAGAAATTTATCACAAACTGGACATATCATATTTTTCATGCATAGAACTCATCACAACAAACCTAAAAGAAATTGTTTCACCTTTTTAGCATTCACAGATTGCAAGATATGAATTAAACAAGCAATTCAACATTTCTGAAAACTATTAAATCAAAACTCTGAAAAACACCCTAACCTAAACTGCTAGACGCACCCAAACTGCTGCACCCAGACTCTCTAACACGCGGGACCCGAGCCACTGACGCGCGGGCCCTCGGGTCAACGGGACCCCACCTGTCATCCCCACCGAGACAGGGGAGGAGTTGACCACGGCGGAGCTCGGCGTCGGCGACTTCTCCGGCGAAACTAACCCCACCGGCGGACTCCCCTTCTCCTTCCGCACCCGATGGTGCCCCTATTCGGCCAAGCGCATGCGCGGATCGAGCTCGCCGTCGACCATGGCGGACACGGCGGCGCGGCTCTAGCTACGCCGGCCAGCTCCGGCCTCGACGAGCCAAGCGGACTCCCGAGATCTACTCCGGCGACCTCCATAACCCTAACCCGAGGATCAGAAGCCAGGGTTCTTGCTCCGAGTGCCCGCGACCACGGCCGTGCAACTCTGGCGACCATGGCGAGCGGTGGACGGAGGCGTACTAGCACTACCAAACCCTAATCGGCCAAACCAACTCCCCCTTCTTCCTCCGCGGACCTCACCGACTCTCGAACGGGGGCTAGGGCAACATGAAACCACAGGACGGAGGCCGGCCACGGCGAACCGAGCTCGGCGGTCATGGCGGCCATGGCGGCGGCTCATCGCGGGGCTTGCCTAGGGTTTCCTATGGAGCGCTAAGGGTAGCACGAGGTGCGGGAGCTCACGGCAAAGCTTGGTGGGTGGTTGGATGGACGGTGCGGCGGCGGGACGGCACTGAACGGCAGCGGCGCTGCCGTTTTTCCCCTTTTCCGCTCGGGCTCCGGCGAGAGAGAAAGCGAGAGCGAGAGAGACAGAATGGAGGGAGTGCGGCTTCGGCAGGGGCAAGGGCGAGGTCGTGCTTGCCACGCCGCGCGCGGACGCTGCATCCTCGGCCGGATCGCGCCACGCGGCGGACGTGTTCTGCGCGCGGTCGGCCACGACACGGCCCGATTCAAACTGAATCGGTCGGATTCAGGCGACGATGGCCAACTGACGGCCGGATTTTAGTCGCGATTATCTCCTAATCCATCCGATGAAAAGCTAAACCACTTGCTCCATTGCTTAGAGCTACATGCCAGCTAAAATCTTGATTACAAGATCAAGCTTTGGTTCGACCTAGATTGCTCCTGAAAAAGCTCCAAAGATGGCTAGATGAAACTATCTTGGTCAGTTGGGGACTTAGAAAAATTTCTAAGTCTAATCTCCCCCATTTCTGCCTTGTGGGTCCTAAAACTCCTTGTTAAACCCATTTTCATGAGTTGGGCCTTAAACAACTTTTGTTCTACTCTAAATTCTACACACTTTTGGTTAAGGGCCCACAGCCATACAAAGCTTCTATCAAGAAGGTCTTAGTTAGTCAAACAAAAGGACTCCTAGAGCTCTATTAAGGCAACTAGGGTTAAAAGCTTAGTTAGCAAAAATGACCAACACCAACCTAGCTTCATTTTGACTCCTCATCAAGGTTCAACTACTTAGGAGACTTAAACACTCCACAAACAAGTCAAACAAGCATCACTTCAAGCGTAACATTACAAGTGCACACATGAAATGACACTTTACAAGAAGGAATGCAACATGAAATGATGATGCTTTATGCTTATGAGATGTCAAGTTATGCATTTAGGGTTGCTTAACACCTACGGTGTTACAGGTGCGCGGCGACGACTGAAATCGCGTGCAGAGACACACCGCGAACTGGATGTCCGGGCGTGTCGCCGTCAGGTACAGCAGCGACCCGATCATACTCCGGTCCACTGCTTCTCCCTCCTTGTCCGCATCCAGGGCCGTCGTTATCGACATGGGTGTTGGAAGAGGCTTGGCCTCACCCATATCGAACTTCTTCAGAATGTCCCGGGTGTACTTGCCCTGGTGCACAAACGTTCCTTCCTGGGATTGCTTGATTTGCAACCCGAGGAAAAATGTCAACTCGCCCATCATGCTCATCTCAAATTCCCTACTCAAAGTATCTGAAACTTGGCAACCAAAGCGTGAGAAGAACCACCAAAAATGATATCATCCATGTAAATTTGAACCAAGAGAGTATCAGTGCCTTGCTTGAGGAGAAAGAGCGTTTTATCAACACATCCCATTTTAAAACCCTTAGTAAGCAAAAAGGTTTTCAACCTATCATACTAGGCTCTAGGGGCATGTTTCAAACCATACAAAGCTTTGTGAAGTTTAAAGACATGGTTTGGAAACTTGGGATTTTCGAAACCGGGGGGTTGTCTAACATACACCTCCTCTTCTATGTAGCCATTTAAGAAGGCACTCTTGACATCCATTTGAAAAAGTTTGAAACCTTTGGATGCAGCAAAAGCCAAGAGTATCCTAATAGCCTCCAAACGTGCTACAGGAGCAAAAGTCTCCTCATAGTCTATCCCCTCCTTCTGACTATATCCCTGGGCTACGAGTCTGGCCTTGTTTCTCACAACATGGCCATCTTCTCCCTGTTTGTTTTTGAAAACCCATTTTGTCCCAATAGGATGACACTCAGAAGGTGGAGACACTAGAACCCAAACTCGATTTCTCTCAAAGTTTTCTAACTCCTCATGCATGGCATTGACCCAATCCAGATCCGTCAAAGCGTGTCCAACATACCGGGGTTCAAAATCAGCAACAAATGCAGAATGAGCAAAGTGAGAGATTTGCCTTGACCGGTTGACGCGTTCATCAATGCTGCCGATCATCTGCTGAGGCGGGTGCTGGCGCTGAATGTGACGTGGCGCCTCCCTAGCCGAAGTGGCCTCCCCCTCAACAGCAGCTGGTGCCTCCTCGGGTACAAAGGGTACCGCTCGAGGTGGCGGATCCCAGGGCCCCCAGGAAGAAGACGTGTTGGGGCCGTGAGTCGTCGTAGAAGCCGCTCTTTGCGGCACAGCAGGTGGAGGAGGTGCTGGGTCATCTATCTCTTCAGCACCTTCTTCTTCATCATCGAAAAGAGGCTCGCCAACCTCATGATCACCTGCACGCTCAAAGCAAGAAGAAGGACAAACCATGGTCTCGTCGAAGGTGACATCGGATGTCTCCATGACTCGATTAGTGTCAAGGTTAAGTACACGGTAAGCACGAGTATGAGTGCCATAACCCAAAAACACACCGTCAGAAGAACGAGACTCAAATTTGTCCAGGTTGCCTTTCTTCAATATAAAACAGTGGCAACCGAAAACTCTAAAATAACTCACCTTGGGCTGTCTACCAAAACGCAACTCATAAGAAGTCTTTTTCTAGAAAAAACTCAGAAAAATGCGATTGGAAATATAGCATGCAGTGTTCATAGCTTCGGCCCAATACCGCCTAGGAGTCCTATGCTCATCGAGCATCATCCTGGCCATCTCTATAAGGGTCCGATTCTTCCTTTCTACAACACCATTCTGAGGCGGTGTGTAGGGAGAAGAAAACTGATGCTCTAAACCTAAAGAGTCACAAAACTTCTCAAAATCCGAATTCTTGAATTCGGAACCATTATCACTCTGAATTGCTCGCATTGAGTTCAAAGGGAACTCATTCTGAAGACGCAAAATCAGATTGCGAGCAAGGGAGAAAGTCTCGGTCTTCTCAGCTAAAAAGAAGACCCACGAATATCTTGAAAAATCATCGACAACAACAAGCACGTACCACTTCCCCCCAACCGAGCTCACCCGAGCTGGATCAATAAGGTCCATGTGCAAAAGCTCTCCAGGGCGCTTAGTCATGACCTGAGTCACTGGATGGTGGGGAGCGGCTACCATCTTCCCATGTCTACAAGAATGGCAAACAAGATCCTTCTCCATGGACAACTTGGGCAATCCTCGGATTAAGCCAAGTGAGCTAAGTCTTGCAAGCAAGTCGAAGCTCAGGTGACCTAGTCTCCTATGCCACTTCCAAAGATCAGAGGAGGAAGGTCCAGCCAAAAGACATCGAGAAATTCCAAACGACTCCGAGAAATCCGCACGAAAGACTTTTCCAAAGGGCGAAATCACACAAACAAGATTGCCCCGAGGATCCAAAATTCGACTGAGATTCGGTTTAAAACGAATCTCATAGTCATCATCGAAAAGTTGCGAAACAGAAAGAAGGTTAAAATGCAAGTTAGAAACAAGTGCAACATCGCGCAACACAAAGTGCTCATTAACTCGCACAGACCCAAGAGACAGCACCTTACCTTTGCTGTTGTCGCCGAAGGTAATATACTCCTTTTCGGCGACCGGACTAAGACTGGAGAACCACTTGGCGTTTCCGGTCATGTGCCTCGAACAACCGGAATCCACCAACCAAACGTTCTCCAATCGTTTTACCTACAACAATAAAAAGACATAGGGTGAGCATACGGGCCAACACTGGGGTTAGTGAAGTAAGGAGAATACCAGTGTGGGGCCGACTGCTCAAAAGAACGGTTAGCAGAAAAACCATTTCTAGCATGCCTTCGGGGAAAGCGATCACCACGTTGAGGAAAACGTGGTCCGCTAAGGGAGGAGCGTCCATCGCGGTACTCAAAACGCGGTGGGGGAAAACGCTCAACTACAAAGCCTCCGCCATGGGGTCCATAGCCCACAACTGTAGGCTCCCGCCGGGCACACTCTCTACGCGACCTAGGCCTAGGAACTTGAGGTTTTGGACCTCTAGGCCTAGCAGCACGCCTCTGAACATTCGGCATATGCACATCATGGAAAGGATGGTACATGTCCGAGTTGTTCATCTCCCTTGCACGACGCGCCTCTCTCTTGCGTCGAAAGCAGAACTCACTCAAGTGTCCATCTCTCCCACAATGCTCACAATGGTACCTCACCGCTCTCAAAGGGGGTTGTTGGTACACACGGTTGTGGGTGTGGATCACTTTGCCCTTCTGTGGCATAAGCTCCTCCTGGATGGGTGGCATGGTGTCCAGCTTGTTTTTCAGGTGGTTGGGTTTGGGAGCCTAATGCTGGTTCTTGGGTGGAGCTCGTGGAGGTTCTTCAAACACTCCATCCTTGGTGTTAGGCTTGAGAGGCTCTTTGGGTGGAAGCTTGGTAAGTTTGGGAGTAGTGGTGGAGTTGGGCTTCTCACATGGGTTCAGACCACTCGACTCTCCAATCTTCCCAAAAGATGAAACATCAACACCCGGAGCAAAACCTACACCAGGACCTCCAGCAGCTCGCTTGAATTGGGAGATCATCATCCTGAGCTGTGGCTCACCACAAGACACCCATGACAAGATGGTCCGAAGGTATGTGTTTTCTTCCTCGGTTTGCATCTTGCCATGCTTCACATTGGCAATCTCCATCTCCAAACCCTCGCACAAAGCGCACCTAGACACAGAAGTGCTACCCGAGCTGGCCTTCTCAAGAGACTCAATCTTGGCATTCTTCTCTGCCAACTCGGTTTGCAAGCCTGGACAGGTCTTGCACGCACCCAACAGCGAAGATCTAGCCTTCAGCTCATCCACCTCTCCTACCAACGCAACATACTTACCTCTCAAAGTGAGAAGGTCAGTCATGTGCGTGGTGCACATCTCGCATTCCTCCTCATCGGTAACGACTACGGTGGACTTGACAGATTCAAGCTCCTTCACCGTATCCTCCCACTTCTGCCTAAACTCCTTGCGCTCTCTAACGGCACGCCTAAGCAACTTATCTTGACTAAGGAGCGCGGCAGTAAGTTTCTCGACCTCAGCAGAAAGCTCATCAGGGGTCTGAGATACCTGGGAGGTGTCGTCGTCGTCGTCGTTGTTCCGAGGAGTCTCCAGCTCACCATCGACCTCCTTGCCGAGGCCATGGTGCAGAAGCCGTCATCATCGGCGAAGAAGCAGAGGCCGTTTAGCTTGTCTTCGATCCTCTTCTTCTCGGACTCGTCGTCGCTTGAGCCAGCGGAGTCATCATCCGAGTCATCGACGTCGCTGAGCGTGGCGAAGAAAGCACGCTGCTCACCTTGGGCCTTCTCCAAGTACTTGGTCTTGATGTACTCCTTGTCGAAGCCGCCCTTCCGCTTGTGCTTCATGGGGACGTACTTCTCCTTGCGCTTGCTGGAGTCATACTTGTGCCCATGATCGCCCTTGCCGAAGACTTGCTTGTTCTTCTTCGGGCAGTTGGCGATGAAGTGGTTGGGGTCGCCGCACTCGTAACATCCCGAGCGTCCTCCTCCGCGGCGACGGTTCATGCGGTTGTTGTGGAACCCCGAGAACCGGTTGGCGAGCAAAGCCAACTCGTCATCCCCCATGAACTCTAGCTGCTCCTCTGTGACAGAAAGAAGAGAGGAAAGTGCAAAACCTCCAGAGGGGTTAGCAGAAGAGCCAAAAACCAAAGCCATCGACGGGCCAGAAGGATTTTCATAAGAAGCCCTCGCCATGGCATCGATCTCACTGGACTTGAGCTTACTGAAGAGCTTGTCGCACGTGAGGGTCTCATAGTTAGGCGATTCGATGATCGCCTGAACCTTGGAATCCCACACCAATCAATCAAGAGTATGCAAAAGCTTCAAAGCTCTCTCATGATCGTCAAAAGGCAACAACTCCTTGTTAGCCCTCATCCGGTTGGCAATCACCTGAAAGCGAGCGAATAAACTTTCTATGCTCTCGCCAGGCATATGTAGAAAGTTCTCATACTCTTGCTTGAACGACTCGTAGAGACGGGTTTTGACTTGAGAGGTTCCCTCGTGGAAACGCATGAGGGTAGCCCAAATCTCCCGAGCCGTAGTGAGGTGAGAAACGCGATCAAACTCACTCATGCTCAAACATGAGAAAAGAGCATTACGGGCTCGGCTATTGGCATCGTGATCATCGATCTGACGCTGAGTCACACGAGCAGCCAAGACCACATAATTGGCAGAGTTGCAAATATCCCAAATGGAAGCACCAATACTCTGCAGATAGGCCGACATGCGTATCTTCCAATACGCATAGTTCGTCCCATCGAAAAACGGCGGTTTGCCCACGCCGCGATCCATGTCGCCTTCTGTGGATCTGGAACCGGCTAAGGTGAAAGATCCTTAACCTGCTCTGATACCAATTGAAGGACCAAGAATGCACTAGCAAGGCGACAAGAGGGGGGGTGAATGGGAGCTCAAAAATTTCTCTCGAAACTTTGGCCAAATGTCCCAAGATCAACCCCCGAAAGCAACGATCAAAAACCGTGATGCCCACGACCCTTGGAAGAGGGTGGACGATCCCTAGGATCACAGCGAGGCACCACACAGTGATAACAACCCAAACACCAAAAGCACCAAGACAAGTTCGACCCTCAAAAACCAAGTCCCGAACGTAGATAGATGGCTACATCGAGAAATCCCTGAATACCTATGCTAACAAGTTGCAAAGATACCTAGAGAGGTTCCTTGGTCAACTCTAGGGCCAAACGAGAAGTCTAGAAACCAAGCGAAGAAGCCGGGAGAGCAAACGCACTAAACCGGAGGCTTCAGCCAAATCCTGGACTGTCCGGACCTGGAGTCCCGGACTGTCTGCGGTTCACTGGCGGACTGTCCGCCGGCAGAATACGCAAAACAGCAGTGCTGCTGAAGACTTGCTGGAAGTCTCCCGGACTATCCGCAAACTTCAACGGCGGACTGTCCGCCGGTCAATCAAAAACCAAACTGTCGAAGAACAAGGCCACTAGCCCGGCTCGTCCCCGACGCGCGGACTGTCCGCGACTGGGACGGCGGACTGTCCGCCAACTCCCAGTGAGGGCGATTTTGGTCGCCCTTCACCCAAATCTTCTCCAAATAGATTCAAATCAAAATCCCACGTTCCCAAACTTGGAGAGGATGATCACGGAGTAGTTAGGAGACTATCCCCAAGAAATCATCCACTCAAATCAACTCAAACACCCGGAAATAAAAAGGAGAGGAGGATGAACCGAAAAGCGCCACGAAAACGAAATCAACCTGATCTACTTGTTCGTAAGGAGTTAGATAAATTCCTTCAGTGGAAATGATCTCCTTTCAAATACGAACAAGTTGATTCAAACGGATTTTGCAAAGACGCAGTATAGGGAGAGATCAAGCGAAGGGAAAAACACGGAGAAATGAAGAACGCGAAGAACACAAACCAAAACGCGAATCAACACATCAATTTGCAACCGTGTGGCTACCACACGCTACAACAGTGAGGTTACGGCCTCACTTCCTCAAAATCTCCAGTACACAGAGGTATGGTTCTCTGCGGGAGGTTACGGCCTCACTTCCTCAAAATCTCCAGTACACAGAGGTATGGTTCTCTGTGGATCTCAGCTAGCTACAGCAGGGGATTGGGAGAGCAGGAAATCTTAGAAGCAAAGAGCAAATGACTGAGATGAAATGGGAGGAGGGTGTCTCCCTCTACTTATACTAATTCTATTTCCTACTCTACCCCTCAACTAATTACAGAGCGAACCAGCTAAACCCTAGGGTTATTCTGGACCAACTCATGGTAGGTGGTGATCCGACGGCGACGCCCGCACAACTCGTAGCGTTGCCTTGACGCAACCTCCCCATTGCCGCCACGTGCCGCCACCACTCTGCACCCCCGGTTTTGTGGCCCAAACCGGGAAACCAGCCTTTCCAGCCAACCCCCGGTTTTGAGGCCCAAACCGGGAAACCGGCCCACCAGCGCCTGAGTTTTGAGGCCCAAACTCAGCAAACCCGCAGCACCCAGGTTTTGAGGTCCAAACCTGGAAACCGTCCTCAGCCCGAGTTTTGTGGCCAAACTCAGAAACCATCCGCACCTAGGTTTTGAGGCCCAAACCTGGAAACCGTCCACTCGGTGGTTTTTCTGTGGCTCAACCACCAAACCGAGCCGTAGATGGGATGCACCGCCCGTGCACCCCGTCCATCGACACGTGTCCCCGAGTCCTCGACTCAGGCAACACATGACCGCAAGTCTTCGCTCGTCGCTGTCCCAGGCTGTCAGCCACTACAGCTGATCCTCGGGCCACCGGTCCCTCAGTCCAAGCCTCACGTCCGCCCTTCACCACTCTCGGTCCCTCGGCACGGCATGTCTCTACTTGACCTTCACCTTGCCTCTGATCACTGTATCCGTGCTCGACACCTGCACAACACAAGCCAAAGAACATGCACATCATCCCAGTTGACAATCACTCATCACTCAGAGACTCGGCATACACCCATGTATCCGCAAGCCTGGGTTTCTGTCCCCAAAAATACTTTTCCAAAATTCATTTCTATTGATTCCCGTACAGGCAAATTCCAAGTTCAGAAAGCATGAATCATCAAAGTTTAAATTCTTGCTGAACTGCTTCCACGTTAAAGCATGTTCTTCATTAAAAAACTGAAATTTTATGTGATTAGCAGATATTTGCATTGTGGCCAGGAATTCCATTGTGAGGGGAAGGATTCCCTCCTCATTAACCTTCCATGCATCTTCCCATCCCAAGGTTCGAAAAATATAGAGAAACTCATTGTCCATACCAGTGCGACTTAGCAAGTCATCGTCGATGTGGCGGGTGTGAACGAACTCCGTCTCACTGAGGATGTTCCGGGCCTGCCGTTCCCGATCACTCTGCCAGATGATATCATCGACAGAATTTAGGACGTGGATGGTCGGTCCAGCCTGGTATGTGGGCGGAGAGTTCCAATCCACCGACATTTCGTTGGTGGATGGAGTACCCCTCCCGACACTCTCCTCATCACTCCTAGCAAAGCAAATGTCAGTGTTTGCCCTCGACGAACTTCCCTCACCCTTACTCTTCTTCTTCTTGCCAGTGAAGAAGTTCTTGGGAGGGCCCATGACCTCCTCACTAGTGCTCAAGGTGGCTGGTGTTTTTGTGTTTTGATTGAGGTGTGGGAGCTTGCATGGGGTGTGGGTAGTATTTATAGGCTGAGGATGGGAGGGGGAAGGCTGAAAGCTTCATGCACCTGGCGTGCGCTGCAGATACATGGGTGTATGCCGAGTCTCGAGTGATGAGTGATTGTCAACGGGTTTGATGCGCATGTTCTTTGGCTTGTGTTGTGCAGGTGTCGAGCACGCAGACAGTGATCGAGGGCAAGGTGAAGGTCAAGTAGAGACGTGCCGTACCGACAAACCGAGAGCGGTGAAGGGCTGACGTGAGGCTTGGACTGAGGGACCGGTGGCCTGAGGATCACCTGTGGTGGCTGACAGCCTGGGACAGCGACGAGCGGAGACTTGCGTGGCATGGTGCTGCCTGGGTCGAGGACCTGGGGACACGTGTCGGTGGACGGGGTTCATGGGCGGTGCATCCCCTCTACAGCTTCGGTTTGGTGGTAGAGCCAGAGAAAAACCATCGGGTGGACGGTTTCCAGGTTTGGGCCACAAAACCTGGGTGTTGCGGGTTTGCCGAGTTTGGGCCTCAAAACTCGGGCTGAGAACGGTTTCCAGTTTTGGGCCTCAAAACCTGGGTGCTGGCGGGTTTCTGAGTTTGGGCCACAAAACTCTGGCGACGGACGTCGGGTTTCCCGGTTTCGGCCTCAAAACCGGGGGATGGACTTGGTGGCTGGTTTCCCGGTTTGGGCCTTAAAACCGGGGGTTGGTCATGAAGGCCTGGTTTCCTAGTTTCGGCCACAAAACCGGGGGGGCGGAGTCCATGAAAAGGAGGCGGCACATGGCGGCAATCGGTGAGGTTGCGTCGAGGCAACGCTACCAGTTGTGCGGGCATGGCCATCGGATCACCACCTACCACGAGTTGGTCCAGAATAACCTTAGGGTTTAGCTGGTTCGCTCTGTAAAATAATTAGGGGTAGAGTGAGAATTAGAATTAGGATAAGTAGGGGGAGACACCCACCTCCCAAACTATCTTAGTCATTTGCTCTTTGCACTTAGGGTTTTCCTGCTCTCCCAATCCCCTGCTGTAGCTACTGAGATCCACAGAGAATCATACCTCTGTGTACTCGAGATTTTGAGGAAGTGAGACCGTAATCTCACCATTGTAGCGTGTGGTAGCCACACGGTTGCAGATCGATGACTTGATTCGCGTTTTGTTCGTGTTCTTCGCGTTCTTCGTTTCTCTGTGATTTCCCGTCGCTCGATCTCCCTCTCTATTGTGTCTTTTCGAATTCCACTTGAATCAACTTGTTCTTTATAGTGAGGAGATCATTTCCACCGAAGGAATTCATCTAACTCCTCACGAACAAGTAGATCGGGTCGATTTTGTTTTTGTGGCGCTTTTTCGGTTTATACACCTTCCCTTTTGATTTCCCATTGATTGAGTTGTTTTGAGCGGATGATTTCTTGGGGATAGTCTCCCAACTACCTCGTGATCATCCACTCCAAGTTTGGGATCAAGGGATTTTGGTTTGGATCGATTTGGAGAAGATTTGGGTTGAGGGCGACCAAAATCGCCCTCACTAGGTGGTCGCGGACAGGCCACCGCCCACCCCGCGGACAGTCCGTGCATCGGGGCTGGTCCAGCCCAGTCGCTGGTTGCCTCTGTTGATTTGGCTCGGGACACCGGCGGACAGTGCGCCGTGCCAAAGCTCGGACAGTCCGGGACCGAGCAGGGGGACTTCAGCAGCTGTGTGTTTTTGCACTTTTGACCGGCGGACAGTCCGCCACCTGTTGACGGTCCTTAAACACCTGTTTTACCGTCAACATTTGACCCTAAAATCCACCGAAAAGGCATGAAATGTAGTCAAATAGGTTTCAAACTAACCGAATTCCACATGTCCATAGAATTTTATTTGAATGCAGGATTTGAACCAAATTTGGACATTTTGACCCACCAGGAGACAAGGCCACTCAGCAGGGCCCAAATGGGCCTAAGAGAGGTGGCGCCCGCCACCCCTAGGTGGCGCCCGCTAGCCACAAGTGGCGCTCGCCACTTGGGTTGGCCCAAGTTGCAACCCCTGCCACGTCACCGATCCGTGTGACCTCCCCACGGCCAAATCCTGGCCCTTGGTCACTAGGTCAGTGGCATCAGACGGCTCAGGAGAGAGTGGCGCAGATCAAGGCTGAATGGCGGTTGCTAGGACATGCAACCGACCTCTAAACCGCCTTGGACAACCACCTGGATGCCGTTGAAGCAGAGGCGGTCCATCCAACGGTGAGGGAGGTGGCGGCCGCCACCTAGGGCTGGCGCCCGCCACTAGGGTTAGCCCTAGGTCGGCTGGCTGCCCCTATAAGTACCCCCCTCACTCACTTGGGCTATAAATACCCCCCTGGAGGCACCTCTTCATTTACACCAACACACCAGTACCATTCCAAGCAAAGCAACACCAAGCAAGAGAAGTGAGAGTTAGGTTAGAAGCTCAGAGAGCTTAGGCAAGTAGGTAGCTAGTTGAGCAAGGCATCTTCGCCCTCGCGGTAGCGCTGCTCAAGGCTTAACTCAAGAGTAGAGGCGTGCGAGTGATCGGCCTAGAGCTGGGAAGAGTCTTCCTTCATCTCTAGTTTAGGTTTTGCTCTTGTTACTCAAGCATTTACTATATTCTATTTCATCATTTCAAGTATTACTTTATTCTACTTATCAGTATTGAGTGGTATACTTGATTGATTGCTTGAGTGCCTAGCTATCCTACAATTCAATTCACTTAGCCATAGTAGTTAATCTCTAGTGAGCTTAGTGTTTGATCTTTGCCAATAGGTTGCTTAGTTAGTTTAGTGTTTATCTTATTAAGTCAAGTGTTTGCTCTGACGTCCGCAAGGGTGTCTCTATTCAAAGCTAGGGTAGAGATAGTTAGAATATAGTTAAGCGTGGTGCTTAGTTATAGACTTACCTTCAGATACGGCTGGACCCCCAGATAGCTGTGGTAGCAAGCAGGTGGTGACAGCTGTTAACACTGGATTTTGGTCAACATTGAGAAGATGACAGGTGGACCCAACGAGCAGTGAGAAGAGCATTCGGTAGACGGCTAAGCGGTCGGTTACTCCATTCAGGAAATAGATATGGCAAGAGAAGCCGATCACGAGGATAATCGACCATGACCGTGACAGATTGAACGAGTATTCAAGAAGCAGAGGTTTCTGATCTCATTGGCCAGGAGTTGGATTTGGTGGCGTTGTGATGTGGGCAAGCATGCAAAGAAGGCAATATATATAAAGCATGCACATTTCGACGTCCACTTCTATATTTAGCATGAATGGCTTCACGATGAAGGAAAGGCTAGAAGACGGCATGCATGTCCAGTGTGCGGAGAAGGACGTATAAGGCATTCGGCAAGTATCCATGCGGTCGGCCAGTTTCCAAGGATTCGGCAACTGCTCATGCGGTCGGCTATTCTGAGAAAAGGGAGTTTCCATTGAAACGACGGAAGCGAGAGCCGATCGGGCAACAAAATTGCGACAATTAAGGGGGGCCAGCATTTTCGTACTATGACAAGTGGGCCAGCATTATGCAAGTTCGGTGAAAGCCACCGCCTGAAGGATGCGGTAGACAGCAAGTGCGGTCGGCTAATCTAATTGATTCGGCAAGGCTGTGGAGGCGGCTGGTCAGTGACGAGCGGATTCGGCAATGTGGCGCTGCGGTCGGCTACCTCAAGCTAAGTCGGTTTGCGTCAGAGGGCGACAAATGCGGCATATCAGAAGATTTAGCAACAGAGATCTCATCATTATTAGCACGTGTCGGTTATTAGAGGAAGCTTGGAGCAGAAGGCGTCATATTTTGGATAGTTTCCTAATTTTATCGTTGTAATCGTGTTCTTCTAGGACTCAGAGAACACCAGGGTATAAATATAAACCCTGAGACCATTGTAACGTCTGTTCACAATCAATACAACCAAACCGGCCCCGTGCCATCTTCGAGTCCAAGTCGTGTCGTCGTGTTCTTCGAGAGGGGCCATCGATCCGTCGACCTTCGTAAGTCCCGACAACCTTGTTATTATGTCTAGTATCGTGCGGCGAATTTAGGCATGATGCAAGTAGTCTCGTTCGTTGGTAATGGTCGTGCGGCGGATCATTACTCGATGATCGGGAAGTCTTAGTTTATGATAAGATTATGAGTAAGTACCGTGCGGCAGGCACTTACTTGGTAACCTTAGCATAAACAAGATAGTTATCGGCTCTATTAGGTTTGGCAAGATCTAATAGATTCACTAAGTTACCTTGTGTTATACGCATTATAATGTTTATTTCGTTGTAACACTTTATTGCCCAATCTAGATCTTGCTCGGTTCGGCTTCATCTTGTATAAGATCTATCCTGTCCTTTTATGATTATTTTTGTAAGGCTTTTATATGATAGATCTACTGTTTGTAATAGCCGATTCGATCATATCTAGATTGTCACGTGGTGAGGGTTCATGCACGTTAAGTATGCTTGATCTATGATATAGCTAGGTGTCGTGCGGCAGGCGCAGGCTTTAGATTAGTTTAATCATGCTTAGTTTGTACGTTCAATCCCCATGGACCACAACTCGGTTGTACAATCGAGATTGGTTAAGCTTTAACTTATATTTAATACATTATGCAAGTACAATTCTCATGCAAACGTGTTCGGCAACCTGTTATTCACGTAACTCTGTTCATATTGCCGAACAATCTTTAGACCTGTTGGCAGATAGCTTTCATAGCTATATGTCGTCGTAAGTGGCTTCAGGGCCGTATATTTTGGAACTGTCTGGTCATACCCGGCATGTTCCAGCTTTGTATTTAACAGTTTCTTTCCCTTGTTAGTTGCAGGGCAAACTGACTGGCATGCACCGGACTTCTGAGCACCCGGGCCACGTTTGAAGCCAGCTCCTTCGGCTTGCTGTGTGTTGGCACAGTGCGCCACTTTTTGTGTCAACAACAGCCCTGTGCGCCTTGAATTTCACCATGTAGTTGACCCAGTTTAATAGTAAGGCTCGTTGTGCTAGCGTTCAACCTAAGTAAGTGGTAAAGGCTAGTACGCCTCGATACTTGACAAGATAGGAATAAAACTATACTTAACTTAGTTGCTTTATTGTCTTTTGCCTGCCCTGCTTCGTAACTATCTTGCTTCGTAGTTATCTTGCTTGGTAGTTATCTAGGATTAGTTATTAGTAGTTAGTAGTTATCATTAGTTATCCTTAGTTATCATATTTCCCTTCAACTACCTATTCATCCACCTTACCTTAGCCATCCATTTCATCCTTACCTATCCATCCATATATTCTTTCTAGCCTTCCATCTTCCCTTCTCCCCTTTTCTCTTTTCTCTTTTCTTCAACTCTCATCCCTTCCTTGACTCAACTCATTCACCACCCTAGCCTTCCCTTGGGATCAAATAAATCGACACCTGGTACTCCCAGGCGAAGTGCTACTACGATAGTTCTGTGCGCTTGCAGAATCTCCTCCTGGTAGATTGCATTCTCTCTAGCTAGCTCCTACTAGTGTCGGGATTGACAACCCCGCTTGGCATTAGTAGATAGCTGCTTTAGCTTCACTCCTTTAGGTATAGTGACCGGTCTTGCTTCAAGCACTTCTGACGCCGTTGCCGAGGATAGACTCCATAGTCTACTCCTAGTGACAACATTAGCAAGTGCCAACAAGCATTCCTGGGCCGTTACCGGGGATAGTTGCCTAGCACTATCTTTAGTGAAGCTAAGAACTACCAACACCACCAGAGTGCGGACAGTCCGCAGTAGGGGCGGACAGTCCGGGATCCTGCTGAGTGTTGTGTTTTAGTGCGTTTGCTCTCCCGGCTTCTTCGCTTGGTTTCCGGACTTCTCGTTTGGCCCTAGAGTTGACCAAGGAACCTCTCTAGGTATCTTTGCTACTTGTTAGCATCGGTATTTGGGGATTTCTCGACGTAGCCTTCCATCTACATTTGGGACACGGTTTTTGAGGGTCGAACTTGCGCCGGTGCTTTTGGCGTTTGGTTCGCTATCACTTTGTGGTGCCTCAGTGTGATCCTAGGGATCATCCACCCTCTTCTAAGGGTTATGGGCATCACGGTTTCGATCGAAGCTTTCGGGGGGTGATTTTGGGATATTTGGCCAAAGTTTCGAGAGAAATTTTTGTGGCTCCCATTCACCCCCCTCTGGTCGCCTTGCTATTGCTTTCTCGGTCCTTCAATTGGTATCAGAGCGGGTTAAGGATCTTCCACTTTAGCCGGCTCCAGATCCACCGAAGGCGACATGGATCGCGGCGTGGGCAAACCGCCATTTTTCGATGGGACGAACTATGCGTATTTGAAGATACGCATGTCGGCCTATCTCCAGAGCATGGGCTCTTCTGTTTGGGAGATTTGCAACAAAGAGGATTACGTAGTCCTGGCTACTCGTGTCACTCAGCTTCAGATAGATGAGCACGATGCCAATAGCCGAGCGCGTAACACTCTTTTCTCCTGTTTGAGCATGTCCGAGTTTGATCGCGTTTCTCACCTCCCGACGGCTCGTGAGATTTGGGAAACCCTCATGCGCTTCCATGAGGGAACCACTCAAGTCAAATCCCGTCTCTACGAGTCGCATAAGCGGGAGTATGAGAACTTTCGACATATGCCTGGCGAGAGCATAGAGAGTTTATTCGCTCACTTTCAGGTCATTATCAACAAGATGAGAGCGAACAAGGAGCTGTTGCCTTTCGACGATCATGAGAGGGCTTTGAAGCTTTTGCATACTCTCGATCGGTCGGTGTGGGACTCAAAGGTCCAGGCGATCATCGAATCGTCTAACTATGAGACCCTCACTTGCGACGAGCTCTTTAGTAAGCTCAAGTCTAGTGAGATTGACGCCATGTCGAGGGCTTCTTATGAAAATCCTTCTGGCCTGACTATGACTTTGGTTTCTGGCTCTTCTGCTAACCCCTCTGGAGGATTTGCACTCTCTTCTCTTCTTTCTGTTACAGAGGAGCAGCTGGAGTTTTTGGGGGATGACGAGTTGGCTTTGCTTGCCAACCGGTTCTCGCGGTTTCACAACAACCGCATGAACCGTCGCCGCGGAGGAGGACGCTCGGGATGTTTCGAGTGCGGTGACCCCGACCACTTCATCGCCAACTGTCCCAAGAAGAAGCACACATCTGGGAAGGGCGATCATGGGCACATGTATGACTCCGGCAAGCGCAAGGAGAAGTACGTCCCCGCGAGGCACGAGCGGGGGGGGGGGGCGGCTTCGACAAGGAGTACATCAAGAAGAAGTACTTGGAGAAGGCCCAGGCTAAGCAGCGTGTGTTCTTCGCCACGCTCAGCGACGTCGACGGCTCGGATGACGACTCCGCTTGCTCAAGCGACGATGAGTCCGAGAAGAAGAAGAGGATCGAGGACAAGCTGAACGGCCTCTGCTTCTTCGCCGATGACGAGGGCTTCTGCACCATGGCCCTTGGTGATGAGGTCGACGGCCAGCTGGAGGACACCCCTCGGAACGACGATGACGACGACACCTCCCAGGTATCTCTGACCCACGACGAGCTTTCTGCTGAGGTCGAGAAACTTACTGCCGTGCTTCTTAGTCAAGACAAGCTGCTTAGGCGTGCTGCTAGAGAGCGCAAGGAGTTTAGGCAGAAGTGGGAGGACACGGTGAAGGAGCTTGAGTTTGCCAAGTCCACCATGGTCGTTTCTGAGGAGGTTGAGTGCGAGATATGCACCAAGCACATGACTGACCTTCTCACTTTGAGAGGTAAGTATGCTGCTTTGGTTGGAGAGGTGGATGAGCTCCGGGCTAGACCCGTGTTGTTGGGTGCGTGCAAGTCTTGTGCAGGCTTGCAATCCGAGTTGGCAGAGAAGAATGCCAAGATTGTGTCTCTTGAGAAGGCCAGCTCGGGTAGCACTTGTGTGACTAGGTGTGCTTTGTGCGAGGGTTTGGAGATGGAGATTTTGAACGTAAAGCATGACAAGATGCAAACCAAGGAGGAAAACACATACCTTCAGACCATCTTGTCATGGGTGTCTTGTGGTGAGCCGCAGCTTGGGATGATGAGCTCCCAGTTCAAGTGTGTTGCTGGAGGTCCTGGTGTAGGTTTTGCTAAGGGTGTTGATGTTTCTTCTTTTGGGAAGATTGGAGAGTCGAGTGGTCTTAACCCCATTGACAAGCCCAACTCCACCACTACTCCCAAGCTTACCAAGCTTCCACACAAAGAGCCCCTCAAACCTAACACCAAGGATGGAGTGTTTGAAGAACCTCCACGAGCTCCACCCAAGAACCAGCAATGGGCTCCCAAACCCAACCACCTGAAAAACAAGCTGGACAAAATGCCACCTATCCAGGTGGAGCTTATGCCATAGAAGGGCAAAGTGATCCACACCCACTACCGTGAGTACCAACAACCCCCTATGAGAGCGGTGAGGTACCATTGTGAGCACTGTGGGAGAGATGGACACTTGAGGGAGTTCTGCTTTAGGCGCAAGAGAGAGGAGCGCCGTTCCAGGGAGATGAACAATTCGGACATGTACCATACTTTCCATGATGTACATGTGCCGAATGTTCAGAGGAGAGCTCCGAGGAGAGCTGCTAGGCCTAGAGGTGCAGTGCCTCAAGGTCCTAGACGTCAAGGAGGTGTTGCCCAACGGGGTCCTGACTTTGCAGGATACGGACACCGTGGCGGAGGCTTTGTTGAGCGTTTCCCCCACCGCGTTTTGAGTATCGCGATGGACACTCTTCTCTTAGCGGACCACATTTTCCTGTGCGTGGTGATCGCTTTCCCCGTAGGCATGCTAGGAATGGTTTTTCTACTAACCGTTCTTTTGAGCAGCCGGCCCAACACTGGTACTCTACCTACTTCACTAACCCCAGTGTTGGACCGTATGCTCACCCTATGTCTTTTTATTGATGTAGGTAAAACGATTGGAGGACGTTTGGTTGGTGGATTCCAGTTGCTCGTGGCACATGACCGGAAACGCCAAGTGGTTCTCCAGTCTTAGTCCTGTTGCCGGAAAGGAGTTTATCACCTTCGGCGACAATAGTAAAGGTAAAGTGTTGTCTCGTGGGTCGGTGCGAGTTAATGAGCACTTTGTGTTGCGTGATGTTGCTCTTGTTTCTAACTTGCATTTTAACCTTCTTTCTGTTTCGCAACTTTTTGATGATGACTATGAGATTCGTTTTAAACCGAATCTCAGTCGCATTTTAGATCCTCAGGGCAATCTTGTTTGTTTGATTTCGCCCTTTGGGAAAGTCTTTCGTGCAAATTTCTCGGAGTCGTTTGGTATTTCCCGCTGTCTTTTGGCTGGTCCTTCCTCCTCTGATCTTTGGAAGTGGCATAGGAGACTAGGTCACCTGAGCTTCGACTTGCTTGCAAGGCTTAGCTCACTTGGCTTAATCCGAGGATTGCCCACGTTGTCGATGGAGAAGGATCTTGTTTGACATTCTTGTAGACATGGAAAGATGGTTGCCGCTCCCCACCATCCAGTGACTCAGGTCATAACACAGCACCCGGGAGAGCTTTTACACATGGACCTTATTGGTCCGACTCGGGTGAGCTCAGTTGGGGGAAAGTGGTACGTGCTTGTTGTTGTCAACGATTTTTCAAGATATTCGTGGGTCTTCTTTTTGACTGTGAAGACTGAGACTTTCTCTTTTGCTCGCAATCTGATTTTGCATCTTCAGAATGAGTTCCCTACGAACTCGATGCGAGCTATTAGAAGTGATAATGGTTCCGAATTCAAGAATTCAGACTTTAAAAAGTTTTGTAACTCTTTGGGTTTGGAGCATCAGTTTTCTTCCCCATACACACCGCCACAAAATGGTGTTGTAGAGAGGAAGAATCGGACCCTTGTAGAGATGGCCAGGACGATGCTCGATAAACATAGGACTCCTAGGCGATATTGGGCCGAAGCTATGAACAATGCATGCTATATTTCCAATCACATTTTTCTCCGAGCTTTCTTGAAAAAGACTTCTTATGAGTTGCGTTTTGGAAGACAACCCAAGGTGAGTTATTTTAGAGTTTTTGGTTGCCACTGTTTTATACTCAAGAAAGGCAACCTGGACAAATTTGAGTCTTGTTCTTCTGACTGTGTATTTTTGGGTTATGACACTCACACTTGAGATTATCGTGTACTTAACCTTGATACTAACCGAGTCATGGAGACATCCTATGTCACCTTCGACGAGACCATGTTTTGTCCTTCTTCTCGTTTTGAGCGTGCAGGTGATCATGAGGTTGGTGAGCCTCTTTTTGATGATGAGGACGGGGGTGCTGAAGGTATGGATGATCCAGCACCCCTCCACCTGCTGTGCCGCAAGGAGCGGCGTCTACTATGACTCACGGCCCCGACACTTCGTCTTCTTGGGGGCCGTGGGATCCGCCACCTCGAGCTGTACCTTTTGTACCCGAGGGGGCACGAGCTGCTATTGATGGGGAGATCACTTCTGCTCGGGAGGTGCCATGACACATTCAGCGCCAACACCCGCCTCAACAGATGATCGGCAGCATTGACGAACGTGTCACTCGGTCCAGGTCACAACAAATCTCTCACTTTGCTCATTCTGCATTTGTTGCTGATTTTGAACCCCGGGATGTTGGACACTCTTTGACGGATCCGGATTGGGTCAATGCCATGCAGGAGGAGTTAGAAAATTTTGAGCGAAATCGGGTTTGGGTTTTGGTTCCACCTCCTCCAGACTGTAATCCTATTGGGACAAAATGTGTTTTCAAAAACAAACAAGGAGAGGATGGCCACATTGTGAGAAACAAGGCCAGACTTGTAGCTAAGGGTTATAGTCAGAAGGAGGGGATAGACTATGAGGAGACTTTTGCTCCTGTAGCTCGTTTGGAGGCTATTAGGATACTCTTGGCTTTTGCTGCATCCAAAGGGTTTAAACTTTTTCAAATGGATATCAAGAGTGCCTTCTTAAACGGCTACATAGAACAAGAGGTGTATGTCGAACAACCACCCGGTTTTGAAAATCCCAAGTTTCCAAACCATGTTTTTAAACTCCACAAAGCTTTATATGGTTTGAAACAAGCCCATAGAGCCTGGGATGATAGATTGAAAACCTTTTTGCTAGCTAAGGGTTTTAAAATGGGATGTGTGGATAAAACGCTTTTTCTCCTCAAGCAAGGCAAAGACACTCTCTTGGTCCAGATTTACGTGGATGATATCATTTTCGGTGGTTCTTCTCACGCTTTGGTCACCAAGTTTGCAGATACTATGAGCAGGGAGTTCGAGATGAGTATGATGGGCGAGCTGACATTCTTTCTCGGATTGCAAATTAAGCAATCCTAAGAAGGGACGTTTGTGCACCAGGGCAAGTACACCAAAGACTTGCTGAAAAGGTTCGATATGGGTGAGGCCAAGCCTCGTCCAACACCCATGTCGACCACGACGGCCCTGGATGTGGATGTGGATGGAGAAGCTGTGGACCAGAAGGAGTACCAAAGTATGATTGGGTCGCTGCTCTACCTGACGGCGACACGCCCGGACATTCAGTTCGCGGTGTGTTTGTGTGCGCGCTTTCAGGCGTCGCCGCGCACTTTGAAGGACCGAGAAGCAACCAGAAAGCGACCAGAGGGGGGGTGAATGGGAGCTTCAAAATTTCCTTTCGGAAACTAGTAGCCACTGTCCCGAGAATCACCCCAAAAGACAAACCCTAGAGCTTGCTAATGTCCACGACCCTAGATGTAGGGTGGATGCTTCCAAGAAGCACAGCGGGACACTACACAACTCTAGAAAGCCAACGCAAAAGACGGAAACCAAGTCCGACAACGAACGAACGAACCGCGAACGAAACAGCGCAAAACAGTCACGACCGGACTCTGATCAGCGTCTGGTCATGAGGGACCGGACGCGTCCGGTCACAAAAAAACCGATCTGGGACCTTACTGTTTCTAACCGGACTCACAGTGGGAGCGTCCGGTCGTCTGAAAAACCCCGATGAACAGTAATGACTGAGCGTCCGGTCAGTGATCAACAGATGCGTCCGGTCAACACACAGAAAAGAGCTGCGAAGAACATTCAACGACCGGACTCTGACCGTGCGTCCGGTCAGCCCGAGTCGAGCGTTCGGTCACCACGACAGCAGCCTGTTCGTCCACCGATTCGACTCGATCTCACCTAAAACGAATCCTCTAGGGATCAAACTTGGTGAGAAGAGTCAAAAGGAGTATAGTGAGCTATCCCTAAGAGATCATGGCTCGAACCTATCTCCAAATCGATGAATCGAAGAATTTCGAGGGAAAGGAGAAAACTTGACCCGAAACAAAAATCGATCGATCTCCTAGACCGTGAGGTTAGAGGTGAATTCCTTCGGTGGAAAGAAGTGCCTCACGATCTAGAACAACTTGGTTCAAATGGTTTTGCAAAAGATGAACCGAGCAAAGAGATCAAGCGACGGGAAAATCGTGGAGAAAAAGGATTCCGCGAAGAACACGAACGAAACGCGAATCACAACCACGAACTGCAACCGTGTGTCTACCACACGCTACAACAGTGAGATTATGGTCTCACTTCCTCAAAATCAACAGTACACAGAGGCAAGTGTCTCTGCGGATCTCAGCTAGCTACAGCAGGGGATGGGAGAGCAGGAAACCCTAAGTGCGAAAGAGCAAATGACTGAGATTCATGGGAGGAGGGTGTCTCCCGATGACTTATCCTACTACTAGCCTAAGTCTATTTCCTACTCTACCCCTCTCTATTCTAATTACAGAGCGAACCAGCTAAACCTTAGGGTTATTCTGGACCAACTCGGTGGTAGGTGTATCCGACGGCCACGCCCGCTCGACTCGAAGCATTGCCTCGACGCAACCTCCAGATCGCCGCCACGTGCCGCCCTCGCTCTGCACCCCCGGTTTTGTGGCCCAAACCGGGAAACCAGCCTTTTCCAGCCAACCCCCGGTTTTGAGGCCCCAAACCGGGAAACCAGCCCACCAGCATCTGAGTTTTGAGGCCAAACTCAGCAAACCCTCAGCGCCCAGGTTTTGAGGCCCAAACCTGGAAACCGTCCTCAGCCCGAGTTTTGTGGCCAAACTCGGAAACCCTCAGGCCGAGTTTTGTGGCCAAACTCGGAAACCGTCCACGCCCAGGTTTTGAGGCCCAAACCTGGAAACCGTCCATCCGATGGTTTTTCCCTGGCTCTACCACCAAACCGACGTCGTAGATGGGATGCACCTCCCGTGCACCCGGTCCACCGACACGTGTCCCCGAGTCTACGACTCAGGCAACACATGACCGCATTTCTTCACTTGTCGTCGTCACAGGCTGCCAGCCACCACAGCTGATCCTCGGGCCTCTGGTCCCTCAGTCGAAGTCTCACGTCCGCCCTTCACCGCTCGGTACCTCGGCATGGCACGTCCGCCGCACGGCACGCCCATCCTTCACCGCACCCGGTCCGTCAGCACGGCACGTCTCAACTTGACCTTCACCTCGCCGTCGATCACTGTATTCGGGTTCGACACCTGCACAACACAAGCCAAAGAACATGCGCATCATCCCAGTTGACAATCACTCAACACTCAGAGACCCGACATACACCCATGTATCCGCAATCTCCCCCTTGATGAGTGCATTGTCAACTACTCACACAAAACATAATGAAAAGAAGAATAAGGAAGAAGGAGGAAGGAGAAGGTGAAAACTCAACCAAATGACCCAAAAGCATAGCAAAGCCGAAGAAGGTCAAGTGGAAAGAGCGAAAGAACTTGGTCCCCAAAGACATGGGCAACGGCTCGACGCAGCCAAGTAAAGCAAAGCTAGCCCTCAAGAAGAGGTAGAACAGGCTCAACACCGCTAGCAGATAGTAATTGGAAACTCCAGAGAAAAGAGCTCAAACCAATTGAAGCCGAATGAAAATCGAAGCAAAATGCTAGTCCCTCAAGATAGAGGCACAGAGGCTCAACACAACTAGCAAAGTAAGCTCGAAACCACTGCCTTTCGGCCAAGCACGCTCTGAACCAATTGGAATGACTCCAAACTAAAAGAGAACCAATCGAAGACAAAATGCCCTGAAAATGTTTGCTAGTTCCTCAAGACAGAGGCAAAGGCTCAACACAACTAGCAAACTCCCCCTCGACAAGTGCAAGCAACTAGGAAAAACCCCCTTAGGTCCAACATGAGAGAAGCACAAAGATTTGAAATTCTCCCCCTTGACGAAAACTCCCCTTAGTTGAACATCCAGGAGACATATGATTTGCAATTTCTCCCCCTTAGTTGAAAATGCACTAATCAAGAAAAGTCATCAAGGCAAGAAAATCCTCCTTCCAACATGCATATGAAGTCAGAAATGCAAGTTAGCAGCTTCAGGCATATAATCAAAAGAGTGCAAGAATGCTCTAAACAGTATAACTCCAATGACTCAACTAAGCACTCAAATAGCGAAGGCTCAAACTGATCACACATACGAAATATGAACACATGAGCATGTGAGCAGTCTTTAGCCAAAAAGATAGTCACCATCAAAATAGCACTACCCATGTATAGACAGGAATCCAAACAAGTGCTAAACATGTATACAAGGTGAACTACCCCTAGCCAAGTTCAATCATCATGCATAGGAATGAAGCATATACTTGTGATTTCATTTTTATATCGGAGTTGCAGCGGTGAATTTACACATGTTTAATTTCAGCATGTGATTGCGAGAGGTTGAAAGCTTGTCTTTGCCTAACTTTTCAACCGTGCGAAGCCTATGCATATGCAATCAGAAGCTTAAAGCAACGGTTTCGGTCATACACTACACAGCTCAAGTTTAACTCAAAGTGCAATGAGAAACAGTCTCGATACCGTGAGGTGTTGACAAGCAATCCCATCTCGATCTTTTCATTTCACTAAAACTTGGTTCAAACTTTAAACATGATATGAACAGACCAAGCAAGTGAATGACTCATAACTAGAGACATAGCAACCTAGCATATATGAAAAGCATGAATGGACTCAACACATCCTACACATGCTAGTTGCATATCTCAATGGTGAACATTTTCAGATTTTATATGCATTAAGTAAATTCACCATTCCAAAAATAGCTCAGCTCATAACATGTACTAGTGATCAGGAAGAGCATAAGCTACAAGCATTCATATAAGCATCGGAGCATACTAAATAGAGCATAGTTACATTCTAGTGATTTAAACATGAAGCTCAGAATGTAAATGCGTATGCTGAAATGCAAAAAGATAAGAAAGACAAGAGAGTCAGTCAAATATACAAGATCCAAAATGTTTCCCCCATCTAAAAGGGGAAACACACACCAAGCTCCCTCAACCGATTAAAGGTTGATTCGTCTAAAGGCTTGTGAAAATATCAGCCAGTTGATGATGAGTATCGACATGGCGAAGATCGATATCACCCTTCTCCTGGTGGTCTCGCAGAAAATGAAAGCGCACATCAATGTGTTTGGTCTTCGAGTGAAGCACGGGGTTCTTAGCAACGCTAATGGCACTCGTGCTGTCACAAAGCAAAGGCACGCGAGAAAGCTCAGACAAAAATCACGCAAAGTGGCCATCATCCAAAGCAACTGGGAACTGCAGCTAGCCGCAGCAAATATTCAGCCTCTGTAGTGGACTGAGCGACACTAGACTGCTTGCGAGAAGACCACGAAAACAAGAGAAGAACCAATAAATTGGCAAGTCCCAGAAGTGGACTTGCCTCAATACGGCAACCAGCAAAATCGGCATCGAATAACCGCAAAGGGAGAGGGTGGTGAGGAAGCAGAATACCAAATCCCGAACTCAGGCGTGAAACGAAGGTACCTGAATATGCGCTTCACTGCCTGACGGTGAGAGGTGCGCGGCGACGCCTGAAAGCGCGCACACAGACACACCGCGAACTGGATGTCCGGGCGTGTCGCCGTCAGGTAGAGGAGCGACCCGATCATGCTGCGGTACTCCTTCTGGGTCCACTGCTTCTCCACACATCCGCATCCAGGGCAGTCGTCGTCGACATAGGGTTGAAGAGGGCTTGGCCTCACCCATATCGAACCGCTTCAGCAAGTCCTTGGTGTACTTGCCCTGGTGCAAAACGTCCCCTCTCGGGATTGCTTATTTGCAACCCGAGAAAGAATGTCAGCTCGCCATCATGCTCATCTCGAACTCCCTGCTCATAGTATCTGCAAACTTGGCAACCAAAGCGTGAGAAGAACCACCCAAAATGATATCATCCATGTAAATCTGGACCAAGAGAGTGTCTTGCCTTGCTTGAGAGAAAGAGCGTTTTATCTACACATCCCATTTTAAAAAACCCTTAGCAAGCAAAAGGTTTTCAAACTATCATACTAGGCTCTAGGGGCTTGTTTTCAAACCATATAAAGCTTGTGGAGTTTAAAAACATGGTTTGGAAACTTGGGATTTTCAAAACCGGGGGGTTGCTCAACATACACTTCCTCTTCTATGTAGCCGTTTAAAGAAGGCACTCTTGACATCCATTTGAAAGAGTTTAAAACCTTTGGATGCAGCAAAAGCCAAGACTATCCTAATAGCCTCCAAACGAGCTACAGGAGCAAAAGTCTCCTCATAGTCTATCCCCTCCTTCTGAACTATAACCCTTTCGCTACAAGCCTGGCCTGTTTCTAACAACGTGGCCATCCTCTCCTTGCTTGTTTTTGAAAACCCATTTGTCCCAATAGGCTTACACTCAGGAGGAGGGTGGATGGAGAACTAGAACCAAACCTGATTTCGCTCAAAATTTTACACTCCTCATGCATGGCATTGACCAATCCGGATCCGTCAAAGCGTGTCCAATATCTCGGGGCTCAAAATTAGCAACAAAGCAGAATGAAGCGAAGTGTGAGATTTGCTGTTGACCTGGACCGAGTGACTCGTTCGTCGATGTTGCCGATCATATGCTGAGGCGGGTGCTGGCGCTGGATGTGTCGTGGCGCCTCCCGAGCTGAAGTAGCCTCCCTCAACAGCAGACTGGTGTCTCCCGGTACAAATGGTACCGCTCGGGGGGCGGATCCCACGGCCCCCAGGAAGAAGAGGTGTCGGGCCGTGAGTCATCGTAGAAGCCGCTCTTTGCGGCACTGCAGGTGGAGAAGGTGTTGGGTCATCTATCCCTCAGCACATTCTTCATCATCATCAAAAAGAGGCTCGCCAACCTCATGGTCACCTGCACGCTCAAAGCGAGAAGAAGGACAAACCATGGTCTCGTCGAAGGTGACATCGGATGTCTGCATGACTCGGTTAGTGTCAAGGTTAAGTCACGATAAGCTCGAGTGTGAGTGCCATAACCCAAAACAACCGTCAGAAGAACGAGACTCAAACTTGTCCAAGTTGCCCTTTTTGAGTATAAAACAATGGCAACCAAAAACTCGAAAATAACTCACCTTGGGCAGTTTGCCAAAACGCAACTCATAAGAAGTCTTTTTTAGAAAAGCTCGGAGAAAAATGCGATTGGAAGTGTAGCATGCAGTGCTCATAGCTTCGGCCCAGTATCGCCTAGGAGTCCTATGCTCATCGAGCATCGTCCTGGCCATCTCAACAAGGGTCCGATTCTTCCTATTTACAACACCATTCTGAGGGGGTGTGTAGGGGGAAGAAAACTGATGCTCTAAACCCAAAGAGTTACAAAACTTCTCAAAATCCAAATTCTTGAATTCGGAACCATTATCACTCCGAATTGCTCGCATCGAGTTCAAAGGGAACTCATTCTGAAGACGCAAAATCAGATTGCGAGCAAAGGAGAAAGTCTCGGTCTTCTCAGCTAAAAAGAAGACCCATGAATATCTCGAAAAGTCATCAACAACCACAAGCACATACCACTTCCCCCCAACCAAGCTCACCCGAGCCGGACCAACAAGGTCCATGTGCAAAAGCTCTCCAGGGCGCTTGGTCATGACCTGAGTCACTTGATGGTGGGGAGCGACAACCATCTTCCCGTGTCTACAAGAGTGGCAAACAATATCCTTCTCCATATGCAACTTGGGCAATCCTCGGATTAGGCCAAGTGAACTAAGCCTTGCAAGCAAGTCGAAGCTCAAATGTCCAAGTCTCCTATGCCACTTCCAAAGATCAGAGGATGAAGGTCCAGCCACAAGACAACGAGAAGTGCCAAAAGACTCTGAGAAATTCGAACAAAAGACTTTTCCAAAGGGCGAAATCAAACACACAAGATTGCCCTGAGGATCCAAAATACGACTGAGATTCGGTTTAAAACGAATCTCACAGTCGTCGTCAAAGAGTTGCGAAACAGAAAGAAGGTTAAAATGCAAGTTAGAAACAATAGCAACATCGCGCAACACAAAGTGCTCATTAACTCGCACGGACCCGCGAGACAATACCTTACCTTTGCTATTGTCGCCGAAGGTTATGTACTCCTTTCCGGCAACAGGGCTAAGGCTGGAGAACCACTTGGCGTTTCCGGTCATGTGCCTCGAGCAACCGGAATCCACCAACCAAATGTCCTCCAACCGTTTTACCTACATCAATAAAAAGACATAGGGTGAGCATACGGTCCAACACTGGGGTTAGTGAAGTAGGAAGAATACCAGTGTTGGGCCGGCTGCTCAAAAGAACGGTTAGCAGAAAAACCATTCCTAGCACGTCTACGAGAGGAGCGATCACCACGTAGAGGAAAACGTGGTCCGCTAAGGGAGGAGCGTCCATCGCGATACTCAAAACGCGGTGGGGGAAAACGCTCAACTACAAAGCCTCCGCCACAGGGTCCATAGCCTACAACTGCAGGCTCCCGTCGGGCACGCTCTCTACGAGGCCTAGGCCTAGCAACTTGAGGCACTGCGCCTCTAGGCCTAGTATCTCTCCTCGGAGCTCTCTGCTGCCTAGGCCTGGGAACTTGAGGTTCTGGACCTCTGGGCCTAGCTGCTCTCCTCGGAGCACTCCTCTGAACATTCGGCGCATGTACATTATGAAAAGAATGGTACATGTCCGGGTTGTTCATCTCCCTAGCACGGCGCGCCTCTCTCTTGCGCCTAAAGCAGAACTCGCTCAAGTGACCATCTCTCCCACAGAAATCACAATGGTACCTCACCGCACGCAAAGGGGGTTGTTGGTATTCATGGCTGTGGGTGTGGATCACTTTGCCCTTCTGTGGCAACTCCTCCTGGATAGGTGGCATTGTGTCCAGCTTGTTCTTTAGGTGGTTGGGTTTGGGATGCCACACTTGGTTCTTGGGTGGAGATCTCGGAGATTCCTCAAACACCCCATGCTTGGTGGTAGGCTTGACGGGCTCTTTAGGTGGAAGCTTGGTCAGTTTGGGAGTAGTGGTGGAATTGGGCTTCTCACTAGGATTCAGACCACTCGACTCTCCAATCTTCCCAAAAGTAGAAAGATCAACACCCTGAGCAAGACCTACACCAGAACCTCCAGCAGCTCGCTTAAATTGGGAGATCATCATCCCGAGCTGCGGCTCACTACAAGAGACCCATGACAAGATGGTCCGAAGGTATGTGTTTTCCTCCTCAGTTTGCATCTTGCCATGCTTGACATTCGCAATATCCATCTCCAAACCCTCACACAAAGCGCACTTGGACACACAAGTGCTACGTGAGTTGGCCTCCTCAAGAGACACAATCTTGGCATTCTTCTCTGCCAACTCAGATTGCAAGACAGGACAAGTCTTGCACGCACCCAACAGAGAAGGTCTAGCCTTCAGCTCATCCACCTCTCCTACCAACGCAGCATACTTACCTCTCAAAGTGAGAAGGTCAGTCATGTGCGTGGTGCACATCTCACACTCAACCTCCTCCGACACGACCACGGTGGACTTGGCAAACTCAAGCTCTCTCACCGTGTCCTCCCACTTCTGCCTAAACTCCTTGCGCTCTCTAGCGGCACGCCTAAGCAACTTGTCCTGACTAAGGAGCGCGGCAGTAAGCTTCTCAACCTCAGCAGAAAGCTCGTCGTGGGTGAGGGATACCTGGGAGGTGTCGTCGTCGTCGTCGTCCCGAGGGGTGTGCTCCAGCTTGCCGTCGACCTCATCACCAAGCGCCATGGTGCAGAAGCCGTCGTCGTCGGCGAAGAAGCAGAGACCGTTCAGCTTGTCCTCGATCCTCTTCTTCTTCTCGGACTCGTCATCGCTTGAGCAAGCGGAGTCGTCATCCGAGCCGTCGACGTCGCTGAGCGTGGCGAAGAACGCACGCTGCTCAGCCTGGGCCTTCTCCAAGTACTTCTTCTTGATGTACTCCTTGTCGAAGCCGCCCCTCCGCTTGTGCCTCGCGGAGACGTACTTCTCCTTGCGCTTGCCAGAGTTGTACTTGTGCCCATGATCGCCCTTCCCAGATGAATGCTTCTTCTTGGGGCAGTTGGCGATGAAGTGGTCGGGGTCGCCGCACTCATAGCATCCTGAGCGTCCTCCACCGCGGCGACGGTTCATGCGGTTGTTGTGGAACCGCGTGAACCGGTTGGCGAGCATTGCCAACTCGTCATCCCCCAATGACTCAAGCTGGTCCTCTGTGACAGAAAAGAGTGACGAAAGTGCAAAGCCAACAGAGGGGTTAGCAGAAGAGCCAGAAACCAAAGCCATAGTCGGGCCAGAAGGATTCGCATAAGAAGCCCTCGACATGGCGTCAATCTCACTAGACTTGAGCTTACTAAAGAGCTCGTCGCAAGTGAGAGTCTCATAGTTAGACGATTCGATGATCGCCTGGACCTTTGAGTCCCACACCGATCGATCGAGAGTATGCAAAAGCTTTAAAGCCCTCTCATGATCGTCGAAAGGCAACAGCTCCTTGTTAGCTCGCATCTTGTTGACGATCACCTGAAAGCGAGCGAATAAGCTTTCTATGCTCTCGCCAGGCATATGTCGAAAGTTCTCATACTCCCGCTTGTGCGACTCGTAGAGACAGGATTTGACTTGAGAGGTGCCCTCATGAAAGCGCATGAGGGTGTCCCAAATCTCACGAGCCGTGGGGAGGTGAGAAACGCGATCAAACTCCGACATGCTCAAACAGGAGAACAAGGCGTTACGCGCCCGGCTATTGGCCTCATGCTCATCTATCTGAAGCTGAGAGACACGAGCAACCAGCACAACGTAATCGGCCCTGTTGCAAATCTCCCAAACAGAAGAGCCCATGCTCTGGAGATAGGCCCACATGCGTATCTTCCAATACGCATAGTTCGTCCCATCAAAGAACGGCGGTTTGCCTACGCCGCGATCCATGTCGCCTTCCGTGGATCTGGAACCGGCTAAGGTGGAAGATCCTTAACCCGCTCCGATACCAATTGAAGGACCGAGAAGCAACCAGAAAGCGACCAGAGGGGGGGTGAATGGGAGCTTCAAAATTTCCTTTCGGAAACTAGTAGCCACTGTCCCGAGAATCACCCCAAAAGACAAACCCTAGAGCTTGCTAATGTACACGACCCTAGATGTAGGGTGGATGCTTCCAAGAAGCACAGCGGGACACTACACAACTCTAGAAAGCCAACGCAAAAGACGGAAACCAAGTCCGACAACGAACGAACGAACCGCGAACGAAACAGCGCAAAACAGTCACAACCGGACTCTGATCAGCGTCCGGTCAAGAGGGACCGGACGCGTCCGGACACAAAAAAACCCTTCTGGGACCTTACTGTTTCTGACCGGACTCACAGTGGGAGCATCCGGTCTCAACCAGCCTAGCGTCCGGTCGTCTGAAAAACCCCGATGAACAGTAATGACTGAGCGTCCGGTCAGTGATCAACAGATGCGTCCGGTCAACACACAGAAAAGATCTGCGAAGAACATTCAACGACCGGACTCTGACCGTGCGTCCGGTCAGCCCGAGTCGAGCGTCCGGTCACCACGACAGCAGCCTGTTCGTCCACCGATTCGACTCGATCTCACCTAAAATGAATCCTCTAGGGATCAAACTTGGTGAGAAGAGTCAAAAGGAGTATAGTGAGCTATCCCTAAGAGATCATGGCTCGAACCTATCTCCAAATCGATGAATCGAAGAATTTCGGGGGAAAGGAGAAAACTTGACCCGAAACAAAAATCGTTCGATCTCCTAGACCGTGAGGTTAGAGGTGAATTCCTTCGGTGGAAAGAAGTGCCTCACGATCTAGAACAACTTGGTTCAAATGGTTTTGCAAAAGATGAACCGAGCAAAGAGATCAAGCGACGGGAAAATCGTGGAGAAAAAGGATTCCGCGAAGAACACTAACGAAACGCGAATCACAACCACGAACTGCAACCGTGTGTCTACCACACGCTACAACAGTGAGATTACGGTCTCACTTCCTCAAAATCAACAGTACACAGAGGCAAGTCTCTCTGCGGATCTCAGCTAGCTACAGCAGGGGATGGGAGAGCAGGAAACCCTAAGTGCGAAAGAGCAAATGACTGAGATTCATGGGAGGAGGGTGTCTCCCGACGACTTATCCTACTACTAGCCTAAGTCTATTTCCTACTCTACCCCTCTCTATTCTAATTACAGAGCGAACCAGCTAAACCCTAGGGTTATTCTGGACCAACTCAGTGGTAGGTGTATCCGACAGCCACGCCCGCTCGACTCGAAGCGTTGCCTTGACGCAACCTCCAGATCGCCGCCACGTGCCACCCTCGCTCTGCACCCCCGGTTTTGTGGCCCAAACCGGGAAACCAGCCTTTTCCAGCCAACCCCCGGTTTTGTGGCCCCAAACCGGGAAACCAGCCCACCAGCATCTGAGTTTTGAGGCCAAACTCAGCAAACCCTCAGCGCCCAGGTTTTGAGGCCCAAACCTGGAAACCGTCCTCAGCCCGAGTTTTGTGGCCAAACTCGGAAACCCTCAGCCCGAGTTTTGTGGCCAAACTCGGAAACCGTCCACGCCCAGGTTTTGAGGCCCAAACCTGGAAACCGTCCATCCGATGGTTTTTCCTTGGCTCTACCACCAAACCGACGTCGTAGATGGGATGCACCTCCCGTGCACCCCGTCCACCGACACGTGTCCCCGAGTCTACGACTCAGGCAACACATGACCGCATTTCTTCACTTGTCGTCGTCACAGGCTGCCAGCCACCACAGCTGATCCTCGGGCCTCTGGTCCCTCAGTCGAAGTCTCACGTCCGCCCTTCACCGCTCGGTACCTCGGCATGGCACGTCCGCCGCACGGCACGCCCATCCTTCACCGCACCCGGTCCGTCAGCACGGCACGTCTCAACTTGACCTTCACCTCGCCGTCGATCACTGTATCCGGGTTCGACACCTGCACAACACAAGCCAAAGAACATGCGCATCATCCCAGTTGACAATCACTCAACACTCAGAGACCCGGCATACACCCATGTATCCGCACACTTCTCACCGTCAGGCGGTCAAGCGCATTATGAGGTACCTTCGTTTCACACCTGAGTTCGGGATTTGGTATTCAGCTTCCTCCACCCTCTCCCTTTGTGGTTATTCCGAAGATGATTTTGCTGGTTGCCGTGTTGAGCGCAAGTCCACTTCTGGGACTTGCCATTTTATTGGTTCTTCTCTTGTATCTTGGTCTTCTCGCAAGCAGTCTAGTGTCGCCCAGTCTACCTCAGAGGCTGAATATGTTGCTGCGGCTAGCTGCTGTTCTTAGTTGCTTTGGATGATGGCCACCTTTCGTGATTTTGGTCTGAGCTTTTCTCATGTTCCTTTGCTTTGTGACAGCACGAGTGCTATTAGCGTTGCTAAGAACCCCGTGCTTCACTCGAAGACCAAACACATTGATGTGCGCTTTCATTTCTTGCGAGACCATTATGAGAAGGGTGATATCGACCTTCGCCATGTCGATACTCATCATCAGTTGGCTGATATTTTCACGAAGCCTTTGGACCAATCAACTTTTAATCGGTTGAGAGGTGAGCTTGGTGTGTGTTTCCCCTTTTAGATGGGGGAAACATTTTTGTTCTTGTATGATAGACTGACTCCTTACTTTAGTTTTGTTTTTGTTTTGGATAGGCTAGTCTTTGCATTTTCATCTTGCATCTTTACTTTCTGAGCTTCATGTATATACTCTTTAGAATGTGACTATGCTCTATGTAGTATGCTCTGATACTTTATGTTGATACTTGTAGGCTTATGCTCTTTCTGATCACTGATACATGTTGTGAGTTGAGCTATTTTTGAAATGGTGAATTTGCTTAATGAACATAAAACTTGAAAATGTTCACCATTGAGATATGCAACTAGCATGTGTAGGATGTGTTGAATTCACTTGTGCTTTTCATATATGCTAATGCTAGGTTGCTATATCTCTAGTTCTGAGTCACTTGCTTGGTATGTTCATATTCTGCTTAAAATTTGAACCAAGTTTTAAATGAATTGAAAAGATCGAGATGGGACTGCTTGTCAACACATCACGGTATCGACACGGTTTCTCATTGCACTTTGAGTTAAACTTGAGCCATGTAGTGTATGACCGAAACCGATGCTTTAAGCTTCTGATTGCATTTTGCATAGGCTTCGCTCGGTTGAAAAGTTAGGCAATGACAAGTTTTCAACCTCTCGCAATCACATGCTAACTTCTGAACTTGTGTTATTTCACAGCTGCAACTCCGATCTAAAATTGAAATCACAAGTTTATGCTTCATTCTATAGCATGATGTTTGAACTTTGCTAGGGGTAGTTCACCTTGTATACATGCTTAGCACTTGTTTGATTTCCTGTCTATACATGTGTAGTGCTATTTTGATGGTGAATACTTTTGGCTAAAACTGCTCACTTTTCTCATATGTTCATATTTCGTATATGGTGATCAGTTTGAGCCTTTGCTAGCTTGTTATGGATGTTGTTGAGTCATCGGACCAAAACTGCATGAAGCATTCTTTGCATTCTATCGACTATATTCCTAAAGCTACTAACTTATATTTTGACTCATATGCACTTTGGAAGGGGGAGAATTTCTCTTGTTGGCACTTTTGCTGGTGCATTTTCTAAGGGGGAGAAATTTTACTTGATGGTGCATTTTCAACTAAGGGGGAGAAGACATTCACAAATCATGACTGTGTTCAACTAAGGGGAGAAAAAAATTTTCGAAATCTTGTGCTTTCCGAGTTGAACTTAAGTTCTTCTAGTTGTGTGCACTATTTGAGGGGGAGTTTGCTCGTTTTCCTTGCTACTGAGTTTTTGAGCATTTTCAGTTGGTTCGGAGCATTTCCTGCTAGTTGTGTTGAACCTCTGTGCCTCTATCTTGAGGGACTAGCAGTCGTGTTTTGCTTCAGTTGGTATCGAGCTTTCCTGCTAGCGGTGTTGAGCCTGTTCTACCTCTTCTTGAGGGCTAGCGTTGCTTTGCTTGGTTGCGTCGAGCCGTTGCCCATGTCTTTGGGGACCAAGTTGTCTTGCTCTTTCCACTTGACCTTCTTCGGCTTTGCGATGCTTTTGGGTCATTTGGTCGAGTTCTCTTTCTTCCTTCCTCCCTTCTTCTATTTCATTATGATTTGTGTGTGTAGTTGACAATGCACTCATCAAGGGGGAGATTGCGGATACATGGGTGTATGTCGAGTCTCGAGTGATGAGTGATTGTCAATGGGTTTGATGCACATGTTCTTTGGCTTGTGTTGTGCAGGTGTCGAGCACGGAGACAGTGATCGAGGGCAAGGTGAAGGTCAAGTAGAGACGTGTCGTACCGACGGACCAGGAGCGGTGAAGGGTGGACGTGAGGCTTGGACTGAGGGACCGGTGGCTTGAGGATCAGCTGTGGTGGCTCACAGCCTGGGACAGCGACAAGCGGAGACTTGCGTGGCATGGTGTTGCCTGGGTCGAGGACCTGGGGACACGTGTCGGTGGATGGGGTGCACGGGCGGTGCATCCCCTCTATAGCTTCAGTTCGGTGGTAGAGCCAGAGAAAAACCATCGGGTGGACGGTTTCCAGGTTTGGGCCACAAAACCTGGGTGTTGCGGGTTTGCCGAGTTTGGGCCTCAAAACTCGGGCTGAGAACGGTTTCCAGGTTTGGGCCTCAAAACCTGGGTGCTGGCGGGTTTCTGAGTTTGGGCCACAAAACTCTGGCGACGGACGTCGGGTTTCCCGGTTTCGGCCTCAAAACCGGGGGATGGACTTGGTGGCTGGTTTCCCGGTTTGGGCCTCAAAACCGGGGGTTGGTCTTGAAGGCCTGGTTTCGCGGTTTCGGCCACAAAATTAGGGGGGCGGAGTTCGTGAAAAGGACAAGCAGAGCGGAGGCAGCACGTGGCGTCAATCGGTGAGGTTGCGTCGAGGCAACGCTACCAGTTGTGCGGGCGTGGCCGTCGGATCACCACCTACCATGAGTTGGTCCAGGATAACCTTAGGGTTTATCTGGTTCGTGTTGGTAGTTCTTAACTTCACTAAAGATAGAGCTAAGCACTATCCCCGGTAACGGCCCAGAAATGCTTGTTGGCACTTGCTAACGTTGTTACTAGAAGTAGACTATGGTGTCTATCCCTGGCAATGACGTCGGAAATGCTTGTAGCAAGTCCAGTCACTATACCTAAAGGAGTGAAGCTAAAGCAGCTATCTACTAATGCCAAGCGGGGTTGTCAATCCCGACACTAGTAGGAGCTAGCTAGAGAGAATGCAATCTACCAGGAGGAGATACTGCAAGCGCACAGAACTATCGTAGTAGCACTTCGCCTGGGAGTACCAGGTGTCGATTTATTTGATCCCAAGGGAAGGCTAGGGTGGTGAATGAGTTGAGTCAAGGAGGGGATGAGAGTCGAAGAAAAGAAAAGAGAAAAGGGGAGAAGGAAAGATGAAAGGATAGAAAGAATTTGTGGGAGGATAGGTAAGGATGAAATGGATGGCTAAGGTAAGGTGGATAACTGGATAGATAGATAGTTGAAGGGAAATATGATAACTAAGGATAACTAAGGATAACTAAAGATAACTAAGAGCGGCACTTGATCGATTCAACTAGGGCTTTCTAGATAAAAGGGCAGGAGCTATTATTAAAGTGATCTACTTCGGGCACCTGGGACCAACCAACTCACAAGAGTAGGCGAGTCCACCCTAAGTCCTACAGAACAGAACTAACGTGGTGGAATACGTAGGCCGGACAGGGCTGTCACCACCTGCCGGCTACCTGAAGGACCGGATAAGCGACCAGAGGGGGGTGTGAATGGGAGCTTAAAAAATTCTTTTCAGAAACTTTAAACCACTGTCCCAGAAGTCACCCCGCACGCAAGCCTAGAGCACGAATAATGTCCACGACCCTAGATGTACGGTGGATGCTTCCTAGAAGCACAGCGGGACACTACACGACTCTAGAATCCCAACGCAAAAGCCGGAAACCAAAACCGACAACGAACGAACAAACCACGGACGAAACAGCGAGAAACTGCACTGACCGGACTCTGCCTGCATCCGGTCATAGAGCACCGGATGCGTCCGGTCGTGCCAAAACAGATTTGGGAGCTTACTGGAAACGACCGGACTCACGGTTGGAGAGCGTCCGGTCGTCACCTGTGCGTCCGGTCAACTCAGGTGAACCACGTGAACAGTAGCCGAAGAGAGTCCAGTCACTGAAAGTGCAAAGCGTCCAGTCACGTGCGTCCGATCAAGTCTCAGAAAACTTGCGCGATGAGTTCAACCACCGGACGCGTCCGGTCCACCCGATGACAGCGTCCGGTCACCCCGCGACTGCCTGACTTGTTCACCGATTCGACTTGATCTCTCCCAAAACGAATCCTCAAGGGATCAAACTTGGAGAGATGAGTCACAAGGAGTATAGTGAGCTATCTCTAAGAGATCATGGCTCGAACCTATCTCCAAATCGATGAATCGAAGAATTTTGGGGCAAAGGAGCAAGAACGTGATCTGAAACAAAAATCGCTTGATCTCCTAGACCGTGAGGTTTGAGATGGATTCTTTTGGAGGAAAGAATTGTCTCACGATCTAGAACAACTTGGTTCAAGTGGATTTGCAAAAGACGTTCTAAGCAAAAAGAGATCAAGCGATGGGAAAACTAGGTGAAAAAGCAATCCGCGAAGAACACGTACAAAACGCGAATCACACCATGAGATTGCAACCGTGTGGCGAACACACGCTACAAACGTGAGATTACGGTCTCACTTCCTAAACTTCCCAAAACACAGAGACATGATTGAGATTGTTCTGTGGATCCTCTACAGCCAGGTATGATTAGAACCTAAGCGGGGGCTAAGGAGAGAGAGAGAGTGCTTAGGAGTAAAATGACTGCAAGGATAGGAGGAGAGGAGGGGTACCTCTCTTATTTATAGCCTAAACAATAATCCCCTTCTAACCCTAGGTAGATGAGCGAAACAGCCAACCCTAGGGGTATCCCGGTCCAACTCTGCTTGATGTCGATCCGACGGCCACGCGCCTTCCTCACCCTTAGCTTTGCCTCGACGCAAGCCTCAGGATGCCGCCACGTGCCGCCCTGTCGATCGCCGGGCTTTCCTCGCGGATAGCTGCGCCGCCGCGCCAGCCTCTCCACGCCGCCACGCGTCGACCGTCCTTTTTGCGGACCTCCCCCCGGTTTTGAGGCTGAAACCGGGAAACCTGGGCCTTCCCCCGGTTTTGAGGCTGAAACCGGGAAACCTGTCCTCCGGCTGAGTTTTGTGGCCCAAACTCAGAAACCCGCGCGCCCAGGTTTTGAGGCCCAAACCTGGAAACCGTCCATGCCGAGTTTTGAGGCCCAAACTCGGAAACCGGCCACCCCGAGTTTTGAGGCCCAAACTCGAAAACCGTCGATGGTAGCTTTTTGAGGCTCAGCTACCGAACCCGCGCCGTAGACGGGATGTGGTTCGCACACCCCGAGTTCCAGCACCGTTGCCGGAGCATGTCCAGCCTCCACGCCGGGCACAGTGCATTCGCCATCCTTCTCGGCCTCCCGCCAAGTGTCACGACGCCATCACCTTCCTCCCGACTCGGCCGATGCACCGCACATCCCCATGTCCTCTTGCTTGTCGACGCCACGTGCCAGCTACCACAGCTGGTCCTCAGGTCTCCTGGTCCGTCAGTCCAAGCTCCACGTTCGCCCTTCACCGCTCCCGGTCCGTCAGCACGACACATCCCTGCTTGACCTTCACCTCACCTTTGACCACTGTCTCCGAGCTCCACACCTGCACATCAACACAGCCAAGAGACATGTTGCCGGTTGATCGATCACTCATCACTCAGGAAGGGAACCACAAGGGCACATATCAACCTTGCGTTCTCAATCTCCCCATTGATGAGTGCATCGTCAACCCATAGTAACCGTAACCAAAATAAAAGAAAGTAGAATTAGGTAGAAGGAGAAAAACTCACTTGAGATGTCAAAAAGCCAAAGAAAAGGCTGAAGAAAGAACAACTCAGGATAAGCAAAGCTTGGTCCCTAAAGACATGGGCAACGGTTCGACACAACCAAGCAAGAGATCGGAGCAACAACTCATCAAGGAGCAAAACTCGATCGAAATCAGAGCACAGGACTTGGTTCCCAAAGACATGGGCAACGGCTTGACGCAACCAAGTCAAAACAAGCTAGTCCTCAAGAAGAGGCAGAAGGGGCTCAACACCACTAGCCGAAAGCTCAAATACCACCTGAAGACTGCAGATGAAACTACTACTGCTAGTGCCTCAAGATAGAGGCACAGAGGCTCAACACAACTAGCAGTAAGCACGATACCACTCAAGAATCATCAAGACAAGATGAAGACAGCTAGTCCCTCAAGACAGAGGCACAGAGGCTCGACACAACTAGCTAAAAATATCGATACCAATTGAGAAAAGAGTCTAGAAACCCATAAAAGGCAGAAGAACTCCCCCTTACTCAAAGACCACTCCCCCTCAACAAGTAAAACATAAATTGCAAATTGTCACCATAAAACAACATTTTCCCAAAATCTCTCCCTTGGACAGACTTCTCCCCCTTGGGGACAATTTGCAATCAAAAGAGAGGAAGAGGACTCAAAGAGGTCAGACGGAACTAGTTCATGCCTATCGGAGTCAGACAAATGCATATGAGTCAAGATTGCATGTTAGCAGCTTCAGGTATATACTCGAAAGAGTGAATAGATGCTCTAATGAGTGCTGATCCGATTACATAGCAACATACACAAGTGCTAGCAAAGGCTCAAACTGATCACCAAATACAAAGTATGAGATTAAAAGCCAAGTGAGCAGTTTTAAGCCATTCTGAAAGGAGTTTCACCATTAAAATAGCACTAGACATGTATAGACAGGGAGTCAACAAGTGCTAAAACATGTATACAAGGTGAACTACCCCTAGCAAAGTTCAATCATCATGCTATAGAATGAAACATAGACTTGTGTCTTCAGTTTTAATCGGAGAATTAGCAGCGGTTATTAACACAAGTTTAAAAACAGCATGTGATTGCGAGAGGTTGAAAGCTTGTCATTGCCTAACTTTTCAACCGAGCTAAGCCTATGCATACGCAATCAGAAGCTTAAAGCATCGGTTTCGGTCTTACACTACACGGCTCAAGTTTAACTCAAAGTGCAATGAGAAACAGTCTCGATACCGTGATGTGTTGACAAAGCAATCCCATCTCGATCTTTTCAATTCACTATAACTTGGTTCATTTTAAGTAGAATATGAACAATCCAAGCAAGTGAATGACTCAGAACTAGAGACATAGCAACCTAGCATATATGAAATAGCTCAAGTGACTTCAACACATCCTATACATGCTAGTTGCCAATCTTAATGGTGAACATGTATCAAAAATTTTAAGTTCATTTAGCATGTTCATCATTCTGAAAAATAGCTTAGCTCACAACCTGTATCAGTGATCAAAAAGAGCCTAAGCTACAAGCATCATCATATATCATCGAAGCATACACTAATCAGAGCATAGATTCATTCTCAAGAATATAGACATGAAGCTTGAAAATGCAAGATGTATATATGATGAAGTCAGAATCGGAGCCAAAACAAAACTCAAAAGACTCAAAACTCAAAACAAAAAGATCAGAAAGTTAGTCTATGGTACATAAACAAAATGCTTCCCCCATCTAAAAGGGGAAACACACACCAAGCTCACCTCTCAACCTAGCAAAAGTTGAGATATCCAAAGGTTTGGTGAAAATGTCCGCAACCTGGTTATGAGTGTCTACATGCCTAAGATCAATGTCGCCTTTCTCGTAGTGATCACGAAGAAAGTGAAAGCGAACATCAATGTGTTTGGTCTTGGAGTGAAGAACAGGGTTCTTTGCTACACCAATGGCAGAAGTGCTGTCACAAAGCAAAGGGACCCGACTAAAATCTAGACCAAAATCACGCAAAGTAGCAACCATCCATAAAAGCTGCGAAGCACAGGAAGCAGCGGCAACATACTCGGCTTCTGTGGTAGATTGGGCTACGTTCGACTGCTTGCGAGAAGACCACGAAACCAAAGAAGAGCCAAGAAACTAACAAGTCCCAGAAGTAGACTTGCGCTCAAGCCGACAGCCGGCAAAATCCGCATCGGAATAACCACATAGTGAAAGATTCAAAGAAGAGGAACACCAAAGTCCAAACTCAGGAGTGTATCGGAGGTACCTCATGATGCGCTTGACCGCTTGCTTGTGGGAAGTCCGAGGGGACGCCTGAAAATGAGCGCATAGACACACAGCGAACTGTATATCCGGCCTCGTCGCCGTCAGGTACAGGAGCGAGCCAATCATGCTCCTGTACTCCTTCTGGTCAACCGGCTCTCCATCTTGGTCCGGGTCCATCGCTGCAGTCGTCGGCATGGGCGTTGTAAGAGGCTTGGCCTCGCCCATGTCGAACTTCTTCAGGATGTCCTTCGTGTATTTTCCTTGATGCACGAACGTCCCATCTCGGGTTTGCTTGATTTGCAACCCGAGGAAGAAAGTCAACTCACCCATCATGCTCATCTCAAACTCCTTGCTCATTGTATCTGCAAACTTGGCAACAAGCGCATGAGAAGAGCCACCAAAGATGATGTCATCCACGTAAATCTGGACTATCAGGGTATCATTGCCTTGCTTAAGGAGAAACAAAGTCCTATCAACCCGTCCCATTTTAAAACCCTTTGAGAGTAAAAATGTTTTCAACCGATCATACCACGCTCTCGGGGCTTGTTTCAAACCATACAAAGCTTTTGAAAGTTTAAAGACATGGTTTGGAAACTTGGGATCCTCGAAACCTAGGGGTTGCCTAACATAAACCTCTTCCTCTATATACCCATTCAAGAAGGCACTCTTAACATCCATCTGGTAAAGCTTAAAACCCTTCGAAGCAGCAAAGGCTAGAAGGATTCTGATGGCTTCTAAATGAGCTACAGGGGCAAAGGTTTCCTCATAGTCTATCCCCTCTTTTTGGCAAAAACCCTGGGCTACTAGCCTAGCCTTGTTCCTCACTACCATCCCATCCTCACCCTCTTTGTTCTTGAAAACCCACTTGGTACCTATAGGGTGACATTCTGGTGGAGGTGGAACTAGGGTCCAAACTCGGTTTCGCTCAAAGTTTTCTAGCTCCTCATGCATGGCATTGACCCAGTTAGCATCAGATAGTGCGTGTCCAACATCTTTGGGCTCAAAAGAAGCAACGAATGCAGAATGAGCAAAGTGTGAGATTTCATACGCTCGCGACCGCGTGACTCGCTGGTCGATGCCGCCGATCATCTGCTATGGGGGGTGAACTTGCTGAACGCTTCGAGGCGCTTGCCTCGCCGAAGTCGTCTCCCCCTCACCAGATGTTGTCGCTCTCCCGGGTGCAGTCGGTGCTTGCTGGAGAGGTGGCTCAAGAGGACCCCAGGAAGAAGAAGTCGTGGGATCAGGTCTACGGATACATGGGTGTATGCCGGGTCTCTGAGTGATGAGTGATTGTCAACTGGGATGATGCGCATGTTCTTTGGCTTGTGTTGTGCAGGTGTCGAGCCCGGATACAGTGATCGACGGCGAGGTGAAGGTCAAGTTGAGACGTGCCGTGCTGACGGACCGGGTGCGGTAAAGGATGGGCGTGCCGTGCGGCGGACGTGCCATGCCGAGGTACCGAGCGGTGAAGGGCGGACGTGAGGCTTCGACTGAGGGACCAGAGGCCCGAGGATCAGCTGTGGTGGCTGGCAGCCTGTGATGACGACAAGTGAAGAAATGCGGTCATGTGTTGCCTGAGTCGTAGACTCGGGGACACGTGTCGGTGGACGGGGTGCACGGGAGGTGCATCCCATCTACGACGTCGGTTTGGTGGTAGAGCCAGGGAAAAACCATCTGATGGACGGTTTCCAAGTTTGGGCCTCAAAACCTGGGCGTGGACGGTTTCCGAGTTTGGCCACAAAACTCGGACTGAGGGTTTCCGAGTTTGGCCACAAAACTCGGGCTGAGGACGGTTTCCAGGTTTGGGCCTCAAAACCTGGGCGCTAAGGGTTTGCTGAGTTTGGCCTCAAAACTCAGAAGCTGGTGGGCTGGTTTCCCGGTTTGGGCCTCAAAACCGGGGGTTGGCTGGAAAAGGCTGGTTTCCCGGTTTGGGCCACAAAACCAGGGGTGCAGAGCGAGGGCAGCACGTGGCGGCGATCTGGAGGTTGCGTCGAGGCAACGCTTCGAGTCGAGCGGGCGTGGCCGTCGGATACACCTACCACCGAGTTGGTCCAGAATAACCCTAGGGTTTAGCTGGTTCGCTCTGTAATTAGAATAGAGAGGGGTAGAGTAGGAAATAGACTTAGGCTAGTAGTAGGATAAGTAGTCGGGAGACACCCTCCTCCCATGCATCTCAGTCATTTGCTCTTTCGCACTTAGGGTTTCCTGCTCTCCCATCCCCTGCTGTAGCTAGCTGAGATCCGCAGAGAGACTTGCCTCTGTGTACTGTTGATTTTGAGGAAGTGAGACCGTAATCTCACTGTTGTAGCGTGTGGTAGCCACACGGTTGCAGTTCGTGGTTGTGATTCGCGTTTCGTTCGTGTTCTTCGCGGAATCCTTTTTCTCCACGATTTTCCCGTCGCTTGATCTCTTTGCTCGGTTCATCTTTTGCAAATCCATTTGAACCAAGTTGTTCTAGATCGTGAGGCACTTCTTTCCACCGAAGGAATTCACCTCTAACCTCACGGTCTAGGAGATCGATCGATTTTTGTTTCGGGTCAAGTTTTCTCCTTTCCTCCGAAATTCTTCGATTCATCGATTTGGAGATAGGTTCGAGCCATGATCTCTTAGGGATAGCTCACTATACTCCTTTTGACTCTTCTCACCAAGTTTGATCCCTAGAGGATTCGTTTTAGGTGAGATCGAGTCGAATCGGTGGACGAACAGGCTGCTGTCGTGGTGACCGAACGCTCGACTCGGGCTGACCGGACGCACGGTCAGAGTCCGGTCGTTGAATGTTCTTCACAGCTCTTTTCTGTGTGTTGACCGGACGCATCTGTTGATCACTGACCAGACGCTCAGTCATTACTGTTCATCGGGGTTTTTCAGACGACCGGACGCTAGGCTGGTTGAGACCGGACGCTCCCACTGTGAGTCCGGTCAGAAACAGTAAGGTCCCAGATCGGTTTTTTTGTGACAGGACGCGTCTGGTCCCTGCTGACCGGACGCTGATCAGAGTCCGGTCGTGACTGTTTTGCGCTGTTTCGTTCGCGGTTCGTTCGTTCGTTGTCGGACTTGGTTTCCGTCTTTTGCGTTGGCTTTCTAGAGTTGTGTAGTGTCCCGCTGTGCTTCTTGTAAGCATCCACCCTACATCTAGGGTCGTGGACATTAGCAAGCTCTAGGGTTTGTCTTTTGGGGTGATTCTCGGGACAGTGGCTACTAGTTTCCGAAAGGAAATTTTGAAGCTCCCATTCACCCCCCCCTCTGGTCGCTTTCTGGTTGCTTCTCGGTCCTTCAATTGGTATCAGAGCGGGTTAAGGATCTTCCACCTTAGCAGGTTCCAGATCCACAGAAGGCGACATGGATCGCGGCGTGGGCAAACCGCCGTTCTTTGATGGGACGAACTATGCGTATTGGAAGATACGCATGTCGGCCTATCTCCAGAGCATGGGCTCTTCTGTTTGGGAGATTTGCAACAGGGATGATTACGTTGTCTTGGCTGCTCGTGTCACTCAGCTCCAGATCGATGAGCACGAGGCCAATAGCCGGGCACGTAACGCCTTGTTCTCCTGTTTGAGCATGTTCGAGTTCGATCGCGTTTCTCACCTCCCCACGGCTCGCGAGATTTGGGCGACCCTCATGCGTTTCCATGAGGGAACCACTCAGGTCAAATCTCGCCTCTATGAGTCGCACAAGCGGGAGTATGAGAACTTTCGACATATGCCTGGCGAGAGCATAGAGAGTTTATTCGCTCGCTTTCAGGTCATTGTCAACAAGATGAGAGCGAACAAGGAGCTGTTGCCTTTTGACGATCATGAGAGGGCTTTGAAGCTTTTGCACACTCTTGATCGGTCGGTGTGGGACTCAAAGGTCCCGGCGATCATCGAATCGTCTAACTATGAGACCCTCACCTGCGACGAGCTCTTTAGTAAGCTCAAGTCTAGTGAGATTGACGCCATGTCGAGGGCTTCTTATGAGAATCCTTCTAGCCCGACTATGGCTTTGGTTTCTGGCTCTTCTAACCCCTCTGGAGGTTTTGCTCTTTCATCTCTCTTTTCTGTCACAGAGGACCAGCTTGAGTCTTTGGGGGATGACGAGTTGGCAATGCTCGCCAACCGGTTCTCGCGGTTCCACAACAACCGCATGAACCGTCGCCGCGGAGGAGGACGCTCAGGATGCTATGAGTGCGGCGACCCCAACCACTTCATCGCCAACTGCCCCAAGAAGAAGCATTCATCTGGGAAGGGCGATCATGGGCACAAGTACGACTCCGGCAAGCGCAAGGAGAAGTACGTCCCCGCGAGGCACAAGCGGAGGGGCGGCTTCGACAAGGAGTACATCAAGAAGAAGTACTTGGAGAAGGCCCAGGCTGAGCAGCGTGCGTTCTTCGCCACGCTCAGCGACGTCGACGGCTCGGATGACGACTCCGCTTGCTCAAGCGATGACGAGTCCGAGAAGAAGAAGAGGATCGAGGACAAGCTGAACGGCCTCTGCTTCTTCGCCGACGACGACGGCTTCTGCACCATGGCGCTTGGTGATGAGGTCAACGGCAAGCTGGAGCACACCCCTCGGGACGACGACGACGACGACACCTCCCAGGTATCCCTCACCCACGACGAGCTTTCTGCTGAGGTTGAGAAGCTTACTGCCGCGCTCCTTAGTCAGGACAAGTTGCTTAGGCGTGCCGCTAGAGAGCGCAAGGAGTTTAGGCAGAAGTGGGAGGACACGGTGAGAGAGCTTGAGTTTGCCAAGTCCACCGTGGTCGTGTCGGAGGAGGTTGAGTGTGAGATGTGCACCATGCACATGACTGACCTTCTCACTTTGAGAGGTAAGTATGCTACGTTGGTAGGAGAGGTGGATGAGCTGAAGGCTAGACCTTCTCTGTTGGGTGCGTGCAAGACTTGTCCTGTCTTGCAATCTGAGTTGGCAGAGAAGAATGCCAAGATTGTGTCTCTTGAGGAGGCCAACTCAGGTAGCACTTGTGTGTCCAAGTGTGCTTTGTGCGAGGGTTTGGAGATGGAGATTGCCAATGTCAAGCATGGCAAGATGCAAACCGAGGAGGAAAACACATACCTTCGGACCATCTTGTCATGGGTCTCTTGTAGTGAGCCGCAGCTCGGGATGATGATCTCCCAATTTAAGCGAGCTGCTGGAGGTTCTGGTGTAGGTCTTGCTCAGGGTGTTGATCTTTCTGCTTTTGGGAAGATTGGAGAGTCGAGTGGTCTGAATCCTAGTGAGAAGCCCAACTCCACCACTACTCCCAAACTGACCAAGCTTCCACCCAAAGAGCCCGTCAAGCCTACCACCAAGGATGGGGTGTTTGAGGAACCTCTGAGAGCTCCACCCAAGAACCAAGTGTGGCATCCCAAACCCAACCACCTAAAGAACAAGCTGGATACAATGCCACCTATCCAGGGGGAGTTGCCACAAAAGGGCAAAGTGATCCACACCCACAGCCATGAGTACCAACAACCCCCTTTGCGTGCGGTGAGGTATCATTGTGATTTCTGTGCGAGAGATGGACACTTGAGCGAGTTCTGCTTTAGGCGCAAGAGAGAGGCGCGCCGTGCTAGGGAGATGAACAACCCGGACATGTACCATTCTTTTCATAATGTACATGCGCCGAATGTTCAGAGGAGTGCTCCGAGGAGAGCAGCCAGGCCCAGAGGTCCAGAACCTCAAGTTCCCAGGCCTAGGCAGCAGAGAGCTCCGAGGAGAAATACTAGGCCTAGAGGCGCAGTGCCTCAAGTTGCTAGGCCTAGGCCTCGTAGAGAGCGTGCCCGATGGGAGCCTGCAGTTGTAGGCTATGGACCCCGTGGCGGAGGCTTTGTAGTTGAGCGTTTTCCCCCACCGCGTTTTGAGTATCGCGATGGACGCTCCTCCCTTAGCGGACCACGTTTTCCTCTACGTGGTGATCGCTCCTCTCGTAGACGTGCTAGGAATGGTTTTTCTGCTAACCGTTCTTTTGAGCAGCCGGCCCAACACTGGTATTCTTCCTACTTCACTAACCCCAGTGTTGGACCGTATGCTCACCCTATGTCTTTTTATTGATGTAGGTAAAACGGTTGGAGGACATTTGGTTGGTGGATTCCGGTTGCTCGAGGCACATGACCGGAAACGCCAAGTGGTTCTCCAGCCTTAGCCCTGTTGCCGGAAAGGAGTACATAACCTTCGGCGACAATAGCAAAGGTAAGGTATTGTCTCGCGGGTCCGTGCGAGTTAATGAGCACTTTGTGTTGCGCGATGTTGCTCTTGTTTCTAACTTGCATTTTAACCTTCTTTCTGTTTCGCAACTCTTTGACGACGACTATGAGATTCGTTTTAAACCGAATCTCAGTCGTATTTTGGATCCTCAGGGCAATCTTGTGTGTTTGATTTCGCCCTTTGGAAAAGTCTTTTGTTCAAATTTCTCGGAGTCTTTTGGCACTTCTCGTTGTCTTGTGGCTGGACCTTCATCCTCTGATCTTTGGAAGTGGCATAGGAGACTTGGACATTTGAGCTTCGACTTGCTTGCAAGGCTTAGTTCACTTGGCCTAATCCGAGGATTGCCCAAGTTGCATATGGAGAAGGATATTGTTTGCCACTCTTGTAGACACGGGAAGATGGTTGCCACTCCCCACCATCCAGTGACTCAGGTCATGACCAAGCGCCCTGGAGAGCTTTTGCACATGGACCTTGTTGGTCCGGCTCAGGTGAGCTCGGTTGGGGGGAAGTGGTATGTGCTTGTGGTTGTTGATGACTTTTCGAGATATTCATGGGTCTTCTTTTTAGCTGAGAAGACCGAGACTTTCTCCTTTGCTCGCAATCTGATTTTGCGTCTTCAGAATGAGTTCCCTTTGAACTCGATGCGAGCAATTCGGAGTGATAATGGTTCTGAATTCAAGAATTCGGATTTTGAGAAGTTTTGTAACTCTTTGGGTTTAGAGCATCAGTTTTCTTCCCCCTACACACCCCCTCAGAATGGTGTTGTAGAGAGGAAGAATCGGACCCTTGTTGAGATGGCCAGGACGATGCTCGATGAGCATAGGACTCCTAGGCGATACTGGGCCGAAGCTATGAGCACTGCATGCTACATTTCCAATCGCATTTTTCTCCGAGCTTTTCTGAAAAAGACTTCTTATGAGTTGCGTTTTGGAAAACTGCCCAAGGTGAGTTATTTTCGAGTTTTTGGTTGCCATTGTTTTATACTCAAAAAGGGCAACTTGGACAAGTTTGAGTCTCGTTCTTCTGACGGTGTGTTTTTGGGTTATGGCACTCACACTCGAGCTTATTGTGTACTTAACCTTGACACTAACCGAGTCATGGAGACATCCGATGTCACCTTCGACGAGACCATGGTTTGTCCTTCTTCTCGCTTTGAGCGTGCAGGTGACCATGAGGTTGGCGAGCCTCTTTTTGATGATGATGAAGAAGGTGCTGAAGGGATAGATGACCCAACACCTTCTCCACCTGTAGTGCCGCAAAGAGCGGCTTCTACGACGACTCACAGCCCCGACACCTCTTCTTCCTGGGGGCCGTGGGATCCGCCACCCCGAGCGGTACCATTTGTACCCGGGGAGACACCAGCTGCTGTTGAGGGGGAGGCTACTTCAGCTCGGGAGGCGCCACGACACATCCAGCGCCAGCACCCGCCTCAGCAGATGATCGGCAACATCGACGAACGAGTCACTCGGTCCAGGTCACAGCAAATCTCACACTTTGCTCATTCTGCTTTTGTTGCTAATTTTGAGCCCCGAGATGTTGGACACGCTTTGACGGATCCGGATTGGGTCAATGCCATGCATGAGGAGTTAGAAAATTTTGAGCGAAATCGGGTTTGGGTTCTAGTTCCACCTCCTCCTGAGTGTAAGCCTATTGGGACAAAATTGGTTTTCAAAAACAAGCAAGGAGAGGATGGCCACGTTGTTAGAAACAAGGCCAGGCTTGTAGCAAAGGGTTATAGTTAGAAGGAGGGGATAGACTATGAGGAGACTTTTGCTCCTGTAGCTCGTTTGGAGGCTATTAGGATACTCTTGGCTTTTGCTGCATCCAAAGGTTTTAAACTCTTTCAAATGGATGTCAAGAGTGCCTTCTTAAACGGCTACATAGAAGAGGAAGTGTATGTTGAGCAACCCCCCGGTTTTGAAAATCCCAAGTTTCCAAACCATGTTTTTAAACTCCACAAAGCTTTATATGGTTTGAAACAAGCCCCTAGAGCCTGGTATGATAGGTTGAAAACCTTTTTGCTTGCTAAGGGTTTTAAAATGGGATGTGTAGATAAAACGCTCTTTCTACTCAAGCAAGGCAAAGACACTCTCTTGGTCCAGATCTACATGGATGATATCATTTTCGGTGGTTCTTCTCACGCTTTGGTTGCCAAGTTTGCAGATACTATGAGCAGGGAGTTCGAGATGAGCATGATGGGCGAGCTGAAATTCTTTCTCGGGTTGCAAATTAAGCAATCCCGAGAGGGGACGTTTGTGCACCAGGGCAAGTACACCAAGGACTTGCTGAAGCGGTTCGATATGGGTGAGGCCAAGCCTCTTCCAACACCCATGTCGACGACGACTGCCCTGGATGCAGATGTGGATGGAGAAGCAGTGGACCAGAAGGAGTACCGCAGCATGATCGGGTCGCTCCTCTACCTGACGGCGACACGCCCGGACATCCAGTTCGCGGTGTGTCTATGTGCGCGCTTTCAAGCGTCGCCGCGCACCTCTCACCGTCAGGCAGTGAAGCGCATATTCAGGTACCTTCGTTTCACGCCTGAGTTCGGGATTTGGTATTCTGCTTCCTCCACCCTCTCCCTTTGCGGTTATTCCGATGCCGATTTTGCTGGTTGCCGTATTGAGCGCAAGTCCACTTCTGGGACTTGCCAATTTATTGGTTCTTCTCTTGTTTCGTGGTCTTCTCGCAAGCAGTCTAGTGTCGCTCAGTCCACTACAGAGGCTGAATATGTTGCTGCGGCTAGCTGCTGTTCCCAGTTGCTTTGGATGATGGCCACTTTGCGTGATTTTGGTCTGAGCTTTTCTCGCGTGCCTTTGCTTTGTGACAGCACGAGTGCCATTAGCGTTGCTAAGAACCCCGTGCTTCACTCGAAGACCAAACACATTGATGTGCGCTTTCATTTTCTGCGAGACCACCAGGAGAAGGGTGATATCGATCTTCGCCATGTCGATACTCATCATCAACTGGCTGATATTTTCACAAAGCCTTTAGACGAATCAACCTTTAATCGGTTGAGGGGTGAGCTTGGTGTGTGTTTCCCCTTTTAGATGGGGAAACATTTTGGATCTTGTATATTTGACTGACTCTCTTGTCTTTCTTATCTTTTTGCATTTCAGCATACACATTTACATTCTGAGCTTCATGTTTATAATCACTAGAATGTAACTATGCTCTATTTAGTATGCTCCGATGCTTATATTGATGCTTGTAGCTTATGCTCTTCCTGATCACTAGTACATGTTATGAGCTGAGCTATTTCTGGAATGGTAAATTTACTTAATGCATATAAAATCTGAAAATGTTCACCATTGAGATATGCAACTAGCATGTGTAGGATGTGTTGAGTCCATTCATGCTTTTCATATATGCTAGGTTGCTATGTCTCCAGTTTTGAGTCATTCACTTGCTTGGTCTGTTCATATCATGTTTAAAGTTTGAACCAAGTTTTAGTGAATTGAAAAGATCGAGATGGGATTGCTTGTCAACACCTCACGGTATCGAGACTGTTTCTCATTGCACTTTGAGTTAAACTTGAGCCATGTAGTGTATGACCGAAACTGTTGCTTTAAGCTTCTGATTGCATATGCATAGGCTTCGCACGGTTGAAAAGTTAGGCAAAGACAAGCTTTCAACCTCTCGCAATCACATGCTGAAATTAAACTTGTGTAATTTCACCGCTACAACTCCGATATAAAAAAAAGAAATCACAAGTATATGCTCCATTCCTATGCATGATGATTGAACTTTGCTAGGGGTAGTTCACCTTGTATACATGTTTAGCACTTGTTTGGATTCCTGTCTATACATGTGTAGTGCTATTTTGATGGTGACTATCTTTTTGGCTAAAGGCTGCTCACATGCTCATAGGTTCATATTTCGTATGTGTGATCAGTTTGAGCCTTCGCTATTTGAGTGCTTAGTTGAGTCATTGGAGTTATACTGTTTAGAGCATTCTTGCACTCTTTTGATTATATGCCTGAAGCTGCTAACTTGCATTTCTGACTTCATATGCATGTTGGAAGGAGGAGTTTCTTGCCTTGATGACTTTTCTTGATTAGTGCATTTTCAACTAAGGGGGAGAAATTGCAAATCATATGTCTCCTGGATGTTCAACTAAAGGGGAGTTTTCGTCAAGGGGGAGAATTTCAAATCTTTGTGCTCTTCTCATGTTGGACCTAAGGGGGTTTTTCCTAGTTGCTTGCACTTGTCGAGGGGGAGTTTGCTAGTTGTGTTGAGCCTTTGCCTCTGTCTTGAGGAACTAGCAAACATTTTCAGGGCATTTTGTCTTCGATTGGTTCTCTTTTAGTTTGGAGTCTTTCCAATTGGTTCAGAGCGTGCTTGGCCGAAAGGCATTGGTTTCGAGCTTTCTCTGCTAGCGGTGTTGAGCCTGTTCTACCTCTTCTTGAGGGCTAGCTTTGCTTTACTTGGTTGCGTCGAGCCATTGCCCATGTCTTTGGGGACCAAGTTCTTTCGCTCTTTCCACTTGACCTTCTTCGGCTTTGCTATGCTTTTGGGTCATTTGGTTGAGTTTTCTCCTTCTACTTCCTCTTTCTTCCTTCTTCTCTTTCTATTATGATTTGTGTTGGTAGTTGACAATGCACTCATCAAGGGGGAGATTGCGGATACATGGGTGTATGCCGGGTCTCTGAGTGATGAGTGATTGTCAACTGGGATGATGCGCATGTTCTTTGGCTTGTGTTGTGCAGGTGTCGAGCCGGGATACAGTGATCGACGGCGAGGTGAAGGTCAAGTTGAGACGTGCCGTGCTGACGGACCGGGTGCGGTGAAGGATGGGCGTGCCGTGCGGCGGACGTGCCATGCCGAGGTACCGAGGGGTGAAGGGCGGACGTGAGGCTTCGACTGAGGGACCAGAGGCCCGAGGATCAGCTGTGGTGGCTGGCAGCCTGTGACGACGACAAGTGAAGAAATGCGGTCATGTGTTGCCTGAGTCGTAGACTCGGGGACACGTGTCGGTGGACGGGGTGCACGGGAGGTGCATCCCATCTACGACCTCGGTTTGGTGGTAGAGCCAGGGAAAAACCATCGGATGGACGGTTTCCAGGTTTGGGCCTCAAAACCTGGGCGTGGACGGTTTCCGAGTTTGGCCACAAAACTCGGACTGAGGGTTTCCGAGTTTGGCCACAAAACTCGGGCTGAGGACGGTTTCCAGGTTTGGGCCTCAAAACCTGGGCGCTGAGGGTTTGCTGAGTTTGGCCTCAAAACTCAGAAGCTGGTGGGCTGGTTTCCCGGTTTGGGCCTCAAAACCGGGGGTTGGCTGGAAAAGGCTGGTTTCCCGGTTTGGGCTACAAAACCGGGGGTGCAGAGCGAGGGCGGCACGTGGCGGCGATCTGGAGGTTGCGTCGAGGCAACGCTTCGAGTCGAGCGGGCGTGGCCGTCGGATACACCTACCACCGAGTTGGTCCAGAACAACCCTAGGGTTTAGCTGGTTCGCTCTGTAATTAGAATAGAGAGGGGTAGAGTAGGAAATAGACTTAGGCTAGTAGTAGGATAAGTAGTCGGGAGACACCCTCCTCCCATGCATCTCAGTCATTTGCTCTTTCGCACTTAGGGTTTCCTGCTCTCCCATCCCCTGCTGTAGCTAGCTAAGATCCGCAGAGAGACTTGCCTCTGTGTACTGCGGATACATGGGTGTATGCCGAGTCTCTGTGTGATGAGTGATTGTCAACGGGTATGATGCGCATGTTCTTTGGCTTGTGTTGTGCAGGTGTCGAGCACGGAGACAGTGATCGATGGCGGGTGAAGGTCAAGTTGCGACGTGCCGTGCCGACGGACCGGGCGCGATGAAGGATGGGCGTGCCGTGCGGCGGACGTGCCATGCCGATGTATCGGACGGTGAAGGGCGGACGTGGACTTGGACTGATGGACTGGAGGCCGGAGGATCAGCTGTGGTGGCTGGCAGCCTGCGACAGCGACAAGCGGAGAAGTGCGATCATGTCGGTGGAAGGGGTGCACAGGCGGTGCATCCCCTCTACGACGCCGGTTTGTTGGTAGAGCCAGGGAAAAACCAACGGTGGACGGTTTCCAGGTTTGGGCCTCAAAACCTGGGTGCTGGGTTTCCAGGTTGAGCCACAAAACCTGGGCGCGACGGTTTCCAGGTTGAGCCTCAAAACCTGGGCGTGGGCCGGTTTCCGAGTTTGGGCCTCAAAACTCGGGCGCTGCGGGTTTCCGAGTTTGGGCCACAAAACTCGGGCTGGAGGCTGGTTTCCCGGTTTGGGCCTCAAAACCGGGGGCTGATGGAAAAGGCTGGTTTCCCGGTTTGGGCCACAAAACCGGGGGTGCAGAGTGGTGGCGGCACGTGGCGGCGATCTGAAGGTTGCGTGGAGGCGACGCGGAAGACCGTGCGGGCGTGGCCGTCGGATCTACCTACCACCAACGGGTGGACTAGAATAGCCTTAGGGTTAGGCTGGTCCGCTCTGTAAATACAGTAGTGAGGGGTAGAGTAGGAAATAGACTTAGGCTAGGTTAGTATAAGTAGTCTAGGGGAGACACCCTCCTCCCTATCTCAGTTAGCGCAGTCATTTGCTTCCTAGCATTAGGGTTTCCACTCTCCCACACCCCTGCTTTAGCTAGTTGAGATCCGCAGAGAGACTCCACTCTGTGTACTGTTGATTTGAGGAAGTGAGGCCGTATCCTCACCTTGGAGATCAGATCGATGGCTTGATTTGCGTCCTTGATTCGAGTTCGTGGCTGTGATTCACGTTTTCATTGTGTTCTTCGCGGAATCCTTTTTCTCCATGATTTTCCCGTCGCTTGATCTTTTTGCTCGGTTCATCTTTTGCAAATCCGTTTGAACCAAGTTGTTCTAGATCGTGAGGCACTTCTTTCCACCGAAGGAATCATCCTCTAACCTCACGGTCTAGGAGATCAATCGATTTTTAGTTTCGGGTCACTTTTTCCCCCTTCCCCCGAAATTCTTCGATTCACCGATTTGGAGATAGGTTCGAGCCATGATCTCCTAGAGATAGCTCACTATACTCCTTGTGACTCATCTCACCAAGTTTGATCCCTAGAGGATTCGTTTTGGGTGAGATCGAGGCGAATCGGTGGACGAACTGTTGAAAATCAGGGTGACCGGACGCTCCATTCAACGACCGGACGCTGCTACAGTGCGTCCGGTGGTTGAACTCTGTCTGAGTTCTTTTGCTTGACCGGACGCTCTGTACAAACGACCGGACGCTCCCTTCAGTGAGTCCGGTCAGAAACAGAGAGGTTCCAAACCGGTTTTTCAGCGACCGGACGCGTCCGGTGTCAAGCGACCGGACGCTCTGGTGAGTTCGGTCAGTTCGTAAACCTGACCGGACGCTACCGACCGGACGCTGATTTCTTCTGACCGGACGCGCAGGCCGCACTGTTCATCGCGTTTGTTTTGACCTGACCGGACGCTGGGTGAACGACCGGACGTTAGAGCTCAGTGCGTCCGGTCGAACTCAGAGAGTTCCCAGAACGCGTTTTGAGTGACCGGACGCGTCCGGTCCTCCCTGACCGGACGCAGGCCAGAGTCCGGTCACTGCAGTTTTGCGCGTTTTCGTTCGTGGTTCGTTCGTTCTTGATCGGATTCGAGTTCCGTCTTTTGGGTTGGCTTTCTAGGGTTGTCTAGTGTCCCGCTGTGCTTCTAGGAAGCATCCACCCTACATCTAGGGTCGTGGACGTTAGCAAACTCTAGGGTTTGCTCTTGGGGTTGCTTGTGGGACAGTGGCATCTAGTTTCCGTAAGGAAATATTGAAGCTCCCATTCACCCCCCCTCTGGTCGCTTTCGGGTAGCTTCTCGATCCTTCAATTGGTATCGGAGCGGGTTAAGGATCTTCCACCTTAGCCGGTTCCAGATCCACCGAAGGCGACATGGATCGCGGCGTGGGCAAACCGCCGTTTTTCGATGGGACGAACTATGCGTATTGGAAGATACGCATGTCGGCCTATCTGCAGAGTTTGGGTGCTTCCATTTGGGATATTTGCAACTCTGCCGATTACGTGGTCTTGGCTGCTCGTGTCACTCAGCATCAGATCGATGAGCACGAAGCCAATAGCCGAGCCCGTAATGCTCTCTTTTCGTGTTTGAGCACTGGAGAGTTTGACCGCGTTTCTCACCTCTCTACGGCTCGGGAGATTTGGGCCATCCTCATGCGTTTTCATGAGGGCACCTCTCAAGTCAAAACCCGACTCTACGAGTCGTACAAGAGAGAGTATGAGAACTTTCGACATCAGCCTGGCGAGAGCATAGAAAGTTTATTCGCTCGCTTTCAGGTGATTGTCAACAGGATGAGGGCTAACAGAGAGCAGTTGCCATTTGACGATCATGAGCGTGCTTTGAAGCTTTTGCACACTCTTGACCGTTCGGTGTGGGACTCCAAGGTTCAGGCAATCATCGAATCGCCGAACTATGAGACCCTCACCTGCGACGAGCTCTTCAGTAAGCTCAAGTCCAGTGAGATTGATGCTATGGCGAGGGCTTCTTTTGAAAATCCTTCTCGCCCGTCCATGGCTTTGGTTTCCGGCTCTTCCTCTAACCCCTCAGCTGGCTTTGCTCTTTCTTCTCTCTTTTCTGTGACAGAGGACCAGCTGGAGGTTTTGGGAGACGACGAGTTGGCTTTGCTTGCCAACCGGTTCTCGCGGTTCCACAACAACCGCATGAATCGTCGTCGAGGAGGAGGACGCTCGGGATGCTACGAGTGCGGCGACCCCGACCACTTCATCGCCGACTGCCCCAAGAAGAAGAACAAGCATCTGGGGAAGGGCGATCACGGCCACAGGCGCGACTCCAAGTACAAGGAGAAGCACGTTCCCCCAAGGCACAAGAAGCGGGGCGGCTTCGACAAAGAGTACATCAAAAAGAAGTACTTGGAGAAGCAGCAAGCTGAGCAGCGCGCGTTCTTCGCCACGCTCAGCGACGTCGACGGCTCGGATGACGACTCCGCCAGCTCGAGCGATGACGAGTCCGAGAAGAAGAAGAGGATCGAGGACAAGCTGAACGGCCTCTGCTTCTTCGCCGACGACGACGGCTTCTGCACCATGGCGCTGGGCGATGAGGTTGACGGCAAGCCGGGGCGTACCCCTCGGAACGACGACGACGACGACGACACCTCCCAGGTATCTCTCACCTACGACGAGCTTTCCTCTGAGGTTGAGAAGTTGACTGATGCCCTCCTTAGCCAAGATAAGTTGCTTAGGCGTGCCGCTAGAGAGCGCAAGGAGTTCAGGCAGAAGCGGGAGGACACGGTGAAGGAGCTTGAGTTCGCTCGGTCCACCGTGGTTGTGTCGGAGGAGGCGGAGTGCGAGTCGTGCACCGCGCACATGACTGACCTTCTCACTCTGAGAGGTAAGTATGCTGCGTTGGTTGGAGAGGTGGATGAGCTCCGTGCTAGGCCGCAGCTGTTGGGTGCGTGCAAGACTTGTCCTGTCTTGCAATCTGAGTTGGCAGAGAAGGATGCCAAGATTGAGTCTTTAGTCAAGGCCAGCTCAGATAGCACTTGTGTCACGAGGTGTGCTTTGTGTGAGGGCCTGGAGATGGAGATTGCCAATGTGAAGCATGGCAAGATGCAAACCGAGGAAGAAAACACATACCTTCGGTCCATCTTGTCATGGGTCTCCAGTAGTGAGCCACAGCTCGGGATGATGATCTCCCAATTCAAGCGAGCTGTTGGTGCCCCTGGTGTAGGTTTTGCTCAGAGTGTTGATCTCTCAGCTTTTGGGAAGATTGGAGAGTCTAGTGGTCTGAACCCATGTGAGAAGCCCAACTCCACCACTACTCCCAAACTTGCCAAGCTTCCACTCAAAGAGCCAGCCAAGCCTATCACCAAAGATGGTGTGGTTGAGGAACCCCCGAGAGCTCCTCCCAAGAACCCAGTTTGGGCACCCAAGCCAAACCACCTCAGAAACAAGCTTGATGCTATGCCACCCATTCGTGAGGAGTTGCCACAGAAGGGCAAAGGCAAAGTGAGCCACACCCACAGCTCTGGTCACCAACAACCCCCTTTGTGTGCGGTGAGGTACCAGTGTGATTTTTGTGGGAGAGATGGCCACTTGAGCGAGTTCTGCTTTAGGCGCAAGAGAGAGGCGCGCAGGGCTCAGGAGATGGAGAACCCGGACATGTACCATCCAGCTCATGGTGGACATGTACCAAAGGCCCAGGGGAGAGCTGCTAGGTCCGGACGTCAGGGTCCCAGGCCTAGGCAGGAGATGAGAGCCCCGAGGAGGGAGACTAGGCCTAGAGGTCCAGCACCTCAGTTTGTTAGGCCTAGGCAGGAGAGAGCTCCGAGGAGAGACGCTAGAGCAGTTGAGCCCCAGGCTCCTAGGCGTAAACCTCGTAGAGAGCGTGCCCGACGGGGTCCTGCTTTTGCAGGCAACGGACCCCGTGGCAGAGGCTTTGTTGAGCGCTTTTCCCCACCGCAGTTTGGGTATCGCGGTGAGCGCTTCTTCCCTAGCGGACCACATTTTTCTCAGCGTGGTGATCGCTTCCCTCGTAGACGTGCTAGGAATGGTTTTTCTGCTAACCGTTCTTTTGAGCAGCCGGCCCAACACTGGTATTACCCTTATTTCACTAACCCCAGTGTTGGACCGTATGCTCACCCTATGTCTTTCTATTGATGTAGGTAAGACGGTTGGAGGACGTTTGGTTGGTGGATTCCGGTTGTTCGAGGCACATGACCGGAAACACCAAGTGGTTCTCCAGCCTTAGCCCGGTCGCCGGAAAGGAGTACATAACCTTCGGCGACAATAGTAAAGGTAAGGTGTTGTCTCGCGGATCGGTGCGGGTTAATGAGCACTTTGTGTTGCGCGATGTTGCTCTTGTTTCTAACCTGCATTTTAATTTGCTTTCTGTTTCGCAACTTTTTGATGATGACTATGAGATTCGTTTTAAACCGAACCTTAGTCGCATCTTAGATCCTCAGGGCGATCTTGTATGTCTGATTTCGCCCTTTGGGAAAGTCTTTCGAGCGAATTTCTCGGAGTCGTTTGGATCTTCTCGCTGTCTTTTGGCTAGTCCTTCTTCTTCCGATCTTTGGAAGTGGCATAGGAGGCTCGGTCATTTAAGCTTCGACTTGCTTGCAAGACTTAGCTCACTTGGCCTAATCCGAGGATTGCCCAAGCTTTCGATGGAGAAGGATCTAGTTTGCCACTCTTGTAGACATGGGAAGATGGTTGCCGCTCCCCACCATCCAGTGACTAAGGTCATGACCTCGCACCCCGGAGAGCTTTTACACATGGACCTTGTTGGTCCGGCTCGGGTGAGCTCGGTTGGTGGCAAGTGGTATGTTTTGGTTGTTGTTGACGACTTTTCGAGGTATTCGTGGGTCTTCTTTTTAGCTGAGAAGACCGAGACTTTCTCCTTCGCTCGCAATCTGATTTTGCGTCTTCAGAACGAGTTCCCTTTGAACTCGATGCGAGCTATTAGAAGTGATAATGGCTCTGAGTTTAAAAATTCGGACTTTGAGAAGTTTTGTAACCGCCTTGGTTTGGAGCATCAGTTTTCTTCCCCCTATACACCACCCCAAAATGGTGTTGTAGAGAGGAAGAATCGGACCCTTGTTGAGATGGCCAGGACGATGCTTGATGAGCATAGGACTCCTAGGCGCTTTTGGGCCGAAGCTATGAACACTGCATGCTACATTTCGAATCGCATTTTTCTGAGAGCGTTTCTGAAGAAGACCTCTTATGAGTTGCGTTTTGGTCGCCAGCCCAAGGTGAGTTATTTTAGAGTCTTTGGTTGCCACTGTTTTATATTGAAAAAAGGCAACCTGGACAAGTTTGAGTCTCGTTCTTCTGACGGTGTGTTTTTGGGTTATGGCACTCACACTCGAGCTTATCGTGTACTTAACCTTGACACTAACCGAGTCATGGAGACATCAGATGTCACCTTCGACGAGACTCTTGTTTGTCCCTCTTCTCATTTTGAGCGTGCAGGTGATCACGAGGTTGGAGAGCCTCTTTTCGATGACGAGGACGAGGGTGCTGAAGGTATAGATGATCCAGCACCCCCTCCACCAGCCGTGCCGCAAGGAGCGGCCTCGACGACGACTCACGGCCCCGACACTTCTTCTTCCTGGGGGCCGTGGGATCCACCTCACGCGGTACCTTTTGTACCCGGGGTGGAACCAGCTACTGTTGAGGGGGAGGTCACTTCTTCCCGGGAGGCGCCACGACATATCCAGCGCCAGCACCCCCCTGAACAGATGATCGGCGACATCGACGAGCGAGTTACTCGCTCCCGGTCACAGCACATCTCGCACTTTGCTCATTCTGCTTTTGTTGCGTCTTTTGAGCCCCGAGATGTTGGACACGCATTGACGGATCCGGATTGGGTCAATGCCATGCATGAGGAGCTAGAGAACTTTGAGCGAAATCGGGTTTGGGTTCTAGTGCCACCACCTCCTGACTGTAAACCTATTGGGACAAAATGGGTATTTAAAAACAAGCAAGGAGAGGAGGGCCACATTGTGAGAAACAAGGCCCGGCTTGTAGCGAAGGGCTATAGTCAGAAGGAGGGGATCGATTATGAGGAGACCTTCGCTCCTGTAGCTCGTTTGGAGGCTATTAGGATACTCTTGGCTTATGCTGCATCCATGGGTTTCAAACTTTTTCAAATGGATGTCAAGAGTGCCTTCTTAAACTGCTACATTGAGGAGGAGGTCTATGTCCAGCAACCCCCCGGTTTTGAAAATCCCAAGTTTCCAAACCATGTCTTTAAACTCCACAAAGCTTTGTATGGTTTGAAACAAGCCCCTAGAGCCTGGTATGAGAGATTAAAAACCTTTTTGCTAGCTAAGGGTTTTAAAATGGGATGTGTTGATAAAACGCTCTTTCTCCTCAAGCAAGGCAAAGATACTCTCTTGGTCCAAATTTACGTGGATGATATCATTTTCGGTGGTTCCTCTCACGCTTTGGTTGCCAAGTTTGCAGATACTATGAGCAGGGAGTTCGAGATGAGCATGATGGGCGAGCTGACTTTCTTTCTCGGGTTGCAAATTAAGCAATCCCGAGAGGGGACGTTTGTGCACCAGGGCAAGTACACCAAGGACTTGCTGAAGCGGTTCGATATGGGTGAGGCCAAGCCTCTTCCAACACCCATGTCGACGACGACTGCCCTGGATGCGGACGTGGATGGAGAAGCAGTGGACCAGAAGGAGTACCGCAGTATGATCGGGTCGCTACTCTACCTGACGGCGACACGCCCGGACATCCAGTTCGCGGTGTGTCTGTGCGCGCGCTTTCAGGCGTCGCCGCGCACTTCTCACCGTCAGGCGGTGAAGCGCATCTTCAGGTACCTTCGTTTCACGCCTGAGTTCGGGATTTGGTATTCTGCTTCTTCCACCCTCTCGCTTTGTGGCTTTTCTGATGCTGATTTTGCTGGTTGTCGCATTGAGCGCAAGTCCACTTCTGGGACTTGCCAGTTTATTGGGTCTTCTCTTGTATCGTGGTCTTCTCGCAAGCAGTCTAGTGTCGCTCAGTCTACCACGGAGGCTGAATATGTTGCTGCGGCTAGCTGCTGTTCCCAGTTACTCTGGATGATGGCCACTTTGCGTGATTTTGGTTTGAGCTTTACTCGAGTGCCTTTGCTTTGTGACAGCACGAGTGCCATTAGCGTTGCTAAGAACCCCGTGCTTCACTCGAAAACCAAACACATTGATGTGCGCTTTCATTTCTTGCGAGACCACCAGGAGAAGGGTGATATCGACCTTCGCCATGTCGATACTCATCACCAATTGGCTGATATTTTCACCAAGCCTTTAGACGAATCAACCTTTAATAGGTTGAGGGGTGAGCTTGGTGTGTGTTTCCCCTTTTAGATGGGGGAAGCATTTTGAGACGTACAGACTGACTCTTTTATTTTGAGGCTCTTTTCTTTTGAGTTTCTTGAGTCTTTCCAATTGGTATCTTCCTTCTTTCAGTTTTGTGTCGGGCATACGCATTTACATTCTGAGCTTCATGTCTATATTCACTAGAATGTAATTATGCTCTTGTTAGTATTGCTCCGATACTTATGATGATGCTTGTAGCTTATGCTCTTTCTGATCACTGTTACATGTTATGAGCGAGCTATTTTTGGAATGGTGAATTATGCCTAATGTATATAAATCTGAAAATGTTCACCATTGAGATATGCAACTAGCATGTGTAGGGTGTGTTGAGTCCATTCCTGCTTTTCATATATGCTAGGTTGCTATGTCTCTAGTTCTGAGTCATTCACTTGCTTGGTTGTTCATAACTTGCTTAAAATCTGAACCAAGTATTGTTGAATTGAAAAGATCGAGATGGGATTGCTTGTCAACACCTCATGGTATTGAGACTGTTTCTCATTGCACTTTGAGTTAAACTTGAGCCATGTAGTGTATGACCGAAACCGTTGCTTTAAGCTTCTGATTGCTTCGGCATAGGCTTCGCACGGTTGAAAAGTTAGGCAATGACAAGCTTTCAACCTCTCGCAATCACATGCCAAAAATGAACTTGTGAATTCTTTTACCGCTGCAACTCCGATATGATTTTGAAATCACAAGTATATGCTTCATTCCTATGCATGATGATTGAACTTTGCTAGGGGTAGTTCACCTTGTATATATGTTTAGCACTTGTTTGGATTCCTTCTATACATGTCTAGTGATATTTTGATGGTGACTATCCTTTTGGCTTAAAACTGCTCACATGCTCGTATGCTTCATATTTCGTATAAGTGATCAGTCTGAGCCTTTGCTATTTGAGTGCTTAATTGAGATGTTGGAGCTATACTGATTAGAGCATCTTTGCACTCTTTTGACTATATACTTGAAGCTCCTAACTTGCATTTTGACTTCATATGCATTGTGGAAGGGGGAGTTTATGTGAAGGGAGTTGCTTCTCCGATACCTTTTGGCCTTGATAAGTGCATTTTCAACTAGGGGGAGAAATTTATGCAAATCATATGCTCCTGTGTTGATCAACTAAGGGGAGAATCATTTGTCCTAGTTGTTAGCATTTGTCGAGGGGGAGTTTGCTAGTTGTGTTGAGCCGTTGCCTCTGTCTTGAGGGACTAGCAAACGTTCCTAGCTTTTCGTGAGCTTTCATAAGCTTTTTCATTTGGCTTTCAATTGGTATCGTCAGGTGTGCTTTCCCATTTGGTTTGGGTTGATTTCCAATTGTTTCGGAGTGATTTTCTTGCTAGTTGTGTTGAGCCTCTGTGCCTCTATCTTGAGGGACTAGCATTTTGCTTCTGTTGTCCTCCGATCTTCAATTGGTATCTGCTAGCGGTGTTGAGCCTGTTCTACCTCTTCTTGAGGGCTAGCTTTGCTTTGCTTGGTTGCGTCGAGCCGTTGCCCATGTCTTTGGGGACCAAGTTTTCGCTTCATCCACTTGACCTTCTTTGGCTTTTGTTAGGCTTTTGGGTCATTTGGTTGGGTTTTCTCTTCTCACTCCTTCCTACCTCCTTCTTCCTATTCATGATTTGTTGTCGAGTTGACAATGCACTCATCAAGGGGGAGATTGCGGATACATGGGTGTATGCCGAGTCTCTGTGTGATGAGTGATTGTCAACGGGTATGATGCGCATGTTCTTTGGCTTGTGTTGTGCAGGTGTCGAGCACGGAGACAGTGATCGATGGCGGGTGAAGGTCAAGTTGCGACGTGCCGTGCCGACGGACCGGGCGCGATGAAGGATGGGCGTGCCGTGCGGCGGACGTGCCATGCCGATGTATCGGACGGTGAAGGGCGGACGTGGACTTGGACTGATGGACTGGAGGCCGGAGGATCAGCTGTGGTGGCTGGCAGCCTGCGACAGCGACAAGCGGAGAAGTGCGATCATGTCGGTGGAAGGGGTGCACAGGCGGTGCATCCCCTCTACGACGCCGGTTTGTTGGTAGAGCCAGGGAAAAACCAACGGTGGACGGTTTCCAGGTTTGGGCCTCAAAACCTGGGTGCTGGGTTTCCAGGTTGAGCCACAAAACCTGGGCGCGACGGTTTCCAGGTTGAGCCTCAAAACCTGGGCGTGGGCCGGTTTCCGAGTTTGGGCCTCAAAACTCGGGCGCTGCGGGTTTCCGAGTTTGGGCCACAAAACTCGGGCTGGAGGCTGGTTTCCCGGTTTGGGCCTCAAAACCGGGGGCTGATGGAAAAGGCTGGTTTCCCGGTTTGGGCCACAAAACCGGGGGTGCAGAGTGGTGGCGGCACGTGGCGGCGATCTGAAGGTTGTGTGGAGGCGACGCGGAAGACCGTGCGGGCGTGGCCGTCGGATCTACCTACCACCAACGGGTGGACTAGAATAGCCTTAGGGTTAGGCTGGTCCGCTCTGTAAATACAGTAGTGAGGGGTAGAGTAGGAAATAGACTTAGGCTAGGTTAGTATAAGTAGTCTAGGGGAGACACCCTCCTCCCTATCTCAGTTAGCGCAGTCATTTGCTTCCTAGCATTAGGGTTTCCACTCTCCCACACCCCTGCTTTAGCTAGTTGAGATCCGCAGAGAGACTCCACTCTGTGTACTGTTGATTTGAGGAAGTGAGGCCGTATCCTCACCTTGGAGATCAGATCGATGGCTTGATTTGCGTCCTTGATTCGAGTTCGTGGCTGTGATTCACATTTTCATTGTGTTCTTCGCGGAATCCTTTTTCTCCATGATTTTCCCGTTGCTTGATCTTTTTGCTCGGTTCATCTTTTGCAAATCCGTTTGAACCAAGTTGTTCTAGATCGTGAGGCACTTCTTTCCACCGAAGGAATCATCCTCTAACCTCACGGTCTAGGAGATCAATCGATTTTTAGTTTCGGGTCACTTTTTCCCCCTTCCCCCGAAATTCTTCGATTCACCGATTTGGAGATAGGTTCGAGCCATGATCTCCTAGAGATAGCTCACTATACTCCTTGTGACTCATCTCACCAAGTTTGATCCCTAGAGGATTCGTTTTGGGTGAGATCGAGGCGAATCGGTGGACGAACTGTTGAAAATCGGGGTGACCGGACGCTCCATTCAACGACCGGACGCTGCTACAGTGCGTCCGGTGGTTGAACTCTGTCTGAGTTCTTTTGCTTGACCGGACGCTCTGTACAAACGACCGGACGCTCCCTTCAGTGAGTCCGGTCAGAAACAGAGAGGTTCCAAACCGGTTTTTCAGCGACCGGACGCGTCCGGTGTCAAGCGACCGGACGCTCTGGTGAGTTCGGTCAGTTCGTAAACCTGACCGGACGCTACCGACCGGACGCTGATTTCTTCTGACCGGACGCGCAGGCGGCACTGTTCATCGCGTTTGTTTTGACCTGACCGGACGCTGGGTGAACGACCGGACGTTAGAGCTCAGTGCGTCCGGTCGAACTCAGAGAGTTCCCAGAACGCGTTTTGAGTGACCGGACGCGTCCGGTCCTCCCTGACCGGACGCAGGCCAGAGTCCGGTCACTGCAGTTTTGCGCGTTTTCGTTCGTGGTTCGTTCGTTCTTGATCGGATTCGAGTTCCGTCTTTTGGGTTGGCTTTCTAGGGTTGTCTAGTGTCCCGCTGTGCTTCTAGGAAGCATCCACCCTACATCTAGGGTCGTGGACGTTAGCAAACTCTAGGGTTTGCTCTTGGGGTTGCTTGTGGGACAGTGGCATCTAGTTTCCGTAAGGAAATATTGAAGCTCCCATTCACCCCCCTCTGGTCGCTTTCGGGTAGCTTCTCGATCCTTCATGTACTATTGATTTTGAGGAAGTGAGACCGTAATCTCACTGTTGTAGCGTGTGGTAGCCACACGGTTGCAGTTCGTGGTTGTGATTCGCGTTTCGTTCGTGTTCTTCGCGGAATCCTTTTTCTCCACGATTTTCCCATCGCTTGATCTCTTTGCTCGGTTCATCTTTTGCAAAACCATTTGAACCAAGTTGTTCTAGATCGTGAGGCACTTCTTTCCACTGAAGGAATTCACCTCTAACCTCACGGTCTAGAAGATCGATCGATTTTCGTTTCGGGTCAAGTTTTCTCCTTTCCTCCGAAATTCTTCGATTCATCGATTTGGAGATAGGTTCGAGCCATGATCTCTTAGGGATAGCTCACTATACTCCTTTTGACTCTTCTCACCAAGTTTGATCCCTAGAGGATTCGTTTTAGGTGAGATCGAGTCGAATCGGTGGACGAACAGGCTGCTGTCGTGGTGACCGGACGCTCGACTCGGGCTGACCGGACGCACGGTCAGAGTCCGGTCGTTGAATGTTCTTCGCAGCTCTTTTCTGTGTGTTGACCGGACGCATCTGTTGATCACTGACCGGACGCTCAGTCATTATTGTTCATCGGGGTTTTTCAGACGACCGGACGCTCCCACTGTGAGTCCGGTCAGAAACAGTAAGGTCCCAGATCGGTTTTTTTGTGACCGGACGCGTCCGGTCCCTGCTGATCGGACGCTGATCAGAGTCCGGTCGTGACTGTTTTGCGTTGTTTCGTTCGCGGTTCGTTCGTTCGTTGTCGGACTTGGTTTCCGTCTTTTGCGTTGGCTTTCTAGAGTTGTGTAGTGTCCCGCTGTGCTTCTTGGAAGCATCCACCCTACATCTAGGGTCGTGGACATTAGCAAGCTCTAGGGTTTGTCTTTTGGGGTGATTCTCGGGACAGTGGCTACTAGTTTCCGAAAGGAAATTTTGAAGCTCCCATTCACCCCCCCCCCCCCCTCTGGTCGCTTTCTGGTTGCTTCTTGGTCCTTCAAGGTCCTCGAGCAAAAGTAGTCGTCGCAGGGTCGACGGGGGCAGCCAGTGGAGTTAGCTCGGGATCACCCCAATCGGCATTCTCCTGCTCCTCCTCCACAAAGATAGTCTCTCCCAGCTCCTGTTCTCCTGCAACATCAAAAGCAGAAGAAACACAAGGCATAGTCTCGTCGAATGTGACCTCGCAGGTCTCCACTATCCGGTTAGTCTCAAGGTTAAGAACTCGATAAGCGCGCGAATGCGAAGCATAACCAAGAAACACGCCATCAGCAGAGCGAGATTCAAATTTATCCAAATTGCCTTGCTTCAGGATAAAACACTTACACCTAAACACCCGAAAATGAGACACCTTGGGTACACGTCCAAACCGCAACTCATAAGATGTTTTCTTCATGAAAGCCCGAAGAAAGATGCGATTTGCAACATGGCAAGCGGTGTTGATCGCCTCGGCCCAAAAACGTCTAGGAGTCCTATGCTCATCGAGCATCGTCCTGGCCATCTCAACAAGGGTCCGGTTCTTGCGTTCAACAACACCGTTTTGCTGAGGGACATAAGGAGAAGAAAACTGATGCTCGATTCCATTAGAAGAACAGAAAGAGGCAAACTGAGAGTTATCAAACTCAGTTCCATTATCACTACGAATAGCTCTAATGGTGTCAGGGGGAAACTCAGTTTTCAACCTCAAAATCAAGTCATGAGCAAAAGAAAAAGCTTCATCCTTTCCCTCCATGAAAAATACCCAAGAGTACCTCGAAAAATCGTCAACGATCACTAGAACGTACCACTTCCCACCCGCTGAGCAAACCCGAGCTGGACCAACAGTGTCCATGTGTAAAAGCTCGCCAGGTCGCTTGGTCATCACCTGATTAACAGGTGGGTGAGAAGCAACAACCATCTTCCCGTGACGACACGGATGGCAAACAAGGTCCTTCTGAAACTTCAGCTTGGGCAATCCTTGGATTAGGCCAAGTGAGCTAAGTCTTGCAAGCAAGTCAAAACTCAAGTGACCAAGCCTCCTATGCCACTTCCACAAATCAGAAGAAGAACCATCCATCAAACATCTAGCAGAGCCGAAAGAACGAGAAAAGTCGGCTCTGAAAACACGTCCAAAAGGGACAATCCAACAAACAAGATCTCCCCGAGGGTCTAAGACATGACTCAAACCCTTCTTAAAGCGCACTTCAAAATCATCATCAAGAAGTTGCGAAACTGAAAGCAAATTGTAATGCAAATTTGAAACCAAAACAACATCCTTGAGAACAAAGCTCTCATTGAGCCGAATAGCTCCATGAGAAACAACCTTACCTCTTCTATTATCCCCAAAAGTGACGTACTCCTTGTGCATCACGGGGCTAAGGCTGGAGAACCATTCTTTCTTTCCGGTCATGTGGCGCGAACACCCGGAATCCATAAGCCACATGTTCTCCAACCGAAGTTCCTGCATCAATAGAAAGGCAGGAAGTGAGCATATGGCACAACACTGGGGTTAGTATACTGAGAAGGATACCAGTGCTGTGTCATAGGCCCAGAAAAAGTGTCAGTAGCAACACCAAACTGTCCTCGTCCCATGGGTGGATAGCGATCACCACCAACCTGAAAGGGTGGTCCGCTGTGGAACGGAAAACCTCCAAACTGACCTACCTGTCCCATCTGAGCAAAGCGATCACCACCATACTGAAAAGGTGGTCCGCTATGGGACTGAGCAGCAAAGCCTCTTACACTCGGCTCCAGATCGTATTGAGGACGATCGGAACCGCGACGGGCACGACCACCACCCTGTGGTCTAGCTGCCTGGGGCCTAGCAGCCTGAGGGGGTGCGGATACATGGGTGTATGCCGGGTCTCTGAGTGATGAGTGATTGTCAACGGGTTTGATCGCAGGGTCTTTGGCTTGTGTTGTGCAGGTGTCGAGCACGGAGACAGTGATCGAGGGCAAGGTGAAGGTCAAGTTGAGACGTGTCGTGCCGAAGGACCGGGTGCGATGAAGGATGGGCGTGCCGTGCGGCGGACGTGCCATGCCGATGGATCGAGCGGTGAAGGGCGGACGTGAGGCTTGGACTGAGGGACCAGAGTGCCTGAGGATCAGCTGTGGTGGCTGGCAGCCTGGGACAGCGACAAGTGAAGACTTGTGGGGCACGGTGTTGCTCGGGTCGAGGACCTGGGGACACGTGTCGGTGGACGGGGTGCACGGGCGGTGCATCCCCTCTACAGCTCCGGTTTGGTGGTTGAGCCATAGAAAAACCACCGGGTGGACGGTTTCTAGGTTTGGGCCTCAAAACCTGGGTGCTGAGGGTTTCCGAGTTTGGCCACAAAACTCGGGCTGAGGACGGTTTCCGAGTTTGGGCCTCAAAACTCGGGCGCGGCAGGTTTCTGAGTTTGGGCCACAAAACTCAGGCGATGGACTTGGAGGCTGGTTTCCCGGTTTGGGCCTCAAAACCGAGGGATAGCTGAAAAAGGCTGGTTTCCCGGTTTGGGCCACAAAACCGGGGGTGCAGAGCAAGGGCGGCACGTGGCGGCAATCGGAAGGTTGCGTGGAGGCAACGCGGACGAGTTGTGCGGGCGTGGCCGTCGGATACACCTACCACCGAGTTGGTCCAGAATAACCCTAGGGTTTAGCTGGTTCGCTCTGTAATTAGTTTAGAGAGGGGTAGAGTAGGAATTGTACTTAGGCTAGAATTAGGATAAGTAGTCGGGGAGACACCCTCCTCCCCCGAATCTCAGTCATTTGCTCTTTCATCCTTAGGGTTTCCTGCTCTCCCATCTCCTGCTGTAGCTAGCTGAGATCCGCAGAGAGACTCACCTCTGTGTACTGTTGATTTTGAGGAAAGGAGGCCGTAACCTCCTTGTCGTAGCGTGTGTTTGCGCTTTGGCTGCAAGATCGTGGTGTCGATTCGTGTTTTGATTCGAGTTTGTCGTGTTCTTCGCGTTCTTCGTTTTCTCCACGATTTTCCCGTCGCTTGATCTCTTTGCTCGGTTCATCTTTTGCAAAATTGTTTGAACCAAGTTGTTCTAGATCGTGAGGCACTTCTTTCCACCGAAGGAATTACCCTCTAACCTCACGGTCTAGGACATCGATCGATTTTCGTCTCGAGTCAAGTTTTCTTCCTTCCCCCGAAATTCTTCGATTCATCGATTTGGAGATAGGTTCGAGCCATGATCTCTTAGAGATAGCTCACTATCCTCCTTATGACTCTACTCACCAAGTTTGATCCCTAGAGGATTTGTTTTGGGTGAGATCGAGTTGAATCGGTGGACGAACTGTGCTGCTGCGGGGTGACCGGACACTGACTCGGGACGACCGGACGCTAGGGCAGTGCGTCCAGTGGTTGAAGGTTTTCGCTGTGTTCAAATGACCGGACGCTAGCTTCAGTGAGTCCGGTCGTTTCCAGTAAGGTCCTAGAACGGTTTTTGCACGACCGGACGCGTCCGATGCTCACTGACCGGACGCTGCCCAGAGTCCGGTCGTGACTGCTTTGCGCGTTTTCGTTCGCCGGTTGTTCGTTCGTTGTCGGATTTGGTTTCCGCCTTTTGCGTTGGCTTTCTAGAGTTGTGTAGTGTCCCGCTGTGCTTCTTGGAAGCATCCACCCTACATCTAGGGTCGTGGACATTAACAGGCTCTAGGGTTTGTCTTTTGGAGTGATTCTCTGGACAGTGGTTACTAGTTTCTGAAAGGAAATTTTGAAGCTCCCATTCACCCCCCCTCTGGTCGCTTTCTGGTTGTTTCTCGGTCCTTCAATTGGTATCGGAGCGGGTTAAGGATCTTCCACCTTAGCCGGTTCCAGATCCACCGAAGGCGACATGGATCGCGGTGTGGGCAAACCGCCGTTTTTCGATAGGACAAACTATGCATATTGGAAGAAACGCATGTCGGCCTATCTGCAGAGTTTGGGTGCTTCCATTTGGGATATTTGCAACTCTGTCGATTACGTGGTCTTGGCTGCTCGTGTCACTCAGCGTCAGATCGATGAGCACGATGCCAATAGCCGAGTGACCTTCCCTTGCAAGGAAACCAGAGCACGTTGCCAAAACCTTTGAAGAATAGTTTGAAGAGATGACCAATGTCCATGTCAATGCTGATGGAGGATGCTGCTTCTCCGTAAGTTTGACAGGCTTTAACTCTTGCTGATTGGCCTTCGGCATAATTGATTGAAGGAAAACTCAAGTTGAGCAAACTCACAGATACTATCTTGTGCATATATAGTTGAAGCCACATTTGGACCAGCCACCAAGGGCCATTCACGCAGGCGATCTCTCTGCTTGTGTGCATCTGGATAGTGATTTGATGCATCATGTGATAAACAGATCCCAGAAGGTATTTGCCTAGTGGAATTTGGGTGCCTGCTGATAAATCCTCGGCCATTACCATATGGTTTAAAGTGGGTTCATTGGACTTTCCACAAAAGATAAATCTGCATAGCCACATGTTCATGAAAGCTTTCAGTTCTTTGTCAGAGACAGTATTGGATGACTCCATATAGGTCTGGATATATTTAGCCCATCCACATCCGGAGCTGACGGCTCTTTGACTGCTCTTGTTCTTGTATTTATATGGGTACATCGGTAAGGTTGTATTCAGACTAGTCATCATGAAGATGTCAGCTAAGGTGATGGTCATCAAACCGTGGCCAAAGATAAATGCATTGGTGGCATTGGACCAGAAATGAGACGCCGATATCAGGAGGGGATCATTTCTGGGTGTTTCTGATAGAGATAATTCTAAGCAATGACCAATATCTTGGTTTTCCCAGTGGTTGCTGCTCTTTTCAAGTATCCTCCGATACCAATTCCGCCATCCGACAATTGGGGGAAAGGGCCAGTTCTTGAAGGTGTTCGGCCAGTGTCTCGATGGAGTGATTCCGGATTTGAAAGGAATTCTTTCAGTTTCTTTCTCAATAATGTCCGTCGGGTCGGGATCTCCCATTGGACCGAGAAGATAAGAATCGGGATTAGCAGCATAAGGAATCAGGATTTGGTTCTCGTATTCCTTCGGAAAATAGCAAAGAGGAAAGGAAATGAATCAAGGAGAAGACTGAGGGAGGATTGCTGAATATGTGAAGTTTACCTTCGGGATCTTGTCTTGAGTCGCCATCAGAAGCTTGAGGTGGAGGCCGGCTGCGCGAAGATTTGAAATTCTCAGATGGCGGCTGCAGTGTTAGAGAGCGGAAACCTAGGGGAGAGAAGGAACTTGTAAGCAATTCCAGAATAAAATGACTTTTATCCTGGAATTGAGGAGGCATGTGTTAACACCAAATTCTCGCACGCACGGAGGATGACAAGTGGGCTCCAGCTGGTGGTGAAAGGACATTCGGCAGACGTCCAGGCAGTTGGCTAACCCTCAGGATTCGGTGAAAAGCTTACATGGTTGGTTATCTTGAAGGACGGCGACTTCATTCGGTAAGGGAGACTTGCGCGAAGAGGCGCATGACAACGAGGAGTGCCAGATAATGCAGATTTATATCTTTCCGTATCTCTTTGTAAATCGTAATCGTTTAGGACTCATGTTTCATCCAGGGTATAAATATAAACCCTCGTCCATTGTAAAACTGTTCACAACCACATCAATACAAACCGGCCTCAGCGCCACCTATTTCGAGTCCTTAGTCGTGTCGTCGAGTTCTTCGAGGGGAATCATCGATCCGTCGACCTCCGTAAGTACCGGCAACCTTGTTATCATGTCTAGTATCGTGCGGCGGATTTAGATATGGTGCAAGCAGTCTCGTATGTTAAGCTTAGTATCGTGCGGCGGATTTAAGCTTATGACGGGAAGTTTTTGCTTATGCCTTGTATCGTGCGGCGGATTGAGTCATGAGTAAAAATAGTTATCGGCTCTATTAGATTTGGCAGATCTAATAGATTCATTAAGTTATCATGTGTTGCATGTTTTATTTACTTAATTTGTACAACACTTTTTGCCCAATCTAGATTGATTCTCGTTCGGCCTTGTTGCATGAGTTTTGCTTATGCTTTGCTAACCATAAGATCGTGACGGCCGAATTGACTTTCAATCTAGATTGTCACATGTTGCGGGTTCATGCATGCCGATCATGTTTAGGCTTTGATAGAACTGGGTGTCGTGCGGCAGGCGCAGGTTTTAGATTGGTTTAATCATGCTTTGCTTGTATGTTTCTTCTTCATGGACCCCAGCTCGGCTGTTTTGCCGATTCTGGTTAAGCTTACACAAGTAATGAGTACATATAGATCTATTCAGATATACATATGCTTTTAGCTTCTTATAATTAGATCGTATCATGCGGTGGATTAATCTAATTATAAGGAGTGGTGTAGATTCATAGCAAGTGGTATCATGCGGTGGATTAGCTTTGCTTGGATTTATACCCGACGGGTTTATGAAGGCTGGACGTGCGGCAGATCAGTTGGATTAGCCTATGCATATGTTGTTTGGATGGATTTATATCTACAAGTTGCCCTTTTATATCTTGTTGCTATTCATGTGTTCGGCATTCAAAATACTTATGATTTATCTTTATACTTGCCGAATGATATTTAATAAAACCTGTTTCGACAAACAGCTTCCATAGCTGTGTGCCGTCGTGATTGGCTTTCAAAGCCGTACATATGGAACTGTCTGGTCACACCCGGCACGTTCCAAGGTATTCTCACACTTTTATCCCTTGTTGGTTTTCAGGTCAAACCGACTGGCACGCTTCCGGAACCAGAACGCTCCGGGCACCCGATTTAAGCCAGCCTTCGTTCAGCTTGATGTGTGCCTGACGCGGGACGACACATTTTGCGTCAACAGTAAACATGCAAAAGAGAAAACTAATGCAGAAAAGATAAATATGGATAACTACCGATTTACCTTTCGACGAGGATTCAATGTTTTAAGTCCTCCGAACAGGACTTCTCACCATGTTAATTCCTGAGGTGCATCATTTGATTCTGATATATAGACCTTGATAAGTACATCTCTTGATATGGTGTCACTCATGTTCTTCGTTCGCCCAGCAATTTGAAGTGAAGCATTAGTTGTGGAAGCTGGCAGCATCTTGCTTAGTGTGCATGTCTTATAGATCCAGGACCTTCACTCTGTAGAATTTGGGAGTTGACAAACTCCTCTATGTTTTGCTCAAGAGTGTATCCTACTAATAAACACAAGGTAGAGATCAAGTGCATAGGCTCTGTTGGTGGAAAAACACCAACAGAACCAAAAGTTTTGTTCATTCCTCTCAATCCTTAGGCACATTGAACAAGATAAACTTGTTGTTTATGTGTTCTATTCAATCTTAACATGAGTGATATGATCAGAAGATGAGCATGAAAGTAGCACCTTAAAATATTTATCAGATCAGATTACTTAACCCAAGGAAGGATAATCTATGTATAGTGTGTCAATCTTTTCATGATTGTGATATATCATCTTCCAAAGGTTAGATGCATAACATTTTAGCTCATTTAGTTAAGATAGTGAGATCAAGAGAGTAAAGCTAAGAACAAAGAGTAAAGAACTGAACATGTTGAGTTGATTAGGTTGGATCAAGTGAGGTGCAACTTAAACATGTTTGGTTCTTTATTTATGTGCATACCAGAAACAAGGAGAAGCTTTTAAAGTGATGGTCACTTACCTTGAAATGATGCTTTATCATTGAAGAGTGATTGCGTCGAACTACCTTGTGGAAGCTTCTCTTGTCTAGCTGGTTGTTGTTCATGTCGCTTGTCTTCTCTTGCTTATCTCACAGTGGGTCAGATGAGTCTTGCTCTCAACAGGTTCAGATGATGGAGACTTTGTCAGCTATTCTCTTGATTTGTAGGCTCGGGTACTATCTCTCCATCTTTGAATTCTTGCAGTGCAGTGGCTTCATCCTTCATGATGTCCCCCTCAATTCCTGGCAGTTGGTTCTTCATTTGTCGGTTGAGTCAATGTCTTCTCTTGGTTTTCTTCGGCTGCTCATAAGTGGTGTAGTCAATTCTTTTGATCGAAGATCCAAAAGTGGACGTCTCCAGGTCTGACATAGATGACAACATTAGTGGTGTTCAAGAATGTTCTTCCAAGAATGAGTGATGGATCATATTCTGCTCCTTAATTGGGATGGCGTCCAGTGGCTTGTACTGATCAAAGTGATGAGTAGGAGATCAAAGTATCTTGAAGCTGGATTTCTCCTTCCTACCCTTGATCGTAAAGCAGATCTAGACAATGGAATTGTGTCTCCCCCAAGATGGCTTGTGAATTAGGTGGATGTCCAAATTTCTTCAACAATATGTTCATGAGTTGAAATTGTAGACCTTGTTGTTGTTGAAGTCGTACCACCTCGTCCATCAAACTAGCTCTTGTGTTGCAATGATTAGAAGTGAGAAGAACTTCCACTGCTTGTCTTTATAGTGAACCACCAACAAACTTCCTTCGGACGACACATAGATGTTATGATGTAGTGGCATATCGTCTCCCTGATATTTGTTGTTGGTGTCAGTATTGATGTCTTTGACAATGATGAGCGTAGGCATAGATTGACCCATACGGGGTGAGTTGTATCCTAGTCATCATAAGTATCCTCGCTTAGGCCTTGGGATGGCTCAAAGCTTGACTGCCTTCGACATCACTTGTGACTTGTCTGATAATGAGTTTTGTCTATCCACGGGTTGGGTTTTGGATCTTTAAGTTCACACCATGAACAAGCAAATCTCATCTCCTACAAAATGTTAGTGGACATATACCCGAAGGATTGTACTGAATGTGAAACATGGGTTATTATCCACAACTTATGTCTTATTCATGCATGCTAATGAAAAGATGATTTTAGGATTACTTTAGCATAGACTAGTATCTTATATGTTGGCTGCATTTTAACATGGTTCAAGGCAAAGATACTTGCAGTAGAAGATAAATTGAAATAAACTTTAATACTTACAGTTCTTTCATCAATGATGAATGAGCTGAGTCTTCATTATGCAGTTCACAGTATGCCTTGCTTCATCTCTGATGTGAATTCATCTCAGGACTTTCCCAAAGTGTATTTAGAGTTCTCTGCAGGTGTTAGTCCAACGAAATATCCAATATCTACTCTAGCACTTTTTAGTTCAATACTCAAACCGGACTCCATATCTAATTTGATTAAGGTAGACTATTTAACCTAAGCACCACGCTTAATTTAAAAGCCTATGGAAGTCTGATCAATACTTCCAAACCAAAACTTACTAGCATCAACAAAGGTAGCATGAAAGCAAAAAAAAAGATTTATTCAGATAGAGAAGAAGAGTATGATAACCGTGAGGAATATTTATTTTTTTTAGATGCAGATGGCATGAATGCAAACCAAGGAACTAAACATGATGTGGTTTTGATAAAAGAAAACTTAAACTTAATGAAGTGGATGAATGATTAAAAGTAAACATGCAATGGTATGTAACAAATTGAAAAGATAACTACTCATAAAGTTTAAAGACCATGAGCAAGACTGTCTCACCTTGATCATACTTACCATGACTCACAACTGGGATTTGTGAGTGGCACAGCGTAAACATCCGTCACATGGGATGAGAGTTGAATTTTTGTGACGGCGACCTTTTCTCCGATCTACACATGGTTAGAATAATATATATATGTATACACAAACCTGTGAGATGGCAGGGTTCCAGAATTAATGATGGATCTTGAATGTTCAGGCACCCTGGGTTCTTTATTCTTGTGGAAGCTTGCCATAAGGTCGAAACGGCATCTGATGTCCTGTCTATTCCACACTCAACAGAACAAGAGGTAATCCTACTAAAGCTAGTGGTACACTAAATTAGCAGACATCAAGATCATTATCAAAATCTTTACACCAATTGCTTCCCCGGCAACGGCGCCAAAAATGCTTGTTGACATTCGTTAGTGCAAATAAGAATATGAAAGATTCCGCAAGCGCACAGAACATCATTGTAGCATTTTACCGGGAGTATTCCAGGATCGTTATTTATATTTTATCACAGGGAAGCAAGGGTTAAGAATCCGATAACTCACTATCATTCATCTACTAACTCAGAGTACTAATTAAACTAAAGCAGGAGTGATGGATATATGATATGATAATGGAAGCACATAAATGAGAATTCAATGATAAATGTAAAGATAACTATAGTGGGAGGACAACGGGAGAGATCATGGTTCCTATACACTTCTCTATTACTTGGGTTCTAAGGTAACAAGGATGAAAAGATATAGAAGTCACATAATAACACTTTGGGACATCAGAACACCAACCACAGAAAGGGATGAGAAGGGGGTTGGGAAGCTCTGACTACGGTCCTACGAACATCAACCCGAACGTGGTGGAATACGTCGACCATCAGGGCTGTCACCACCTGGGGCTACCACAACTATCTGTGGGGTTGAGCGCAACCTCAGGTAACCTATAGACTAAACACCATGTCTAATCTATCGATTACTACTCTAATTACCATGAATAACTAGAGCACTCAATACGAGCGAAGATCCCATGCTAAGATATAACAACTATACTAATCATATAATAAAAGGCATAAAGTAACTAGAGAAGATAATTATATTAAAGCATAAGTCTTACAAAGAAAAGATACAAAGACATACCAAAACTCTGAAGACTCCTCCGGAACCGGAGCGCAGCTCCGCTCTCCCTAACTCCCGACTAGAGCTAAGCTATTACATTGGAAAATCTAAACCTAATTCTCTAGGGAGGAGAGGTTGTCCTTCGAGGGACGCCTCTACAAAGACTCCCAGATGATGTGTTGCCTCAGGGGGGTCCTGGGTTTATTATATAGGGGCTCCTGGCCTCCCCTCCACCTTGGGCAAGCGATGTGGTACTAAATCCTTCGTCATATGCACTTGGGCCTAAATGGGCCAAAACGTGTTGGAGAGGTCGGTGGGAGTGCGTCACGCGAAGGGGGACGCAATTGGGCCCAATAGCCGACCGACCGGTCTGGGGAAGAGACCGGTCGGTCTCCCCCTATGACAGGTGGGCCCCGCCTTCCGTGGGTCGCCTTCTCGTGTCTTCTGGAATGTTCTGGAATGTTCTAGAATCTCCCAAGTCGTATCCATCGAGGACTCTTGCTCCGGGACTCCAAATATAGCAAATCATATGTCCGTTTCCATTGTCTCGACGAGGTCTTCGCAATGGTGTGCTCTGTTTCATCACTTGAGATACTTTTATATGGCGAAATATTGATAATCCTGCAAAACAAGTGAGAGCACCAAAACTCGTGGAACTTGTTAGTTTTAAACCCTACAACTATGCTTTGTGATTCATTTCATGTCATTCTATGCATTAGTTGATGGTATAAAATAGACATTAAGGACCGTCAATAGACACGTAGTAGACCGGGGCCTGCTTGATTTTGTTGTTTTCATGCAACTCTTTGATTAGCACTGCGCTGGTTGCATGGGGCGAGGCTGCGACATACAGTAGTAGAAGATCGCCTTTGCTTGGACTGGTTAAAATGATCAAGTTGGTGAGGTAGTTTTTCAAATCCTCAAAAGCTTTCTGCTGCCGAGGTCCCCAATTGAATGGGGCTGTGCTTCTCAGAGTTTCGAAGAAAGGTAACCCTCGCTCGGCTGATCTGGAGATGAATCTGCTGAGTGCTGCTAGATGACCTGTCAAACGTTGAGCTGCTTTTTTGGTTGTCGAGGGTTCCATATTGATGATGGCAACAATTTTTTCGGGGTTGGCTTCAATTCCCCTTGCTGAGACGATGCAACCTAGCAGTTTTCCTTCGCTTACCCCCAAAACACATTTTTTGGGGTTTAATTTGAGTCCGGCGGACCGAAGGTTGTTGAACACTCTTGCCAAGTATATTATGTGATTTTCTTTTAGCTCGCTTTGTACAATCAAATCATCGACGTAGGCGGAGATGGTGTGTTCATCTTTGAAGACTTCAGATGTTATGCGAGCGAAGGTTGATCCTGCATTTCTGAGGGCCTCTGCCATTCTTCGAAAGCAAAATGTGCCCGAAGGTGTAATGAAGCTTGTTTTTTCCTCATCTTCCTCATTCATCCAAATCTGGTGGTACCCTGAGAAGCAGTCAAGGAGAGAAAGCATTTGGCAACCAGCTGCTCTGTCGACCAAGGTGCTTATGTTAGGCAGAGGAAAGTCATCCTTCGGACAGGCTTTGTTCAGGCATGTGAAATCTACACACATTCTCCATTTCTTGTTCTTCTTCTGAACTAGTACCACGTTTGAAAGCCATGTTGGATATTTGACTGGGCGGATGACGCCTGCGTCCAGAAGTCTTTTTACCTCTGCCTTCGCTACCTCTTTCCTTTCTTCTGACATTTTGCGAAGCTTTTGCTTAACTGGGCGATAGCCTGGTTTGATTTTTATGCTGTGCTCGATCAAAGTTCTGTTTACTCCCTTGAGGTCCTCCGCAGACCAAGCGAAGGTATCGGAGTTGCCCTCAAAGAGTTGCACTTGCTTGGTTTCTTCTTTGGGTGATGCTTTTGTTTGGTCAATGCAAACTTCACCTTCGGTGTTGAGGTTTGGTGCTCGAGGCTTTGACAGATTGTGGACATTGCGTTGCCCAGGTGCTACCGTTCCCTCAACTACCCTTGCACTGTTTTGATCTCCATAAACTACAACAACACCCTTCGGGGCAGGAAGCTTCATGCAGAGGTATGCAGGATGGATGACAGCGTTGAATCCATTGGTGACCCCCCAGCCAAAGATTGCGTTGTAGGGATAAAACATGTCAATCACGTCGAAGGTTATGTGCTCAGTTCCGCAATTTACTTGATCTCCGAAGGTTACAGGTAAAGAAATTTTGCCTATTGCTCTTACTTGTTGACCACCGAAACCGTATAGGGGGTTGCCGGCGGGTTGCAAAAGGTTCCTGTCATGCTTCATGCTGTCGAAGGTCATGGCGAACAGGATGTCTGCGGAGCTTCCTGTGTCTACCAAGATTTTGGTGACTGTCCACCCAGCTATGTTGGTTTCGATTACCATAGCGTCAGTGTGTGGGTAATCCCTTAATTTCATGTCACTGGAGTCGAAGGTTATTGGGATATGGGACCAACGCCCAAATTTGTGTGGTCCTTCGACAGCTACATGGTGCACTCTTCTAGTGTGTTCTTTCCTCTGCCTTTTGTTGCCATGATCTTCGTTGGAGCCTCCGATGATAGCTAATATCACGTCGAAGGTTGATGTTGGATTGTTGATGGTTGTCTGGGTTTGAGCTTCGGATTTGATAGGTTGTGGAGCTGGTAGGGCTGGTATTGGTGGTGGTGGTGGTAGAGTGTTGCTCACTTGTTGGTTGGCTTGGGTTTGAGGAGTTGTTGGGAATGTGACAGTGTATGATACGTTTTGTCGTTGAGGAATCGAGGTTGGCTGATAAGAGGTGTGGTTGTAGTGTGGGTGTTGAGAGTAAAATGGTTGGTGCGAAGGTAAGCCGTAGTTTATGGGGGTGTACTGGTAAGGAGGGTGGGTTGGGTTGAAGTTTGGCTTTCTGGTGTGATTGATGGTTCTGTTTTCTGTTGATGAGGTTCTTTTGGATTCCTGGTACTCTTTTCCTTTGGCGAAGCACTCGCATTGCTTTGTTGTGTGCCCCTTTCCTTGGCCACAGAAATGACAATGCATTTTGGCCGGGTCCCTGTCTTGGTTTCTTTGGTCGGGTGGGGGTGGAAATCCATGTGGATTTTGGTTGCCCGAAGGCGGAGTGCCCCTTCTCTGGTCTTCGAGTGGATTTGCCTTGTTGATTGCTCCAATGTTGCTTTGATCTTGGCGAGGGTTGTTCTCTCTCGCTTGCGGGCCTCAACTGTGGTTTCTGCTGCGACCTTCGAGCATCGGACTTCACCCGGAAGTCCATGTCCGCTCTACAGTATCTTTCCATTGTATCATGAAGCTCTTCGATTGTGTTTGCTGGTTTCCTGGCGAACTTTGAGGAACATGGGCCTGGACGCAGGCTGCTGACTGCAGCGAGGATGATGGCCTCATCAGATATCCCCGGAGTTCTTGCTCTAATCTGGATGAACCTTCGCCAGTAGTCTTGTAGCGGTTCGTGCTCTTCTTGTTTGTAGTTGAACAGCTCGATGGGGTTTGAAGGTGCTGCTGTAATGCCCTTGAAGTTTGTGCATAGTCTGTCTCTGAGGTTGGCCCAGGAGTTCACTGTTCCGGGGCAAAGGTTGTGGTACCAAGTCTGCGCTATGTCACGAAGGATGATTACAAAAGATGTTGCCATTGTTGATTCATCTCCTCCTGCTGCGGTGACTGCCGCTTCATAGCTCATTATGAACTGGCGAGGGTCAGTGAGTCCGTCATAACGGGGCAGATTTTGTGGATTGTAGCATGGTGGCCAGGGTTGGGTTTGCAGTATTTGGGAGAGCGGTGATCTTGGGTCGTAGGGCATCTGGTGTTGTTGGGCCCTTCGCTGAATGCGAAGGTTTGGCTCTCGCTCTTCTGGGTAGAGTTGGCAAAAGTTTGGTGGTGGTGGGTGTGGTGGTGGCTGACGGGCGTTGCCCTGGCCCAACTCCTCATTTCCCTCTTTACGGGGCGGCATTTCTCTATCATTCCAACCCTTGGCTTTGGCTTCAGCTGCCACGAGGGACTCTTCCATTCGGCGAAGCTGTTCCCTTTCTTCATCCGCCTTTTGCCTGATGGCGCGCAGCCGGTTGTGCCTTTCAAGCTGGTCGAGGCGCCTCTTCTTTTCCTGCAATTCAGCTTGGAGCCTGTCCAAAGCCTCAAGACCCAACTCTTCTTCATCTCCTCTTCCTCCCCCTCCGGAGGTGTGTGGGTGCGGCTGTGATACTAGCCGAGTGTGAGGCCCCGGGACCTCTGTCCCTGGGGTGACTTCCTGTGGCAGAACTTCCTGAATAAAGTGGCCCACATGCACCCATCATTGTCCTAAAGACTTCTGATTGGCATGCATGAGTTCCAAATGACTCAAGAGATCTGTCGGGTGTCCTCGGGAAACCCGAATCATCCACGTTACATTCTTTTCAGGATTTCCCTCATCAAGCATCACAGTATTACAACAGTCTTATAGATAAGATAAATTAGAGTAAAGCGGAAAGAGTATATAACATAGATTGAAACTTAAGTTTAAAAGTTTACAACCCATAAGTACTTATTACATAAAAGGGTTCGGAACTTTATATTACATATACCACACAAATTGTTGTTACTTGCCCAAGGTCAAACATCAGAGTCATTAACACTCTCCTCCACAAGAGTGAAGAAACATTGACCACCAAAAGGATGATCAATGAACTCACCTGCAACAAAGGTTAACAAACCCTGAGTACAAAAGTACTCAACAAGACTTAACCGTCTAGAAAAGAGGAGAAGACTCAGGTATGCAGGCTATAGGGATTCAAGGTAAGGTTTTAGCAAGATCAAAACATTTCTTTTGCATAAAAGCTTACTAATAGTAAAGCCTATTATCAAGTTTTAACTCGAAATTAAACTTTATAACTGTCCAAAGATTCTCAAACTTTCATAAGCATACCACATCTTTCGTTCTCATCTCATCAAAAAGATTCAATTCATTACTACGGTGCGGGTCAGTGGATTGAGGCTCCATCCGAGGAAACACGGCGATTCGAATCGTTCAAACCCAGCTGGGGATTCAGTACCACACGACATATGTAGAACTTAATCTTGCATACGTCAACCCTATCTATAGATCCTCCCATACAAGAACGGGTCCAGCGTCACCCGAGAGTACAGTACACCTCGAACCCGACTATCTCATAGCCCCGAGGGTACACGCTACTCCCGCCATCTCTCCACTCCCAGTACGCGGTTGGCCATTCTCAAGTATCGGAATAGCTATAGACGAGGCTTACCACCGCATGTGGGCTGTACTCAAAGGTCTCAATCACAGCAGGCCAACAACGATAAGGTCCTATGTTGAGTAACCTTACAACAAGACTCCATTCTTGATGTAAGTTACTATCGTTATCATGTTATCTCAAGATTCATGACGTCCATAACATAGCAACCATTTTCAAAAGCACCTACTATTATGAAGTAGTAAAGCTTGGCTAAGCATACTAAGCATTTTCATAAAACAGGTATCAAGGTTAAGTATTGGAATCATCAAGGTTGGTAATGCATCAAATAAGGCTCACATACTCCTATTCACTTAATGCATCATATTAACTCAAGTGATATAAATAACTTTATCAAAATACAAGGATAGGTTTAATGTCCGGGGCTTGCCTCGTTGATTAGCGAAGTCCGGAGATTCTGAAAAAGTAGAAGGATCCACACACTCAGGAGAAACCCACTGAGGATCCGGTCCTTCCGAAACGAGATCTACACGTAGAAGTGCATATGCATGATCAATGAGATGCTTTTGATATGACCATGGTAAAGATGGAAATTTTCTAAGCTGTAGACATTTATTCAAACAATCTTTTATCACGGTAAAGTTACAAACCAACAAAACTAACTTAGCTATTAAACCATAGATTATTCTTAAACAAATTTTATTATCTTTATTAAGCAAGGTTATGTAACCAACAAGCAACAAAAGATCATTTATATAAAGGAATCCATAACCAGGGAGCAAATCATGCTAGTGTTTCCTTGGTTGTCAAACAAATCCAAAAATGCACACAAACTTAAAGGGATTAACAAATTTTTATTTATTTATAAATCACTTTAAATAGCATTTACTTATAAACAAATTATACTTATTCAAACAGAGATGAAATTAATCATGAAGGTAGATATCAGTGACATAAATTCACATGTCAAATTTCATGATTTTTGGAGAAACACAGAAAATCACATAATTCATCAAAGTTGCATTTATTAATTAAAGCACAGATTTTATTGGTATAGTAAATGTGCTCCAAACACAAGTTTCATAATTTTTATATTAGCACAGACATGCTAACACTTATCATGTCAAATTTCACAATTAACAGAGCTATAGAATAATTATAGCAAAAATAACAAAATTAGCTACTGTGCATAAAACTGGAAAAAGAAAAAACTCCAAACTAGCCCAACCTGGGCTTTCGGCCCGCTCCGCGCGGCCCAACGCACGCGAAAACGGCCCGGCCTGGCTCCCGCCCGCGCGCCTCTGCAACTTTGTAGAAAAGCCCTTTGGCTTAAACGAAACAAACCCGCAGTCCAAAGCGCTATTCACATGAGTCACAGGCTTTGCAACTAACACCCTGGACTTTATCATCTTCACAACAGTGAGGTCCCCGACACCGGCCAGAACGGACGGCGGCGCTCCGAGCGCCGGCGAGCCTTATGCCGGCCATCTCCGGCCAGAAGAGACTTAACAGACGCGAGCATCATCACCGGCGTGTCACCCGCGGCCGATAGAGCCTCTAACCCTAAACGCTACTGCTCCGGTGAGGTCTGGCCACGCACGGCGGCGGACCGAGCCACGGCGGAGCTGTTCCGGCGAACCTAGGTCGGTAGCAGTAGAACAGAAGGGCTAGGAAGCTTCAGTAGCTCACCCTGATGCTGACCACGTAGTTGGTTCAAGCGGAGGATGAACGGGAAGTCAAGGTCCACGAAGCAGTGGCTTGCAGCGGCGAACTCCGGCGAAGCAAGTGATGTTCCGGCGATACCTGAGCACCAAAAAGAAAACCACCGAGCCGATGAGCAACCTGGGGTCAAGGCGAAACAGAAACACAAGACAGGGAGAGTAGAGGAGTGCTCGGTTGAGCTGACCACGGCGAGGTCGAGCTCGGCGGCGTTTTTGTCCGGCGGAAAGAAGAATGGCGAGCACGAGCTCTCTGGGGCAGTAGAGGTAGAAGTGATGGGTTCCGGAGATGCGCAAGGAAGTAGGGAGTTTATAAACGCGGTCAATCTTGGATGAGGATGCTTGAGTGCGGTGAATTTGAGGATTGGGGTCAGATGGTTCCCGTCGGTGCTTTGGTGGCAACTCGACGACGGCGAGCTCAGGAGAAGGTGCCACGACGCGAAGGAGAGCGCCAGCAGCTGCTTGGCTTTGCCACGAACACGGTTGCGAGCGCATTCAGGAGAGGTCGACGCCCAACGTGCGAGTAGCAGCGATCCAAACTCGGCTGTCCACCGCCATGAACAGGGAAACAAACTTGTCCCCCCTTCTCCTTTATACCCTTTCGGAAAATTTGAAATTACATCAGATTTTTGAATATAAGTTGAAAATATGTTAAAATATCAAATGTTTAGAATTCAATACTGAACATATTTTATTTTTGCAACATATGCAGAATATGCTTAGATTTTGAATTAGGGTTTGCAAAACAAAAGGGGACAATTAGGGCAAAAGGGTATTTTCACAATTGCTTTTGATTTCGTATAAAAACTTGGAAAACTTTATACATCAAAGTTGATCCTTTTAAAAAATGGAGCAACTTTGCTTTTTGAAGCATACTCAAAGTCTTTTTAGATTTTGATTGCTATTAAAGGGGATAAAATAGGATTTTTGAATTAATAACATTACTTAATTGAATTCCAACCAAAATTGAATTATACCTCAATGGTTACTTGAAACATGTTCCAAATACACCTTTGAGACATAATACCAAGATGTGGTCCAAAATTCAACTACTATATAAGAAATTACCAAAGTACCCCTATAAAGCATAAAAGCATTATTCACACATAAGAAAACATAAACTAGGGTTTCAACTTAAACACTCCTTACCACTAAGCACAAGCATAAAGAATAAACTTGTTTTTAGTGAATGCAAAATTGGGTTATCAACTCAAGTGAAATGCTAATGCATATGATGACATGTCAAGTTTTAGTTTGCTTAACACCAGAGTGTTACAGCTCCCTCCCCCTTAAAGAAATCTCGTCCCGAGATTTAACCTGTAGGCTAACTAATGGAAAAGGAAATGTGTCAGACACTTCCATTAATAACCTTTACATAAAGCAGGGGATAGGTCATCATATAACAAATTATAAGGATTATACAGAAGAAAGAAACTCAGGAAAACTTTCTAAGAGAAACTCTTCTGACTCCCATGTGGCTTCATCTTCCGTATGTTGATTCCATTGAACCTTGTAGAACTTGACAGTTCTTTTTCGAGTGACTCAATCTTTCTGGTCAAGAATCTTGATAGGATACTCTGAGTATGTTAGATCAGGCTCTAACTCAATCTCTTCAACATGAATGACATGATCAGGCACCTGAAGACATTTCTTTAACTGAGAGACATGGAACACATTATGAACTAATGATAGTTGTGGTGGTAAATCAAGTTGATATGCCACTATTCCACATCTTTTAAGAACCTGATAGGGACCTATATAACGAGGTGCCAACTTTCCTTTGATTCCAAATCGAGTAACTCCTTTCATTGGTGATACCTTGAGATAGACATAATCACCAACTTTAAAAGTAAGAGACCGTCGTCTCTTATCGGCATAACTCTTTTGCCTGGATTGTGCTTTCTTCATGTTTTCTCAAATCAATCTGACTTTTTCTTCAGCTTCTTTAACTAAGTCAACTCCAAAGAGACTATGTTCTCTAGGTTCAGACCAACTTAACGGTGTTCTGCATCTTCTGCCATACAGAGCTTCAAATGGTGCCATCTTAATGCTCTCTTGATAACTATTATTGTAAGAGAACTCTGCTAAAGACAAACATTCATTCCATTTCTCTGAATAATTGAGTACACAGGATCTTAACATATCTTCTAAGATCTGATTAACTCTTTCAGTTTGACCCCCGGTCTGTGGATGATACGCTGTACTATGCAAAAGCTTGGTACCCAAAGACTCATGTAAGTGCCTCCAGAAAACATTGACAAACTGTGTCCCTCTATCAGACACGATAGTCTTTGGAATGCCATGCAGACTTACAATTCTGTCAAAATATATCTTGGCATAGGTAGATGCTGGATATGCTGTTTTAACAGATATGAAATGAGCTGATTTAGTCAGACGATCAACAATGACCCATATGGAATCAAACCCTTTTGATGTTCTGGGCAGACCCACTATAAAGTCCATACTAATGTCATCCCACTTCCAAGATGGAATTGGCAACGGTTGCAACTCTCCAGCAGACCTAAGATGCACTGCTTTTACTTTCTGACAGGTATCACATTTAGCGATATAACTAGCAATTTCAAGTTTCATCTTAGTCCACCAGAATCTCTGTTTCAGATCATGATACATCTTATTACTGCCTGGATGTACTGAAAATCTTGTTGCATGAGCTTCATCAAGAATCTGCTTTCTGAGTTCAGGAACCTTTGGAACTACTAACCGATCCTTAAACCAAATTACTCCAGCTTCATCTATTCTGAAATTGGAATTCTGCTCAGAGTGAATCTTTTCTTTCAGATGGATCATACCCTTGCTTTCCTTCTGGGCTGCAATGATCTGATCTTTAATGGATGATTGAATGGTCACATTTGCAAGATTTCCTTGTGGAATCATTTCAAGGCTTAACCTTTCAAACTCATAACACAAGGTAATATCTATCGGCTTGACTTCTAAACAAATGCAATGACCCTTTCGACTGAGTGCATCTGCCACTACATTAGCTTTACCTGGGTGATAGTGCACTTCAATATCATAATCTTTTATCAGTTCTAACCATCTTCTCTGACGCATATTCAACTCAGACTGAGTGAAGATGTATTTCAAGCTTTTATGATCAGTGTATATGTGACAAATATTACCCAACAAATAATGTCGCCAGATCTTCAGAGCATGGACTACAGCTGCCAACTCTAGATCATGTGTTGGATAATGTTCTTCGTGCCGTTTAAGCTGTCGTGAAGCATAGGCAATAACTCTGCCTTCTTGCATCAGTACACACCCAATGCCTTTGCCTGAAGCATCACAATAAACATACAAACTGGTGCAGTTGTCAAAAACTTTTTCAATGTCTGGCTGAGCTAAAACTGGTGCAGTTGTCAAAAACTTTTTCAAATTCTGAAAAGCTTCTTCACATTCCGTTGACCATACAAACTTGGTGTCATTCTTTAACAATGTTGTCATTGGTTTAGAGATCTTGGAGAAGTCAGGGATAAATCTACGATAATACCCTGCTAATCCTAAGAAACTCCGAACTTGATGTACTGACATTGGTGACTTCCAGTCAAGAACTTCTTGGACTTTGCTTGGATCTACTGCAACACCTTCAGCTGATAGAACATGACCCAAGAATTGAACTTCATTTATCCAGAACTCACATTTACTGAATTTAGCATATAACTGATGTTCTCTCAGGCGAGTCAACACTATCCTGAGATGTTCTGCATGCTCTTCTTTGGTTTTGGAATAGATGAAAATGTCATCAATAAACACAACCACGAACTTATCTAGCTCTGGCATAAACACTGAATTCATTAAGTACATGAAATGTGCTGGGGCATTAGTCAGACCAAAGGACATGACTAGATATTCATATAGACCATATCTGGTAGTGAATGCTGTTTTCGGAACATCTTCTGGTTTGATCTTGATTTGATGATACCCCGATCTCAAATCTATCTTCGAAAATACCTTCGCACCAGTAAGTTGATCAAAGAGACACTAGTACAGAACAGGCCTATTGCCCCGGGCCATTTTGGCCTTTAGCCCCGGACATGGAGCCGGGGCTAAGGAATCGGGACTAAAGCCCCGACCTTTAGCCCCGGTTCCATGGCCCGGGGCTAATGGAGGGACCTTTAGCCCCGGTTGGTAACACCAACCGGGACTAAAGAGGCCAGCCACGGTGGCCCGGCTGGAGGCCCCTTTAGTCCCGGTTGGTGTTACCAACCGGGACTAAAGGGGCCTCCAGCCGGGCAAACCGTTGCTGGCCTCTTTAGTCCCGGTTGGTGTTACCAACCGGGGCTAAAGGTCCATCTGCTTTTTTCTTTTTTCTTTTTCTGTTCTTTTCAATTGGTTATTGTTTTTGGTTTTACAATTACATTAGGTTTTCTAATACGTATTCTTCGCTGCTAATATATTCTATTATATTAGGCCAGTTTCAAATACACGTATTATTCTTCGCTGCTAATAAATATATATAAACACATAAAATTTACAATTACACACAAATGAAATATGAAACTATACATATATATATATATTATAGAGCTAGCTATACACACATATGTACATAAAATATACAACATTATCCATCATGCATGCTTAACTTGATATTTACACACAAATATAATACCGTTCCTAACTTAGAGGTCATACAAGTGTTCATCTTGGTTTGGCTTCATTGGTTCGTCTTTATTAAACCAATACTCGGTGCCAGACTTAAGGACATGGTCATTAAGGAAGCCCGCGATGGTCTCTTGAATTGCTTTGAGGCGGACCTTATCCATCACCTGGTTCTTCAACCATGTCTCCTTCAATTTGGATTAAAATAAAAAGAAAGTATTAACATACATAATATTTATGTAATAGCAACAAAAAATAAAATAAATTTATTTACATGTTACGTACTTGCTGACTCTGTAAAGGAGTTCTTTTTTCATACACCGTCAGAAACTCGCAAACATAGTACCCACATAAATTGTTTCCCGGTGACTGCCGTAGAACCCACTGTACAATATGTAAAAAGAGTACTCTCGGTTGAGCGTGCGTCTGCTGAGTGATGCTAATTAAGGTAAAGAGGCGGGGAGGTACTCTACAACTTACATTTAGGAGTAGAGGATCAGGAAGTTGCGCTTTCAGATCCGGACGGTGTTTCTGAACAAACCAAGTCCAAACCCTTCACAATAATTGGAACGTTAATTAACTATTGCAGAGTTAAAGAGCTATAGCAAGAATCAATATTTAAATATCACATTACCCTCGGATAATATTAATCATATCTTGGTAATCTTCTTGTGGTTTTCTCAGAGAGTCATAGATTAGCAAACGACTCTCGTGGAGATCGATCACCATTAGAATCCAGTGAAAACTGCATTTATGTTTATATAGTCAACACATATATATATCTTTATGTCAACCTATAATAAAATGTGCATATGATAACAAAACTCACCTAAAGTTGTAGGGGAATAGTATATATCTTTTGTCCCTTTGGTTTACCAAGAACCTCCGCAAATTACTCTCTGTTTGAGTTTTCCATGCATCCGAGTGAGTATTGCTTGGGTGCTTGAAGATGATATATGGATCGATGAAACCAATCTCCTTGTCATTTTTATGCCTTAGTTGTCTCATCATGTTTCTGCACATGTTTACAAACACTTGCTAGCAGTGTGAGGATAATTACTTATACATATACATAAGCTAAAGTGAGATTATTAAAGGAAACAATCACTTACAGGCAAAAGCAGCTGACGAGAGATTTGTCGAGAGCGTCCATGTGGCAGAGCTGATGTAACTCATTAAACTGAACATATATGATGTCATCACCACGGAAGTAATCATGGTCTCTAATTCTGACGCAAATGTAGTCATCAGCTTTTCTGCCACACGCCGTAAGGTACCACTGATTTAGCAAGTGCATCTGTGTACCAAGATCCCTCAGGGCCGCTGGGTTGTATAGACTTTGGCCATATACATATGCCCTCTGCCATTTATCAACTTCTGGAGCACTTTTGATGCCTGCTTCTCCGAGTATGTTTTCCACATTCAAACCAGTTTCCTCGAAAAATGCGAGCAGTTGCGCAGGATCAACATCTCCATATGCTCGTTGTATGATTTCCATGTTTGTACCGTATTCATTATCAACAACTAGATCTGGCACTGATTGCTTCTCTTGTTCCCCGAGCTGTGGGACACCCTTTCCTGCTCTCTTCTTTGCCTTCTTGGCCTCCTCAAGTGATTTGCTAAGTGTGCGATCATAGTCTGATTTTGGCGAAGCCTTACGGGCAGCACGTACCTTTTTTTGGTGAGCGTCCACAGTTTGCCTTAGTTTTTCAGGACGAACAAAAAGGTACGGCTTCTCCGGGTTTCGCTTTGCTCGACCACTAGCAATGGCAGCTTCGAAGAACTTGTTACAGTCTTTTTGCACTGCAGCGTCAGTCTCCTCCTCGGTCATGTCATATGCAAGTTTTGTCATCTTGGGAGCTGGTTTTCTCACAGGTGCTTTCTTCTTCGGAGGTGGTGGGGCTGACGCCTTTGTTTGTGTGACAGGCCTCTTCTTTGTTGGCGGTGGAGGTGTTGGAACCCGCCGTGGAGATGGGGCAGGTGGCGGTGTCGGAGCCCGCTTTGGAGGAGATGGTTGGGTCGGTGGCGGTGTTGGATCTCGTCGTGGAGGAGATGGGGCCGGTGGCGGCGTTGGATCACGCCGTGGGGGAGATGGGGCCGGTGGCGGTGTTGGATCCCGTCGTGGAGGAGATGGGGCCGGTGGCGGTGATGGATCCCGTCGTATTTGATCTTGATCATCATCGTCCGCAACACTGTGATCATGTGGTGAATGTAGAATTGGACTTAGGTTGGGGGATGTCCTGCTGCGAAAACAACATGGTATGAGTATCCATTTATACTATTAGCTCACCAATACTATTAAGTTTCATTCACTAATTTCATACACACCTAGGGATAGGTTGTTGAGGAGGAGGAGGTGATACGCCAGGAATTATGATATAGCGCTTGCGCCAACATATGAATGTCTTCTCCGCTTCTCCTAATGTATTCTCGCCATCACCTCCTTTAATGTCAAGTTCGACATTCTCGTAACCTTTTACCACCCTGTCCACCGAGACGCTAGCATATCCAGGAGGTATTATTGCTCCATGACTTCTTGGTGTCTTCGTAGGATCGATAGGAGATACAACACCTATAGCCACCATGACTGTGGTATTCCCCTGTGGAATGTGCAGTTCACATGTCGTGAGAGGCTCGGTGATGTCGTCCACAGGAAAGCGCAGTGCTGCGTCTGGGACCTCTGTGGAAGCGCAACTGCTTTTCATTTGCTCAGGGGGGCTGATGTTGACTCCCGGCTCTGATGCAGATTGCCTTTGCATTGCTAACTGCACTTGCCTTTTTATTTCCTCGTTCATTCTGCCTTCAAGTGCTTTTTCTCGCTCAACTGCTTCAAGAGCCGCGGCCTGTGACTGAATAACCATTTCTTCTAACCGGCGCATGCGCTGTGCCTCCTCCTCCTTCTTTCTCGCGCGGCTTCTATAGGTCTCTTTGTCCTGAGGGAAGGCATGTACCCATGACAGCTCCCCATAGCCTCTGGTTCTCCCACCATGTTCAAGATTCTCCAGGGCGTATGTCAGCTCGTCCTTGTCTCTGTTCGGCTGCCACCTGCCACTGGCAGCCATTTCTCTAGCATAAACAAATCTTTCTGCTGCTCTTTGGAGTTTTTCGCCATAGTGTACCCTTCCTGTTTGTTGGTCCAGGCTTCCTCCATGACCAAAAAACCAATACTTGGCGCGCTCAGGCCAGTTTATCGATTCTGGTTCAATGCCCTTGGCTTGCAACTCTCGTTCCATTCTTTCCCATTTAGGAATGGCACTCTTATAGCCACCTGATCCCAAGTGATGGTGGTATTGTTTTTGTCGGGCATTCTGCTGGTTCCTTCTGATCCGTGCCTCACTCTCTTCTGATTTCTTGAATTCTACAAACTCATCCCAAAATGGCCTCAACTTGACGTAGGCCTTAGTGTTGAAATCCGGAGTTTGGTCCTTCTTGATAAATTTGTTGTATAAGTTCTTCTTCCAGCCCTGGAATAGTGTTGCCATTTTCTTCATAGCCCAGTCCCGAACTCTGGCCTTCAAATTTATATCTTCTGTTTCAAGTGTGAAATGTGCAAGGACCTCTTGCCAAACCAGTTCCTTATCAAGATCAGAGACAAAACTTATATCAGGAGCACTTGCCTTTTTCTTCCATTCACGAGCACTTATCGGGATCTTATCCCTTACAAGGCACCCACAGTGGGCAACAAATCTCTGTGCATGTTCTCCAAGTACTTGGCCTGTTTCCTCGTTGAATTCTGAGATAATGTACCGGCCCTCCAACGGCTTCTTCGGACCTCGTACGGTCCTACTCTTCCCGGTAGTCGTTGTCGATCCGGAGGGCTACATATGTAGGAACAGTAGATTATAAATACATTTATAAATAATTTAGAATTTCATGTGCACATAGAGATTATTGTAGGTATATACCTCGCCAGTATTTTCTTGCATTATTTCTTCATAATCGGCAAAGTATTGACTGCCGTCATCTACTTCTTGATTATTGTTATCATCACCTGCTAAATTTTGATTAGCGCCGCTGTTGATTAATTCGTACATTTCCTCCTCCATGTTGTCAACTGGGTCGGCCATTTCTGCGAATGACATGGAGGATAATAAACACCATATTTTTGCAACTAACGTGCATAGAGTTTCGGGTTTTGGGTTTCGGGTTTAGGGTTTACGGTTTGGGGTTTAGGGTTTAGTGTTTTGGGTTTGGGGATTAGGGTTAGGGGTTTGGTGTTTAGGGTTTAGTGTTAGGGGTTTTGGGTTTGAGGTTTAGTGTTTAGGGTTTGGGGTTTAGGGTTTAGGGTTAGGGGTTTCGGGTTTAGGGTTTGGGGTTTAGGGTTTAGGGTTTAGTGTTAGGGGTTTAGGGTTTGGGGTTTAGGGTTTAGGGTTTAGGGTTTGGGGTTTAGGTTTAGGGGTTAGGGGTTTAGTGTTTGGGGTTTGGGGTTTAGGGTTTCGGGTTTAGTGTTTGTGGTTTCGGGTTTGGGGTTTAGGGTTAGGGGTTTGGGGTTCAGGGTTTAGGGGTTTGGGGTTTAGTGTTTGGGGTTTCGGGTTTGGGGTTTAGGGTTTCGGGCTTAGTGTTTGGGGTTTCGGGTTTGGTGTTTAGGGTTTCGGGCTTAGTGTTTGGGGTTTCGGGTTTGGGGTTCAGGTTTAGGGGTTTGGGGTTTAGTGTTTGGGGTTTGGGGTTTAGGGTTTCGGGTTTAGTGTTTGTGGTTTCGGGTTTGGGGTTTAGGGTTAGGGGTTTGGGGTTCAGGGTTTAGGGTCGGGGTTTAGTGTTTGGGGTTTAGGGTTTGGGGTTTAGGGTTTCGGGCTTAGTGTTTGGGGTTTCGGGTTTGGGGTTTAGGTTTAGGGGTTTGGGGTTTAGTGTTTGGGGTTTGGGGTTTAGGGTTTAGGGTTTCGGGTTTAGTGTTTGTGGTTTCGGGTTTGGGGTTTAGGGTTAGGGGTTTGGGGTTCAGGGTTTGGGGTCGGGGTTTAGTGTTTGGGGTTTCGGGTTTGGGGTTTAGGGTTTCGGGTCTAGGTTTTGACAACATTAAAAATAACGTATATTCATAAAGACCATATTCATAAAAATAATACTATGGACATAAACATATGTAAGTGATTATTCCATAAACATATACATGACCGATTTAAGTAAATGTTTACATATCATATCTAAGTGAACAAAAAAAATATATATCTAAGTGATTTTTCCATCAACATATATATGTAAATATATCTAAGTGAACCAAAATATATCTAAGTCATTATTCCTCCTCCATCTATCACATAGGACACACCGTTGACGAGAGGACGACGACGGACGGCGGCGAGGATGACGTCGCGGTGAGGACGACGTACGACCGACAGCGGCGAGGATGACGTCGCGGTGAGGATGACGTCGCGGCGAGGATGACGACGCGGTGAGGATGGCGGCGACGGACTACATGTGTAAACATACTATTTTGTTAGGGTAAAAACATTTTCTATACATATTTTCTATAAATATATATTCATTTTTCTATGAACATATATAAATGTCCAAAGGAACACATGATTCATTCTTTTTTCTTTTTCTTTTTCTTATTCTTTTTCTATACACTGCACACACACGGCGAGCAGACCGGCCGGCGAGCACCACCACGGCGAGCAGACCGGCCGGCGAGCACACGCACACACAACACACGCACACACCGGCGAGCACCACCACGGCGAGGACGACGGCGCGCGGCGAACGGCGAGCACCACGACGAGGACGACGGCGCCGGCGAGCACCACGGCGAGGACGGCAGCGGCGCGCGGCGAACGGCGAGGACGAGGCGCGCGGCGGCGCGCCCGCGCGAGAGGAGACGCGGCGAGGGCCGAAGATCGACGGAGGGAGGAGGGCGGCGCGGGAGAGGACGACGGGGAGGCGGACGTCGGCGAGAGAGCTCGAGGAGGACGACGGAGGGAGGAGGCGGCGGCGTGGGAGGCGGCGGCTCGGGCGTCTGACGTCGATCTGAGGAAGGAGGGCACTGTGCCCTATATAGGCGGGGAGGCTTTAGTCCCGGGCCGTGGCACCGCCCGAGACTAAAACACCTTTAGTCCCGGGGCGTAAGCCCACCCGGGACTAAAGGGGGGGACTTTTAGTCCCGGGTGGTGTTACGGCCCGGGACTAACACCTTTAGTCCCGGGGCGTAAGCCCACCCGGGACTAAAGGGGGGACTTTTAGTCCCGGGTGGTGTTACGGCCCGGGACTAAAGGTACCTTTAGTCTCGGGTGGTGCTACGGCCCGGGACTAAAGGGTCTTCTCCCGCCTTTATTTTTGGGTTTTCTGTGTTTTGGGTTTTGAATTAGGTTTTGGGTATATTAATATGTTGTAATACTTGTTATTTGCATAGTAAATTCAATATTTGGCATAAAATTACTTAAAAATAACATTTGTGTTTCCTTTTACCTTATTGTATAGTAGAAAATTTTGTAACATAAATTCTTTTCTTTTCTTATAATAACAAATATAAATGTAAAGAAAAATTTATATTTTGTTAATGCAAAAATAAAATGTTAAATTTAAATATCTGAAACAACTGGTGCTCGATAGGAAAATATTTTTTGTATTATATGAACGTTAAATTTTGGGTTGTTTATCTTTTATTGTCCAAATAAGTTGGCACGGGTGAGGCAACCAATAAGTTTATGTTTTTTCGGAGATGGTTTGCTACTTTTTCCGGTTTAACTGAATTACCGCACACTTGCACCCAATAATTATAGGTTCAATTGGGCCTACCAACAAAATAATCCAGAATGGAGCCAAACTTTTACCAACTTTTATCTCATTCGACATAGAAAAAATGTAATAATTAAAATAATGATCAGAAAAATCTAACACCACTTGTGGGGCATCAAGTTGGGCTCATATGCTTGCCAAAAATAAATCAAGTCATTTCGACAACGACATCAACGAACCATGACTATGCATAATCATTATTAGCTGTAATATATAATATTAGTTAAAACATCACTATATATATATCAAGCGGGTACACTGGTGATCTTTTTCTTGACGTATGTTCCTTGGTCATGATCATGTCGTAACCATGGAGTCTCCTCAGCATTTAGCAGGATGCTTGGGTCTTTGGTAACACTGAAGGGCGGTATTCGGTCATCCCTTTCATAATCTTCTGACATGTCTGACTTGTCCTCAATTCCCACGATGTTTCTTTTTCCTGAAAGAACTATGTGGCGTTTGGGCTCTTTGGTTGATTTATCATCATTTTTCCCTCTCTTGGGTTTTGTAGACATGTCTTTCACGTAGAACACTTGAGTCACATCAGCAGCAAGGACGAATGGTTCACCTTTGTATCCAATATTGTTGAGATCCACTGTTGTCATTCCATACTCCTTGTCAACTGTTACTCCGGCTCCGGTCGCCTTGACCCATTGGCATCGAAACAAAGGGACTTTAAAATCAGGTGCGTAGTCTAGTTCCCAAATCTCCTCTATGCGGCCATAATATGTTTGCCTCTTCCCAGATGGGTCTGTGGCATCTACGCGAACACCACTGTTTTGGTTCGTGCTCCTTTGATCTTGGGCCATGGTGTAAAATGTGTTTCCATTGATCTCATACCCTTTGTACGTGAGGATGTGCCATGACGGTTGCCTAGCCAACAAATATAGTTGCTCATCAATATTGTTATTACCCAGACATTCCTTTCGCAACCAAGTGCTAAAAGTATTCATGTGCTCACGTGTTATCCAAACTTCATTCTTCTCTGGAAATTGGGATCGTAGGAACTCCTTGTGTACATCGATATATGGATCCACCACGGTTGAGTTTTGAAGAACTGTGTAGTGCGCTTTATTGAAATAATCATTCCCCGTACCGATATATGTTTTCTTCCCTAGTGTCTCCTTTCCACATAGCCTCCCCTCGTGCCGCGATTCAGGAACACCAATCGGGTCAAGGTCAGGAATGAAGTCAACACAGAACTCAATGACCTCCTCTGTCCCGTAGCCCTTGGCGATGCTTCCTTCTGGCCGAGCACGTTGGCGAACATATTTTTTCAGTACTCCCATGAACCTCTCAAAGGGGAACATGTTGTGTAGGAACACAGGACCGAGAATATGAATCTCCTTGACCAGGTGAACTAGGAGGTGTGTCATGATATTAAAGAAGGATGGAGGAAACACCAACTCAAAGCTCACAAGACATTGAACCACATCATTCTGTAGAGTAGCCAGTTCTAGTGGATTAATTGCCTTCTGAGAAATTGCATTGAGGAATGCACAGAGCTTCACAGTGGCAAGACGTACATGTGGAGGTAGAATTCCTCTTAAAGCAACCGGAAGCAATTGCGTCATAAGCACGTGGCAGTCATGCGACTTTAAGTTTAGGAATTTCTTCTCTTGCATATTTATTATTCCCTTTATATTGGAGGAGAATCCAGATGGGACCTTGATGCTGTTTAGGCATTCAAACATGATTTCCTTCTCTTCATTGCTAAGAGTGTAGCTAGCAGGTCTTAAGTAATGGCGTCCATCATCTGTCTTCTCTGGATGTAGGTTGTCTCGTTCTTTCATGCGCTGCAACTCTTGTCGTGCTTCAAGTGTATCCTTAGACTTCCCATACACACCCATGAATCCTAGAAGGTTGACACAAAGATTCTTTGTCAGGTGCATCACGTCGATCGCGTGGCGGACCTCTAGTACATGCCAATAGGGTAGCTCCCAAAATATTGACTTCTTCTTCCACATGGGTGCGTGTCCCGTAGCGTCTTTCGGAACAGGTTCACTGCCCGTCCCCTTTCCAAAGACTACTTTCACATCCTTGATCATCTCAAGTACATCTTCCCCAGTTCTGTTGCGAGGCTTGCTCCGGTGGTCTGTCTCACCTTTAAAATGCTTGCCTTTCTTTCTAACCTGGTGATTCATCGAAAGAAATCGACGATGCCCAAGATACACTACCTTTCTACATTTTTTCAAATATACACTATCCATGTCATCAAAACAATGTGTGCATGCATTATATCCCTTGTTTGACTGTCCTGAAAGATTACTTAGAGCAGGCCAATCATTGATTGTTACGAACAACAATGCTCGCAGGTCAAAGTGTTCCTGTTTGTAATCATCCCACACACGTACACCTGATTTACTCCATAAAAGTAGGAGTTCCTCAACTAATGGCCTCAGGTAGACATCGATATCGTTGCCAGGCTGCCTCGGGCCTTGGATGAGCACTGACATCATAATGAACTTTCGCTTCAAGCATAACCACGGAGGAAGGTTGTACATACATAGAGTAACAGGCCACGTGCTATGACTACTGCTCTGTTCCCCAAAAGGATTCATCCCGTCCGTACTTAAACCAAACCTTAAGTTTCTAGCATCTTTTGCAAATTCTGGGAATTCTCTGTCTATTGCTCTCCACTGGGACCCATCTGCAGGGTGTCTCAACATGTTGTCTACCTTACGGTCTTCTTTGTGCCATCGCACCAACTTTGAATGGTCCTTGTTTCTGAACAGACGTTTCAGGCGTGGTATTATAGGAGCGTACCACATAACCTTGGCAGGGATTTTCTTCCGGGGACGTTCTTCACCCTCAACATCGCCAGGGTCATCTCGCCTGATCTTATATCGTGACGCGTTACATACAGGGCATTCATCCAAATTCTCGTATTCCTTGCCACGGTACAGGATGCAGTCATTAGGACATGCATGTATCTTCTGGATTTCTAAACCCAAAGGACAGACCACTTGTTTTGCTTCGTACGTAGTGCCGGGTAATTCGTTAGGCTTTGGAAGCATCTTTTGTTTTATAATCTTCAATAATTGTCCAAATGCCTTGTCAGATACACCATTTTGTGCCTTCCATTGTAGCAACTCAAGTGTTGTACCCAACTTTTTTTGTCCATCCGCAGCAGACGGGTATAGTAATTTCCTGTGATCCTCTAGCATACAGTCAAACTTAGCCTTCTCCTTTTCACTTTCGCAATCTCCTTGTGCATCACGAATGACATCACCAAGAGCATCATCTTCAGCGAGTGTGTCTTCTGCACTTGCCTCTTCTTCACCTTCCCCCATTGCAGTATCACCAAAGTCACCGTATTGAGCAATAATGTCATCGTCAGGGTCCAATTGTTCTTCTTCACCTTCTTCCATCATAACCCCAGTTTCTCCATGCTTCGTCCAACAACTATAGTTTGGCATGAAACCCGACTTGAACAAGTGTGAGTGAAGACTCCTTGAGCTAGAATATTCCTTCGAATTATTACAAAGGGCACATGGGCAGCACATAAAACCATTCCGCTTGTTTGCCTCGGCCACTCTTAAAAAATAATGCACGCCATCAATGAACTCTTTTGAGCGACGATCGACATTGTACATCCAGTGACGTGTCATCGTCTGCATTATATGACATATCACATAATTATATCGATCTCTCATTCTTATAAACAAATGAAATTATAAAATGTCTGACATGAAATTTAGTAAGAATCACTGGTGGCATAAAAGTAGTAGCAGTTGAACTTGTCTAATTAATTAATTATTACATCAAGATAACAGTGCAACCTAATCCACTTGGCCACAACCAAAGCAACTAACAACACCTGCACATTTTTCCCACATCACAGTCCAACAAGATGTACTGTCTGCCACTCCAACCGGATAGGAAGGTAAGGTAGGGGTAGGTGCAGTAGGAATTGAGTTGATTCTTGAGTTAAAAGCATCTAGAGCTGCAGAAGCTTCCTCAAAAGACTTGTACTTTTTATGCACAGCTCCCTTAACTTGGAGGACATACTGACTGCACTCGGCCCAGCTGGTGTAAATACCTGGCTTGGTGCCCTCGAAAACAACATACCAAGCAGGCATCCTTCTGCATTTTGTAAACTAAAGTATTATATATTTCTAATTTCTGTAAACAACTAATTTAACTGATCTCTATTTCTCCAAAATAATAAAATATACTAATTAAAGCGGTCACATTTTGTAAACTAAAGTATTATATATTTCTAATTTCTGTAAACAACTAATTTAACTGATCTCTATTTCTCCAAAATAATAAAATATACTAATTAAAACGGTCACATTTTGTAAACTAAATTATTATATATTTCTAATTTCTGTAAACAAATGATTTAAATGATCTCTATTTCTCAAAAAAAAACTAATTAAACTGTCACATTTTCTAAACTAAAGTATTATATATTTCTAATTTTTGTGTAAACAAATGATTTAAATGATCTCTATTTCAAAAAAAACTAATTAAACCGGTCACATTTTCTAAACTAAAGTATTATATATTTTGTTTTTCTAAACCGGTCACATTTCTCTAAAAGACTAAAATAAACTAATTAAACGGTCATATTTTGTTTTTAGATTAATAATTTGAACTATCAAGTCAATGAACTCAAAATAGCTACAAAAATGAATAACTTAAGCTAGTAACCTTTCAACGAGTCGATGGCGGTGTAGATGTGATGAAATAAATCAATCGCCGGAGATGTGTTAACAAACAAAAATCACCGGAGGAGAAGAGAGCAAACAAGCAAGCAAGAGCAAGCAGTGACTGAATGAAGAAAAATGAAGACAGGAGCTCGGGCACGGCTGGAGGTAGAAGAACATTTCAAATATAGGGAGGGACATTTAGCCCCGGTCCTTATTCCCAGCCGGGGCTAAATGTTGGCATTTAGCCCCGGCTGGGTACACCAACCGGAACAAAACCTTTTAGTCCCGGTTGGTGTTACCAACCGGGGCTAAAGATGCCAACATTTAGCCCCGGCTGCATACACCAACCGGGGCAAAACCTATAGTCCCGGTTGGTGTTACGGCCCGGGGCTAAAGATGCCAACATTTAGCCCCGGCTGCATACACCAACCGGGGCAAAACCTTTAGTCCCGGTTGGTGTTACGGCCCGGGGCTAAAGGCCGGTCTTTAGCCCCGGTTGGTAACACCAACCGGGACTAAAGGCCCCTCTGACAATTGAGCCGTTGGGCTGGGGAGCTTTAGCCCCGGTTGGTGTTACCAACCGGGGCTAAAGGACTTTCTAGTCCCGGACGCAAATTTTTCCGTGGCTAATGCTGATTTTGCAAATCGTCCAAAGGCCTGTTCTCTAGTAGTGAGAAGATCAATACGGGGCAAAGGATACTTATTCTTGATTGTCACTTCATTTAAGGGACGATAATCAACACATAGCCTCAAGGTATGGTCCTTCTTCTTCACAAAGATCGCTGGACAACCCCATGGTGATGAACTGGGTCGAATGAAACCTTTATCTATCAAACCTTGCAACTGAGTTTTCAACTCTGCTAACTCTTTTGGTGGCATTCTATAAGCTCTTCTGGCTATTGGTGCTGTTCCTGGTTTGAGTTCTATTTCAAACTCCAAATCATGATCAGGTGGCAGACCAGGTAAATCTTCTGGGAACACATCAGGAAACTCACAGACCACGGGAATGTCTTGGATTTCCTTGACAGAGGTAGCACACACTCGCTCAATTGCCCTCTTAAGAGTAGGAAGATGGACAAGAAGTTGAGACTTGCTATTAGGTAAGTGGAGCTTGATGGTTCTATTCAAGGTGTCTATCACTGCACCTCTTTGGTTCATCCAGTTCATACCCAAGATCACATCTATACTTGGATCTTTTAAAACTATCATGGATGTTGGAAATATATTTCCACCCAGATCTATAGGTACCCGATGTACCATTTCCTTAGTACATAGTCGACCCCCAAGCGAATGTATAAAGAATTCATCTTTGGTTTCACCAATAGGTATATTATGCTTCTCCGCAAATGTTCTATTCATGAAAGTATGTGATGCACCAGAATCAAAAAGTGTAAGTGCTGGGTGTTGAGCAACAGGGAACATACCAAGCATAACAGGTTCTCCTTCAGGAATAGCTTCTATCTGAGTATGGAAAACCTTTCCTGTTTTCTGAATACCCTTACCCTTTTGATTATTCTGTGCATTTCCCTTGTTCTGGTTTGCTTGCTGATTTCCCGCTGGCCTTGACACATTGGCATTGGGAACATTCTGCCTTGGATAAGGACAGTCACGAGAGAAATGTCCAGGCTTTCCACAATTGTAACATGGATAATTTGTAACTTGTGGCACTGGTGGACGAATAGCAGGAACATTCTGCTGACGTTGAACATTGAAAGGCATAGCAGGCCTTGCAAAAGTTCCCTGAAGATTCTGCTGCTGAGGCGGACGGTACGGTGGACGATAAGATGGGCGGAACTGTTGGACTGGATGATATACGAGCCTCTGATGCTTCTTGTTGCCGCCAGATGATCCAGGCCCTGACACAAATCCCTTCTTCTTCTTAGCCTCCTTATGCTTGCGATTCTTTTCTTCACTAGCTATAGCAACATTCACTGTCTCATGATAATTCATATTACCACAAGTTGTCATCATAGACTGAAGCTTTGTATTCAATCCTCTCATGAAACATGCCTTCTTCTTCTCATCAGTGTTGACCTGGTCAAAGGCATATTGGGATAGATGATTAAACTTCCCAATGTACTGCATAACTGGCTCATCTCCCTGACGGAGAGCTAAGAACTCTTCCAACTTCATCTTCATAACTCCATCTGGAATATAATGAGCCCTGAAGGCCTCCTTGAATTCAGCCCAAGTGATTTAGTGACCGGCTGGTTGAACAGCTAGTAAATTTGCCCACCAAACCCCTGCGGCTCCTCGAAGTTGTTGAGCTGCAAAAGCTGGCTTCTGAACTTCAGTGCAGTTGATAAGACTGAATTTTTGTTCCATGGTGCAGAGCCAATCATCAGCTTCAAGAGGTTCATCAGCTTTAGTGAACACTGGCGGACGGGTATCAGTGAAATCGACATATGTTGTCTCTTCCCTGTTATTACGGCCATGACCACGTTGACCCCCATTCTGATTTTGTGCTAACAAAGTTGTTGCATTGACCAATGCTGCAATAGCATCAGCCAAAGAGGGTGGAACTGGTGGTGCATTAGGGATATCATCCCCACCATGGGCAGCACTAGCGCCACGAGTGTTAACAGGCATCTGTTTACACAAACCATAGCTTGATTAATATTCATATATATACATCATAACATGGATACCATGCTCAACTTATTTATCATACAAGTCTGCTCTTGGGCAGGACTACTGACACCACTATCTTGCACAACTGACCATACTAGAGGTTTTCTGACTAACTAGGTTACAAAGCCAGAAGGGTCACACTAGGATACATCTCATGTCTATTCAACCTCTAGGTCTATCACTCTTCCCCAGATAAGACTTCATACTCCACCGGCTCTAACTCCTCATCTTCTTCTTCCTCTTCTTCCACCTCAGATTCCGCCTCCGGAGTAGGTGGCGTAGTAGGTTCTGGCTGCAACTGTGCAGTCAGCTCCTCCACCTGCCTATGAAGGTCAGCATGATGGATCTGCATGAGGTTCTGATTGTCCCTCATTACATCTACTCAGGTTCGTGCCCGATTCCTCTGTTCAACGGCCTTCCTCCACTTACACTCATACTCTTGATGTTGCTCGTGGTGGTATTGCAACTGGTCACGTAACTCTTCCTTTTCTCTGGTGCCCCTCATCCTTTCTCCATTTGCCCTTACCAACTCCATGTACAGGCGGTCTACTTCCGCCTGAAGTTGTGACGAGGCACTGTTACTTCCTTCACCTTCTTCATAAGCAACCACTGGCGGGTTGCTTCCCACACTATCTGTGGGTTCATCATCTCTTGGGGCAAGAACGTGTCGAGGAACACCTCGAGGTCCAGTACACTTGCGTGCAGTCTGCTTGGTACGGACCATCTGCTAAAATATTTATATTTTGAATATTAGAACTATATATGTTCCAAGATTAAGAGACAGAGTTTTATAATTAGATGGACATATAGACTCTATTTAGATACAACTTCTAAGAGGGAAAGTTAATTATATGTTATCAATCATGATGCATGAATCGTACTTACAAACAAACACACATCAAACAAATAATTACTTTAAAGTAGTCACTTGTAATAAAAGTGAATAACTTTCTTTTCACAATTAGGGCAATATTATATTGTTATAAGTATTGTTCCTTAGATATAAATATCATCGTAACTATACTAAAAACATATCCATTTAGTAGAAGGATAAGTCTAAAGAATGAATTAAGGCAAGTCAGAAGAATAAGACAAGTCTTAGAAGCAATTTGGACTCAAACTAATTTGAAATTTAGTTTGACTCGAAACTTTTGAAGTTTTCAAAAATGAATACTGTTATACTTTCTAAGGAAACCTGCTCTGATACCAGCTGTGGCAGAACTTCCTGAATAAAGTGGCCCACATGCACCCATCATTGTCCTAAAGACTTCTGATTGGCATGCATGAGTTCCAAATGACTCAAGAGATCTGTCGGGTGTCCTCGGGAAACCCGAATCATCCACGTTACATTCTTTTCAGGATTTCCCTCATCAAGCATCACAGTATTACAACAGTCTTATAGATAAGATAAATCAGAGTAAAGCGGAAAGAGTATATAACATAGATTGAAACTTAAGTTTAAAAGTTTACAACCCATAAGTACTTATTACATAAAAGGGTTCGGAACTTTATATTACATATACCACACAAATTGTTGTTACTTGCCCAAGGTCAAACATCAGAGTCATTAACACTCTCCTCCACAGGAGTGAAGAAACATTGACCACCAAAAGGATGATCAATGAACTCACCTGCAACAAAGGTTAACAAACCCTGAGTACAAAAGTACTCAACAAGACTTAATCGTCTAGAAAAGAGGAGAAGACTCAGGTATGCAGGCTATAGGGATTCAAGGTAAGGTTTTAGCAAGATCAAAACATTTCTTTTGCATAAAAGCTTACTAATAGTAAAGCCTATTATCAAGTTTTAACTCAAAATTAAACTTTATAACTGTCCAAAGATTCTCAAACTTTCATAAGCATACCACATCTTTCGTTCTCATCTCATCAAAAAGATTCAATTCATTACTACGGTGCGGGTCAGTGGATTGAGGCTCCATATCCGAGGAAACACGGCGATTCGAATCGTTCAAACCCAGCTGGGGATTCAGTACCACACGACATATGTAGAACTTAATCTTGCATACGTCAACCCTATCTATAGATCCTCCCATACAAGAACGGGTCCAGCGTCACCCGAGAGTACAGTACACCTCGAACCCGACTATCTCATAGCCCCGAGGGTACACGCTACTCCCGCCATCTCTCCACTCCCAGTACGCGGTTGGCCGTTCTCAAGTATCGGAATAGCTATAGACGAGGCTTACCACCGCATGTGGGCTGTACTCAAAGGTCTCAATCACAGCAGGCCAACAACGATAAGGTCCTATGTTGAGTAACCTTACAACAAGACTCCATTCTTGATGTAAGTTACTATCGTTATCATGTTATCTCAAGATTCATGACGTCCATACCATAGCAACCATTTTCAAAAGCACCTACTATTATGAAGTAGTAAAGCTTGGCTAAGCATACTAAGCATTTTCATAAAACGGGTATCAAGGTTAAGTATTGGAATCATCAAGGTTGGTAATGCATCAAATAAGGCTCACATACTCCAATTCACTTAATGCATCATATTAACTCAAGTGATATAAATAACTTTATCAAAATACAAGGATAGGTTTAATGTCCGGGGCTTGCCTCGTTGATTAGCGAAGTCCGGAGATTCTGAAAAAGTAGAAGGATCCACACACTCAGGAGAAACCCACTGAGGATCCGGTCCTTCCGAAACGAGATCTACACGTAGAAGTGAATATGCATGATCAATGAGATGCTTATGATATGACCATGGTAAAGATGGAAATTTTCTAAGCTGTAGACATTTATTCAAACAATCTTTTATCACGGTAAAGTTACAAACCAACAAAACTAACTTAGCTATTAAACCATAGATTATTCTTAAACAAATTTTATTATCTTTATTAAGCAAGGTTATGTAACCAACAAGCAACAAAAGATCATTTATATAAAGGAATCCATAACCAGGGAGCAAATCATGCTAGTGTTTCCTTGGTTGTCAAACAAATCCAAAAATGCACACAAACTTAAAGGGATTAACAAATTTTTATTTATTTATAAATCACTTTAAATAGCATTTACTTATAAACAAATTATACTTATTCAAACAGAGGTGAAATTAATCATGAAGGTAGATATCAGTGACATAAATTCACATGTCAAATTTCATGATTTTTGGAGAAACACAGAAAATCACATAATTCATCAAAGTTGCATTTATTAATTAAAGCACAGATTTTATTGGTATAGTAAATGTGCTCCAAACACAAGTTTCATAATTTTTATATTAGCACAGACATGCTAACACTTATCATGTCAAATTTCACAATTAACAGAGCTATAGAATAATGATAGCAAAAATAACAAAATTAGCTACTGTGCATAAAACTGGAAAAAGAAAAAACTCCAAACTAGCCCAACCTGGGCTTTCGGCCCGCTCCGCGCGGCCCAACGCACGCGAAAACGGCCCGGCCTGGCTCCCGCCCGCGCGCCTCTGCAACTTTGTAGAAAAGCCCTTTGGCTTAAACGAAACAAACCCGCAGTCCAAAGCGCTATTCACATGAGTCACAGGCTTTGCAACTAACACCCTGGACTTTATCATCTTCACAACAGTGAGGTCCCCGACACCGGCCAGAACGGACGGCGGCGCTCCGAGCGCCGGCGAGCCTTACGCCGGCCATCTCCGGCCAGAAGAGACTTAACAGACGCGAGCATCATCTCCGGCGTGTCACCCGCGGCCGATAGAGCCTCTAACCCTAAACGCTACTGCTCCGGTGAGGTCTGGCCACGCACGGCGGCGGACCGAGCCACGGCGGAGCTGTTCCGGCGAACCTAGGTCGGTAGCAGTAGAACAGAAGGGCTAGGAAGCTTCAGTAGCTCACCCTGATGCTGACCACGTAGTTGGTTCAAACGGAGGATGAACGGGAAGTCAAGGTCCACGGAGCAGTGGCTTGCAGCGGCGAACTCCGGCGAAGCAAGTGATGTTCCGGCGATACCTGAGCACCAAAAAGAAAACCACCGAGCCGATGAGCAACCTGGGGTCAAGGCGAAACAGAAACACAAGACAGGGAGAGTAGAGGAGTGCTCGGTTGAGCTGACCACGGCGAGGTCGAGCTCGGTGGCGTTTTTGTCCGGCGGAAAGAAGAATGGCGAGCACGAGCTCTCTGGGGCAGTAGAGGTAGAAGTGATGGGTTCCGGAGATGCGCAAGGAAGTAGGGAGTTTATAAATGCGGTCAATCTTGGATGAGGATGCTTGAGTGCGGTGAATTTGAGGATTGGGGTCAGATGGTTCCCGTCGGTGCTTTGGTGGCAACTCGACGACGGCGAGCTCAGGAGAAGGTGCCACGACGCGAAGGAGAGCGCCAGCAGCTGCTTGGCTTTGCCACGAACACGGTTGCGAGCGCATTTGGGAGAGGTCGACGCCCAACGCGCGAGTAGCAGCGATCCAAACTCGGCTGTCCACCGCCATGAACAGGGAAACAAACTTATCCCCCCCTTCTCCTTTATACCCTTTCGGAAAATTTGAAATTACATCAGATTTTTGAATATAAGTTGAAAATATGTTAAAATATCAAATGTTCAGAATTTAATACTGAACATCTTTTATTTTTCCAACATATGCAGAATATGCTTAGATTTTGAATTAGGGTTTGCAAAACAAAAGGGGACAATTAGGGCAAAAGGGTATTTTCACAATTGCTTTTGATTTCGTATAAAAACTTGGAAAACTTTATACATCAAAGTTGATCCTTATAAAAAATGGAGCAACTTTGCTTTTTGAAGCATACTCAAACTATTTTTAGATTTTGATTGCTATTAAAGGGGATAAAATAGGATTTTTGAATTAATAACATTACTTAATTGAATTCCAACCAAAATTGAATTATACCTCAATGGTGACTTGAAACATGTTCCAAATACACCTTTGAGACATAATACCAAGATGTGGTCCAAAATTCAACTACTATATAAGAAATTACCAAAGTACCCCTATAAAGCATAAAAGCATTATTCACACATAAGAAAACATAAACTAGGGTTTCAACTTAAACACTCCTTACCACTAAGCACAAGCATAAAGAATAAACTTGTTTTTAGTGAATGCAAAATTGGGTTATCAACTCAAGTGAAATGCTAATGCATATGATGACATGTCAAGTTTTAGTTTGCTTAACACCAGAGTGTTACACTTCCTCTTCTCCCGAGGGTTCTACAATCTCTTCAACGGGTGGAACTACCGCCGCAGCCTCTCTAGCCGCGCGATGGTCTCTAGTAGTGGATGCCCTTCTGTTTCCTGCCATTTCGAACTTTGATCCCCACGGACGGTGCCAAACTATTGGAACACACACTTGCCCTACCTCCGCACACGTGCAGGGGGGTGGCGAAGGTGGCCAATCGTCAAAACCAAATGCGAAGGTACTAAAGGAAGTGGAACGATGGTGATACAGAGCGAAGGTACAAAGGAAACAGGAACAGAGGTGCAGTGGCTCTATTCCCCAAAAAAACCGTCCTCATTACACTGTTCATCCCTTGGTATTTATAGGGGATACCAAGGGGCGCCGACCAAATTACAATAGGGTACAAGAAAGATTCCTCTGCGCTATACAAACGGAAGGACAGAATCATACAAACACTGATATATAGAAACCCTAGTTCGCCTCCCATGTGTCCGCCACCGCCTGGCTTGCATACACCTTCGCCAGGGGCGCGAAGGTTAACTTCTCAGCTCCGTCGGTTGCAAGGCACGCGCCCGTGCGCTCCCTGCTAAGTTTGATCTTTCTTGCGAAGGTGTTTGAGGGTCGTCACTCGCTCTTCCCACGCATCCCTCCTGCAAGAGCCGTATGACCACACAAAAGCCGAGTTGATATATGAGGGTTAGTAAAAAGGCCCGAGGGGCTTATCAGGCGACGAGGGTTCTCTCAAGGGGAAGCAGGGCATTCTTAACCCGAGTGAGAAGCCCAACTCCACCACTACTCCCAAGCTTACCAAGCTTCCACCCAAAGAGCCTCTCAAGCCTAACACCAATGACGGAGTGTTTGAGGAACCTCCGAGAGCTCCACCCAAGAAGCAAATGTGGCATCCCAAACCCAACCACCTCAAGAACAAGCTGGACACAATGCCACCTATCCAGGAGGAGCTTATGCCACAGAAGGGCAAAGTGATCCACACCCACTACCGTGAGTACCAACAACCCCCTTTGAGAGCGGTGAGGTACCATTGTGAGCACTGTGGGAGAGATGGACACTTGAGGGAGTTTTGCTTTCGGCGCAAGAGAGAGGAGCGCCGTGCCAGGGAGATGAACAATGCGGACATGTACCATCCTCTTCATGATGTACATGTGCCAAATGTTCAGAGGAGAGCTCCGAGGAGAGCTGCTAGGCCTAGAGGTGCAGCACCTCAAGGTCCTAGGCGTCAGGGAGGTGTTGCCCGACGGGGTCCTGACTTTGCAGGATACGAACCCCGTGGCAGAGGCTTTGTTGAGCGTTTCCCTCTACCGCGTTTTGAGTATCGCAATGGACGCTCTTTCCTTAGCGGACCACGTTTTCCTGTGCGTGGTGATCGCTTTCCCCGTAGGCGTGCTAGGAATGGTTTTTATACTGACCGTTCTTTTGAGCAGCCGGCCCAACACTGGTACTCTACCTACTTCACTAACGCCAGTGTTGGACCGTATGCTCACCCTATGTCTTTTTATTGATGTAGGTAAAACGATTGGAGGACGTTTGGTTGGTGGATTCCGGTTGTTCGAGACACATGACTGGAAATGCCAAGTGGTTCTCCAGTCTTAGTCCTGTTGCCGGAAAGGAGTTTATCACCTTCGACGACAATAGCAAAGGTAAGGTGTTGTCTCGTGGGTCGGTGCGAGTTAATGAGCACTTTGTGTTGCGTGATGTTGCTCTTGTTTCTAACTTGCATTTTAACCTTCTTTCTGTTTCGCAACTTTTTGACGATGACTATGAGATTCGTTTTAAACCGAATCTCAGTCGCATTTTGGATCCTCAGGGCAATCTTGTATGTATGATTTTTCCCTTGGCAAAGTTTTTCGTGTGAATTTCTCGGAGTCGTCTGGTATTTCCCGTTGTCTTGTGGCTGGTCCTTCCTCCTCTGATCTTTGGAAGTGGCATAGGAGACTCGGTCATTTGAGCTTCGACTTGCTTGCAAGGCTTAGCTCACTTGGCCTAATCCGAGGATTGCCCAAGTTATCGATGGAGAAGGATCTTGTTTGCCATTCTTGTAGACATGGAAAGATGGTTGCCGCTCCCCACCATCCAGTGACTCAGGTCATGACACAGCGCCCTGGAGAGCTTTTACACATGGACCTTGTTGGTCCGGCTCGGGTGAGCTCGGTTGGGGGGAAGTGCTACGTGCTCGTTGTTGTTGACGACTTTTCGAGGTATTCATGGGTCTTGTTTTTGACTGAGAAGACTGAGACTTTCTCTTTTGCTCGCAATCTGATTTTGCGTCTTCAGAACGAGTTCCCTTTGAACTCGATGCGAGCTATTAGAAGTGATAATGGTTCCGAATTCAAAATTTCAGATTTTGAGAAGTTTTGTGACTCTATGGGTTTGGAGCATCAGTTTTCTTCCCCCTACACACCGCCCCAAAATGGTGTTGTAGAGAGGAAGAATCGGACCCTTGTAGAGATGGCCAGGACGATGCTTGATGAGCATAGGACTCCTAGGCGGTATTGGGCCGAAGCTATGAATACTGCATGCTATATTTCCAATCACATTTTTCTCCGAGCTTTCTTGAAAATGACTTCTTATGAGTTGCGTTTTGGAAGACAACCCAAAGTGAGTTACTTTAGAGTTTTTGGTTGCCACTATTTTATACTTAAGAAAGGCAACCTGGACAAATTTGAGTCTCGTTCTTCTGACGGTGTATTTTTGGGTTATGGCACTCACACTCGCACATATCGTGTACTTAACCTTGATACTAACCGAGTCATGCAGACATTCGATGTCACCTTCGATGAGACCATGGTTTGTCCTTCTTCTCGTTTTGAGCGTGCTGGTGATCATGAGGTTGGTGAGCCTCTTTTTGATGACGAGGACGAGGGTGCTGAAGGTATGGATGATCCAGCACCCCCTCCACCTGCTGTGCCGCAAGGATCGGCTTCTACTACGAGTCACGGCCCCGACACTTCTTCTTCTTGGGGGCCGTGGGATCCGCCACCTCGAGTGGTACCTTTTGTACCCGAGGGGGCACCAGCTGTTGTTGAGGGGGAGGTATCTTCAGCTCGGGAGGCGCCACGACACATTCAACGCCAACACCCCCCTCAGCAGATGATCGATAGCATTGGCGAACGTGTCACTCGGTCCAGGTCACAACAAATCTCTCACTTTGCTCATTCTGCATTTGTTGCTGATTTTGAACCCCGAGATGTTGGACACGCTTTGACGGATCCGGATTGGGTCAATGCCATGCATGAGGAGTTAGAAAATTTTGAGCGAAATCGGGTTTGGGTTTTGGTTCCACCTCCTCCAGACTATAATCCTATTGGGACAAAATGGGTTTTCAAAAAAACAAGGAGAGGATGGCCACATTGTGAGGAACAAAGCGAGACTTGTGGCCAAGGGTAATAGTCAGAAGGAGGGGATAGACTATGAGGAGACGTTTGCTCCAGTAGCTCATTTGGAGGCTATTAGGATACTCTTGGCTTTTGCTGCATCCAAAGGGTTTAAACTTTTTCAAATGAATGTCAAGAGTGCCTTCTTAAACGGCTACATAGAAGAAGAGGTTTATGTTGAGCAACCACCCGGTTTTGAAAATCCCAAGTTTCCAAACCATATTTTTAAACTCCACAAAGCTTTATATGGTTTGAAACAAGCCCCTAGAGCCTGGTATGATAGATTGAAAACCTTCTTGCTAGCTAAGGGTTTTAAAATGGGATGTGTGGATAAAACGCTCTTTCTCCTCAAGCAAGGCAAAGATACTCTTTTGGTCCAAATTTACGTGGATGATATCATTTTCGGTGGTTCTTCTCACGCTTTGGTTGCCAAGTTTGCAGATCTTATGAGCAGGGAGTTTGAGATGAGCATTATGGGCGAGTTGACTTTCTTTCTCGGGTTACAAATTAAGCAATCCCGAGAAGGAACGTTTGTGCACCAGGGCAAGTACACCAAGGACATTCTAAAGAAATTCGATATGGGTGAAGCCAAGCCTCTTCCAACACCCATGTCGACCACGACGGCCCTGGATGCGGATGTGGATGGAGAAGCTATGGATCAGAAGGAGTACCGGAGTATGATCGGGTTGCTGCTCTACCTGACGGCAACACGCCCGGACATCCAGTTCGCGGTGTGTCTGTGTGCGCGCTTTCAGGCATCGCCGCGCACTTCTCACCGTCAGGCGGTCAAGCGCATTATGAGGTACCTTCGTTTCACACCTGAGTTCGGGATCTGGTATTCAGCTTCCTCCACCCTCTCCCTTTGTGGTTTTTCTGATGTCGATTTTGCTGGTTGCCGGGTTGAGCGCAAGTCCACTTCTGGGACTTGCCAGTTTATTGGTTCTTCTCTTGTATCTTGGTCTTCTCGCAAGCAGTCTAGTGTCACTCAGTCTACCACAGAGGCTGAATATGTTGCTGCGGCTAGCTGCTGTTCTCAGTTGCTTTGGATGATGGCCACTTTGCGTGATTTTGGTTTGAGCTTTTGTCGTGTTCCTTTGCTTTGTGACAGCACGAGTGCTATTAGCATTGCTAAGAACCTCGTGCTGCACTCTAAGACCAAACACATTGATGTGCGCTTTCATTTTCTGTGAGATCATTATGAGAAGGGTGATATCGACCTTTGCCATGTCGATACTCATCATCAGTTGGCAGATATTTTCACCAAGCCTTTGGACCAATCAACCTTTAATCGGTTGAGAGGTGAGCTTGGTGTGTGTTTCCCCTTTTAGATGGGGGAGACATTTTGGTTATTGTACAATAGACTAACTCTTTTCTTTCGCTTTGTTTTCAGTTTGGATAGGTTAGTGTTTGTATTTTTCATCATGCATATTTACTTCCTGAGCTTCATGTATATAATCTTTAGAGTGTGATTATGCTCTGTTTAGTATGCTCCGATGCTATATGGTGATGCCTGTAGCTTATGCTCTTTCTGATCACTAATACATGTTGTGAGCTGAGCTATTTTTTGAACTTGCTTAATGAACATAAAACTTGAAATTGTTCACCATTGAGATATGCAACTAGCATGTGTAGGATGTGTTGAATTCACTCGTGCTTTTCATATATGCTAGGTTGTTATGTCTCTAGTTCTGAGTCATTCACTTGCTTGGTATGTTCATATTCTGTCAATAAATTTGAACCAAGTTTTTAAGTGAACTGAAAAGATCGAGATGGAATTGCTTGTCAACACATAACGGTATCGAGACTGTTTCTCATTGCACTTTTGAGTTAAACTTGAGCCGTGTAGTGTACGACCGAAACCGATGCTTTAAGCTTCTGATTGCATATGCATAGGCTTCGCTCGGTTGAAAAGTTAGGCAATGACAAGCTTTCAACCTCTCGCAATCACATGCTAAGTTTTGAACTTGTGTAATTTCACCGCTGCAACTCCGATTAAAATTGAATTCACAAGTCTATGATTCATTCGACAGCATGATGATTGAACTTTGCTAGGGTAGTTCACCTTGTATACATGTTTAGCACTTGTTTGACTTCCTGTCTATACATGTTTAGTGCTATTTTGATGGTGAATATCTTTTGGCCAAAAACTGCTCACTTTGCTCATATGTTCATATTTTGTATTTGGTGATCAGTTTGAGCCCTTGCTAGCATGTTGTGATGTTGTTGAGTCATTGGAGTTATACTATGTGGAGCATCTTCTCATTCTATTGACTATATTCTTAAAGCTGCTAACTTGCATTTTAACTCATATGCATTTTGGAAGGGGGAGAAATTTGCTTGTTGACACATTTGATGGTGCATTTTCTAAGGGGGAGCAATTTTACTTGATGGTGCATTTTCAACTAAGGGGGAGAAATTGCAAATCATATGCTTTCCGTGTTCAACTAAGGGGGAGTTTGCTCGTTATGAGCTTTTGAAATTTCCGATTGGTTCGGAGCATTTTGCTAGTTGTGTTGAGCCTTTGCCTCTTTCTTGAGGGACTAGCAAACGTTTTTCAGTTCAGTTGGTTCGGAGTGAGTTTATGCTAGTTGTGTTGAGCCTCTATGCCTCTTTCTTGAGGGACTAGCATTTGCCTTTCAGCCTTTTATTTGGTGTCAAGCTCTTTTGTTCCTTAGCTGGTAACAGTTGGTATCGAGCTTTCTTGCTAGCGGTGTTGAGCCTGTTCTACCTCTTCTTGAGGGCTAGCTTTTCTTTGCTTGGTTGCATCGAGCCGTTGCCCATGTCTTTGTGGACCAAGTTGTCTTGCTCTTTCCACTTGACATTCTTCGGCTTTGCTATGCTTTTGGGTCATTTGGTTGAGTTCTCTCTTCTCCTTCTTCCTTCTTCTATTTCATTATGATTTGTGTGTGTAGTTGACAATGCACTCATCAAGGGGGAGATTGTGGATACATGGGTGTATGCCGAGTCTCGAGTTATGAGTGATTGTCAACGGGTTTGATCGCATGTTCTTTGGCTTGTGTTGTGTAGGTGTCGAGCACGGAGACAATGATCGAGGGCAAGGTGAAGGTCAAGTAGAGACGTGCCGTGCCGACGGACCGGGAGCAGTGAAGGGCGGACGTGAGGCTTGGACTGAGGGACCGGTGGCCTGAGGATCAGCTGTGGTGGCTGACAGCCTGGGACAGCGGCGAGCGAAGACTTGCGGGGTATGGTGTTGCTCGGGTCGAGGACCTGGGGACACGTGTCGGTGAACGGGGTGCACGGGCGGTGCATCCCCTCTACAGCTTCGGTTTGGTGGTAGAGCCAGAGAAAAACCATCGGGTGGACGGTTTCCAGGTTTGGGCCACAAAATCTGGGTGCTGCGGGTTTCCGAGTTTGGGCCACAAAACTCGGGCTGAGGACGGTTTCCAGGTTTGGGCCTCAAAACCTGGGCGCTGGCGGGTTTCTGAGTTTGGGCCACAAAACTCAGGCGACAGATGTCGGGTTTCCCGGTTTCGGCCTCAAAACCGGGGGATGGACTTGAAGGCCTGGTTTCCCAGTTTCGACCACAAAACCGGGGGCGGAGTCCAGGAAAAGGACAAGCAGAGCGGTGGCGGCACGTGGCGGCAATCAGTGAGGTTGCGTCGAGGCAACGCTACCAGTTGTGCAGGCGTGGCCGTCGGATCAGCATCTACTTCGAGTTGGTCCAGAATAACCTTAAGGTTTAGCCGGTTCGCTCTGTAATTAAGTAGGGGTAGAGTGGGAATTAGAATTAGGATAAGTAGGGGGAGACACCCACCTCCCAAATTATCTCAGTCATTTGCTCTTTCACTCCTAGGGTTTTCCTGCTCTCCCATTCCCTGCTGTAGCGAACTGAGATCCACAGAGAAGAGAACAATACCTCTGTGTCCATGAGATTTTGAGGAAGTGGGACCGTAATCTCACTATTGTAGCGTGTGGTAGCCACACGGTTGCAAATTCGTGGTTGTGATTCGCGTTTTGTTCGTGTTCTTCGCGGGTGGCTTTTCTCCACGTTTTTCCCGTTGTTCGATCTCTCTACTCGGTGCGTCTTTTGCAAATCCATTTGAACCGAGTTGTTCTAGATCGTGAGGCACTTCTTTCCACCGAAGGAAATCATCCCTAACCTCACGAGCTAGTAGATCGATCGATTTTTGTTTCGAGTTGCTTCTTGTCTCCCCTTCCCGAAATTCTTCGATTCATCGATTTGGTGATAGGTTCGAGCCATGGTCTCTTAGAGATAGCTCACTATCCTCCTTGTGACTCATCTCTCCAAGTTTGAACCCTAGAGGTTTCGTTTTGGGAGAGTTTGAATCGAATCGGTGGACGAACAGGGGGCTGTCGGGGTGACCGGACGCTCGCTGTTCATCGACCGGACGCTCCCTGTGAGTCCGGTCGTTGAAGGCCGAGCTAGGTCTGTTTGCGTAACACTGACCGGACGCTTTTGCTGCTCTATGACCGGACTCAATGGTTGCACTGTTCATCGGTTTTTGTCTTTGTGACCGGATGCTCAACACTTGACCGGACGCTCCTCTTCAGTGAGTCCGGTCAGGAACAGAGAGGGTCCAAAATGGATTTTATTGGACCGGACGCATCCGATCCCTATTGACCGGATGCTCCAGTGAGTCCGGTCAGTGCAGTTCGGCACGTTTTCGTCCGCAGTTTGTTCGTCCAACTTTTGATTTGAGATCCGCTTGTTGCGTTGGATTCCTGACTTCGTGCTCTACGGAAATTGGGCTTCTCGCTTAACAAAATAGCCTGAAGCCAGTTGAGGTTACCCAAAGTTCATCCTGTCACCAGTTGACCTGCGTGAACTTGGGCGAGGGAATTTTTTTGGTGTCCCGCCGTGTTCCTAGGGAACATCCACCCATTCTCTTGGGTCGTGGACATCACGCGCATCGGTTTTGCTCTTGGGGTTGATTTTCGAGACAGAGGTCTAAAGTTTCTGAAAGGAAATTTAAAGCTCCCATTCACCCCCCCCCCTCTGGTCGCTTTCTGGTAACACTCTCGGTCCTTCACTTCTTATATTTTTCCTTCATCTTCTTCAACTTCTTTCGTTCTTATCTCGTTCTATCTTCACGATGGCCAACAAGACCATTCATGAGTTTTTTGCTCCTTCTGCCGCCAATGTAGCGACAGGACCAGACGTGATCGACGCCAACCTCAGTTTCGAGTTGAAACCGGCTCTGATCACGATGGTCCAAGCTAGCCCGTTCTGTGGCAAAGCTCATGAGGATGCCAATGCTCACCTCCAACAATTTTTGGAGATTTGCGGCACCTTCACCATTAAGGGGAAAACCCAAGAAGCCATCCGTCTTCGTCTCTTTCCCTTTTCTCTTCTAGGAAAAGTGAAGAAATGGTTCTATACCGATCGCAACGGTGTAGACACATGGGACAAATGTTCCAATGCTTTTCTCGCCAAATTCTTCCCGATGGGCAAGACGAACGCTCTTCGCAACAAAATCTCCAGCTTTACGCAACAAGCCGAGGAACCTATTCCCGAGGCTTGGGAGAGAATGCAAGAGTACATCGCTGCTTGTCCGCACCATGGTATGGAGGACTGGCTCTTGATCCAGAACTTCTACCATGGCCTAACCCCACTCTCTAGAAGCCATTTGGATGCCGCCGCCGGCGGTGCATTCTTTTCTCTGAATGTTGCAGATGCTAAGGCTCTCATAGAGAAGATGGTGTCGAACCAAGGATGGAATGACGAGAGACTGCAACCCCATAAGCGAGGTATGCATTCCCTTAAGGAGGCCGACATGATTGTGGCCAAGATGGACCTGCTGGCAAAGAAGCTGGACAACTGTGAGAAGATGAACCAACAAGAGAGTGTCCAATCTCTGGAATCCTACATGACTTGTGAAGTCTGTGGAGAAATCGGATATTCGGGGAACCACTGCCCCGAGTTACATGAAGATTTGAACTTCATCAACAACAACGGTTTCCGTCAACAGAATCAAGGGTGGAATCAGCCTGCAAATTCTCAAGGTAACAATTCATTCCCCCGCTCTAATTTTCAGAATTCTGATAATTTCTCGTTCTTAAAGAATTTAGTTTACTCACAAGGTAGAACTACTGAATTTTTGAATAAGAAATTAATGTCGAATGATAAAACCCTTGAGAATATAAATGCTAAATTGGAAGATTTCTCATCTGCTCTGAACTTAGCTTTAATAAGATGTTAGAAACCTAATTAGCTCAACTTGCTGCTATCATACCATCCTTTGAACCTGGCAAAATTCCTGCTAAACCTAACATGGAAACTGCAAATATGGTTGAAACAAAATATTTTAACTATTATGAAGATCAAACCATGACTGTTAAAAATGGTGATCCTGGTAGTCCCTGTTGATGGTCCTTAAACACCTATTTTACCATCAACATTTTACCCTAAAATTCACCAAAAAGGCACGAAATGTAGTCAAATAGGTTTCAAACTAACCAAATTCCACATGTCCATAGATTTTTATTTGAATGCCGGATTTGGACAAAATTTGGAGAATGGACCCACCAGGAGACGAGCCCACTCACCAGGACCCATTTGGGCCCGAGTGGGGTGGCGCCCGCCAACAGGAGGTGGCGCCCGCCAGCCAAATGTGGCTCCCGCCACATGGAGAGGCCCAACTCTCCCCCTTTGCCACGTCACTGATCTGTGTGACCATCCCTAGGCCAAATCTTGGCCCTTGGTCACAAGGTCAGTGGCATCAGACGACTCAGGATGGAGTGGCGTGGATCAAGGCAGAATGACGGTTACCTGGACATGCAACCGACCTACCAACCGCCTCTCTGGAGCTCCTGGATGCCATTGAAGCAAAGGCGGTGCATCCAACGGTGATGAGGGTGGCGCCCGCCACCTAGAGCTGGCGCCCGCCACTAGGGTTATCCCTAGGTCGGTTGGCTACCCTCTATAAGTACCCCCTCACTCCACAAGGCTATAAATACCCCCCTGAGGCATCACTTCATTCACGCACCAACAGGAAGCAACACCAAGCAAGTAGAAGCAAGCAAGTGAGAGCTGAGAGAGCTTAGGCAAGTAGGTAGCTAGTAGAGCAAGGCATCTTTGCCCTCGCGGAAGCACTGCTCAAGGCTTAGCTCAAGAGTAGAGGCGTGCGAGTGATCGGTCCTGGAGCTGGGAAGAGTCTTCCTTCATCTCCAGTTCAGGTTTTGCTCTTGTATCTCAAGCACTTTACTATATTCTAGTTCATCATTTCAAGTATTACTTTATTCTACCTATCAGTATTGAGTGGTATACTTGATTGATTGCTTGGGTGCCTAGCTATCCTACAGTTCAATTCACTTAGCCATAGTAGTTAATCTCTAGTGAGCTTAGTGTTTGATCTTTGCCAATAGGTTGCTTAGTTAGTTTAGTGTTTATCTTATTAAGTCAAGTATTTGCTCTGACGTCCGCAAGGGTGTCTCTATTCAAAGCTAGGGTAGAGATAGTTAAAATATAGTTAAGCGTGGTGCTTAGTTATAGACTTACCTTCAGATACGGCTGGACCCCCGGATAGCTGTGGTAGCAAGCAGGTGGTGACAGCCCTGTGCGCCTTGAATTCCACCATGTAGTTGGCCCAGTTTAACAGTAAGGCTCGTTGTGCTAGCGTTCAACCTAAGTAAGTGGTAATGGCTAGTACGCCTCGGTACTTGACAAGATAGGAATAAAACTATACTTAACTTAGTTGCTTTATTGACATTTGCCTGTCTTGCTTCGTAGTTATCTTGCTTTGTAGTTATCTAGGAGTAGTTAGTAGTTAATAGTTAGTTATCTTAGTTACCTCTAGTTATCATATTCCCTTTATCTACCTATCCATCCACCTTACCTTAGCCATTTCATTCATCCTTACCTATCCATCCATATATTATTTCTAGCCTTTCATCCCCTCTCTTCCCTTCTCTCCTTTTCCCTTTTCTCTTTTCTTTGACTCTCATCCCCTCCTTGACTCGACTCATACACCACCCTAGCCTTCCCTTGGGATCAAATAAATCGACACCTGGTACTCCCAGACGAAGTGCTACTATGACAGTTCTGTGCGCTTGCAGAATCTCCTCTTGGTAGATTGCAACCTATCTAGCTAGCTCCTACTAGTGTCGGGATTGACAACCCCATTTGACATTAGTAGATAGCTGCTTTAGCTTCACTCCTTTAGGTATAGTGACCGGACTTGCTACAAGCACTTCTGACGCCGTTGCCAGGAATTGATTTCATAGTCTACTCCTAGTAACAACGTTAGCAAGTGCCAACAAGCATTTCTAGGCTGTTACCGGGGATAGTTGCCTAGCTCTATCTTTAGTGAAGCTAAGAACTACCAACAAGCATTTCTGGCGGCGTTGCCGGGGAAGCCGATCGGTGTATCCTTTGAGTCCGTGTCGAATTTATCTTCACTTAAGCTCCCTCTTAGCAATCCCATCTTACCCCATTCTTTCTTTTCTTAGTCCTTCTTATCTTTTTCCTTCATCTTCTTCAACTTCTTTCCTTCTTATCTCGTTCTATCTTCACGATGGCCAATAAGACCATTCATGAGTTTTTTGCTCCTTCTGCCGCCAATGTAGCGACAGGACCAGACGTGATCGATGCCAACCTCAGTTTCGAGTTGAAACCGGCTCTGATAACGATGGTCCAAGCTAGCCCGTTCTGTGGCAAAGCTCATGAGGATGCCAATGCTCACCTCCAACAATTTTTGGAGATTTGCAGCACCTTCACCATTAAGGGGATAACCCAAGAAGCCATCCGTCTTCGTCTCTTTCCCTTTTCTCTTCTAGGAAAAGCGAAGAAATGGTTCTATACCGATCGCAACGCTGTAGACACATGGGACAAATGTTCCAATGCTTTTCTCGCCAAATTCTTCCCGATGGGCAAGACGAACGCTCTTCGCAACAAAATCTCCAGCTTTACGCAACAAGCCGAGGAACCTATTCCCGAGGCTTGGGAGAGAATGCAAGAGTACATCGCTGCTTGTCCGCACCATGGTATGGAGGACTGGCTCTTGATCCAGAACTTCTACCATGGCCTAACCCCACTCTCTGGAAGCCATTTGGATGCCGCCGCCGGCGGTGCATTCTTTTCTCTGAATGTTGCAGATGCTAAGGCTCTCATAGAGAAGATGGTGTCGAACCAAGGATGGAATGACGAGAGACTGCAACCCCATAAGCGAGGTATGCATTCCCTTAAGGAGGCCGACATGATCGTGGCCAAGATGGACCTGCTGGCAAAGAAGCTGGACAGCTGTGAGAAGATGAACCAACAAGAGAGTGTCCAATCTCTGGAATCCTACATGACTTGTGAAGTCTGTGGAGAAATCGGATATTCTGGGAACCACTGCCCCGAGTTACATGAAGATTTGAACTTCATCAACAATAACGGTTTCCGTCAACAGAATCAAGGGTTGAATCAGCCTGCAAATTCTCAAGGTAACAATTCATTCCCCCGCTCTAATTTTTAGAATTCTGATAATTTCTCGTTCTTAAAGAATTTAGTTTACTCACAAGGTAGAACTACTGAATTTTTGAATAAGAAATTAATGTCGAATGATAAAACCCTTGAGAATATAAATGCTAAATTGGAAGATTTCTCATCTGCTCTGAACTTAGCTTTAATAAGATGTTAGAAACCTAATTAGCTCAACTTGCTGCTATCATACCATCCTTTGAACCTGGCAAAATTCCTGCTAAACCTAACATGGAAACTGCAAATATGGTTGAAACAAAATATTTTAACTATTATGAAGATCAAACCATGACTGTTAAAAAGGGTGATCCTGGTAGTCAATGGAGTAATTCTTTAAACTTGCTAAGGTGAAATTAGGACCTAATCTGGAGGATTTCTTTTAAAAATTATGAAAACCTTGCTAAAAGTTCCTCCTAGATTTTATCCCATCCCACCACCAGCCAAATATTTGTTAGTCATTAGTCAAAACCACAAAGAGCTTTGTTTGTGTTGAGCTTTGTTAGACCTCATAGATCTTAGTAGAGAAGCTTATCACATCTTTTGAATCAAGATTCACACACACCCACCATAAATTGCCTACTCTCCACTTTGGAAGTTTGCAACCACCAAATAAATTGCTTATTCTCTACACTGGAGATATGCAATACCCTGCCAAACATCCCATTGCTAGCCTTATGCTATTCCTACACTGGGAATAAGCATTTCTCCCTCTTCCCCCTTTTCATTTCTGAAATCCTTTCCTATAGATATCTGGGAAAATCTAGAGCTAAAAAAAAGAGCAAAGTAGCTCAAGAAAGGACTATGTCCTAAGAAAGTGAGGAGCAAAGTAGCTCAAGAGAGGACTATGTCCTAAGAAAAATGTGAGGACACATCTTTTTGTCTACTCACTATGTACCCTAAAAAAAGAGAAAGAGAGAGTTATCATTAGCTCTAGACCCCCAGAAATTAACTAGAAAGGATTATGAAATATCTCTCCATACACTTCCACATAACCACACATGCACATCTTGATCAATTTTTATGATTTGTTGCTCCTTATGATTTGAGTGTCTAGCTTAGCAATAAACATCAGGCAATTTGCTCATGATTCTTAGCCTACCTATAACTCCACATATCATTCTTTAGAAATAGGAGAGGCTACATTTTGGCCTAAGTGAGGATTTAAACACCATTGAGTGACTGAGTGAATCTTGAAGGACTTAAGCAAGTTTTTATCTTTTGAAAACCTTAAAACCTCCAGACAGAATCCTAGTTAAACCTAAGCGAGATAAAAGTTTCCTATCTACTACTTTGTTTCACTCTTGCATGTTTGAAGTGGCAAGCTATAAGCCCCACATTGCTATGATTAATGATATATACTAAGTTATTTCTCACTATACAATGTGGTGCATTTGTATACATCTTAAGTTGCTATCTTTTTCATGCTCAATGCTTAAACTGCATTGTTGCTCGAGGACGAGCAACAGGTTAGCTTGGGGGAGCTTGTTGATGGTCCTTAAACACCTGTTTTACCATCAACATTTTACCCTAAAATTCACCAAAAAGGCATGAAATGTAGTCAAATAGGTTTCAAACTAACCAAATTCCACATGTCCATAGATTTTTATTTGAATGCAGGATTTGGACCAAATTTGGAGAAAGGACCCACCAGGAGACGAGCCCACTCACCAGGACCAGGCGGGCGCCACCCCCTTAGGCCCATTTGGGCCCTGGTGAGTGGGCTTGGCCTCTGGTGGGTCCATATGTCCAAATTTGGTTCAAATCCTGTATTCAAATAAAATTCTATGGACATGTGGAATTTGGTTAGTTTGAAACCTATTTGACTACATTTCATGCCTTTTTGGTGAATTTTAGGGTAAAATGTTGATGGTAAAACAGATGTTTAAGGACCATCAACAAACTCCCCCAAGCTAACCTGTTGCTCGTCCTGGAGCAACAATGCGGTTTAAGCATTGAGCATGAAATGAATAGCAACTTAAGATGTATGCAAGTGCATATTGTATAGTGAGAAATAACTTAGTATACATCATTAATCATAGCAATGTGGGGCTTATAGCTTTTCACTTCAAACATGCAAGAGCGAAATAAAGCAGTAGATAGGAAACTTTTATCTTGCTTAGGTTTGACTAGGATTTTGTCTAGAGGTTTTTCAAGGTTTTCCAAAAGATAACATCTTACTTAAGTCCTCCAGGATTCACTCAATCACTCAATGGTGTTTAAATCCTCACTTAGGCCAAAATGTAGCCTGTCCTATTTCTAAAGAATGATATGTGGAGTTATAGGAAGGCTAAGAACCATGAGCAAATTGCCTGATGTTTATTGCTAAGCTAGACACTCAGATCATAAGGAGCAGCAAATCATAAAAATTGATCAAGATGTGCATGTGTGGTTATGTGGAAGTGTATAGAGAGATATTTCATAATCCTTCCTAGTTAATTTCTGGGGTCTAGAGCTAATGATAATTCTCTCTCTCTCTCTCTTTTTTGGATACATAGTGAGTAGACAAAAGATGTGTCCTCACATTTTCTTAGGACATAGTCCTCTCTTGAGCTACTTTGCTCACTTTTTTTTTAGCTCTAGATTTCCCCAGGTTATCTATAGGAAAGAATTTTTGAAATGAAAAAGGGGGAAGAGGGAGAAATGCTTATTCCCAGTGTAGGAATAAGCATAAGGCTAGCAATGGGATGTTTGGCAGGGTATTGCATATCTCCGGTGTAGAGAATAAGCAATTTATTTGGTGGTTGCAAACTTCCAAAGTGGAGAGTAAGCAATTTATGGTGGGTGTGTGTGAATCTTGATTCAAAAGATATGATAAGCTTCTCTACTAAGATCTATGAGGTCTAACAAAGCTCAACACAAACAAAGCTCTTTGTGGTTTTGACTAATGACTAACAAATATTTGGCTGGTGGTGGGATGAGATAAAATCTAGGAGGAACTTTTAGCAAGGTTTTCATAATTTTTAAAAGAAATCCTCCAGATTAGGTCCTAATTTCACCTTAGCAAGTTTAAAGAATTACTCCATTTCTTACTAACTTTATTCACTAAGCATGATTTCAGTTAAAGCTTGTGCAACCCACAAAAGCTACAACTTAGATAAGACCAGTTATTCAAACCATAACAATAGCATTTGCATGACATATTTCAAATCTTATTCAGGTTTCAACTTGTTTAAGCAGATTTCATCAATTTTATTCTTGGAATGGTTATTTAGGCAAGCATGTGACATTCAAAAGATATAGAATTTAAGAACTGAATGTAAAGTGTAGGCTTGAGACATACCTTATTGGAGCGGGAGTCTCCCCCAAGCTGGCTTCTTGCTTGCTGAAAGATCTTCTTCTTCTCAGTCGGAGCTCTTGTTCTCATTTTATTGAAAGGGAAACTATCTAATGTTGTGAAAAGGGAAACTATCCTATTATGATATTTTATTGTTCTAACTAAATTAACATATACCAATGCATATAACTAATGATAACTGATTTTTTAGTTACATGCATGACATATGTTATTTATTTGAAAAAGGGAAATAAAAATTAAAAGTAAATCCATACTTTAGGTCCATAGAGTTTCATCCTTATCGGGTGGATCTTCTTCCTTGGGTGCTTCTTCTCTTAGTACTCCATCGGGTTCTTCTTCTTTTGGCACCTCTCCCTTGCTATATGAATTACACAACTCAGGAGGAGGTGGTTCTTTCTTTCTGTTCCACCTTGTTCTTGGGCGCCTCTTCTTGGTACGAACAGGTTTTGCTTCCTACATGTTAGCGGCATATGCGGGGCCTCGGGAGAAAGAGAATATTTCCTTCCTCCCTCCTAATGTCATTTGAATTTTACCACTCCCCACATATATGCAGGCATTCACAGTATTCAAGAAAGGTCTACCCAAAATTAAAGGCACATCTTTCCTATTTCCCATATCTAGTATTATGAAATCAGCAGGAACATAGGAGCCTCTAACATGAACAGGTAAATCATTAACTATTCCTTCTGCATAGCAAGTGGATTGATCAGCTAGCACAACATAGGCAGATGTGGATGACATGGGTGGAAAGAACGAGTTTTCATAGAAATCTTTAGATAAAATATTCACACTCGATCCTAAATCACACATGGAATTTTTAAAGACTTCACCAAAGATTGAGCATCTAATTATGGGACTACCAGGATCACCCTTTTTAACAGTCATGGTTTGATCTTCATAATAGTTAAAATGTTTTATTTCAACCATGTTTGCAGTTTCCATGTCAGGTTTAGCAAGAATTTTGCTAGATTCAAAAGATGGTATGATAGCAGCAAGTTGAGCTAATTGGGTTTCTAACATTTTATTAAAACTAAGTTGATTTTTCAGAGCAGATGAGAAATCTTCCAATTTAGCATTTATATTCTCAAGAATTTTATCATTCGCCATTAATCTCTCTTTCAAGAAATCAGTAGTTTTACCTTATGAGTAAACTAAATTCTTCAGGAATGAGAAATTCTTAGAATTATGAAAATTAGAGCGAGGGAATGAATTGTTACCTTGAGAATTTGCAGGCTGATTCCATCCTTGATTCTGTTGACGGAAACCTTTGTTGTTGTTGTTGATGAAGTTCAAATCTTCATGTAGCTCGGGGCAGTGATTCCCAGAATGTCCGGTTTCTCCACAGACTTCACAAGTCATGTAGGATTCTAGAGATTGGACACTCTCTTGTTGGTTCATCTTCTCACAGCTGTCCAGCTTCTTTGCCAGCAGGTCCATCTTGGCCACGATCATGTCGGCCTCCTTAAGGGAATGTATACCTCACTTACGGGGCTGCAGTCTCTCATCATTCCATCCTTGGTTCGACACCATCTTCTCTATGAGAGCCTTAGCATCTGCAACATTCAGAGAAAAGAATGCACCGCCGGCGGCGGCATCCAAATGGCTTCTAGAGAGAGGGGTTAGGCCATGGTAGAAGTTCTGGATCAACAGCCAGTCCTCCATACCATGGTGCGGACAAGCAGCGACATACTCTTGCAACCTCTCCCAAGCCTCGGGAATAGATTCCTCGGCTTGTTGCGTAAAGCTGGAGATTTTGTTGTGCAGAGCATTCGTCTGGCCCATTGGAAAGAATTTAGCGAGAAAAGCATTGGAACATTTGCCCCATGTGTCTACAACGTTGCGATCGGTATAGAACCATTGCTTCGCTTTTCCTAGCAAAGAGAAAGGAAAGAGACGAAGACGGATGACTTCTTGGGTTATCCCCTTAATGGTGAAGGTGCTGCAAATCTCCAAATATTGTTGGAGGTGAGCATTGTCATCCTCATGAGCTTTGCCACAGAACGGGCTATGTTGGAACACACACTTTCCCTACCTCTGCACACGTGCAGGGGGGTGGCGAAGGTGGCCAATTGTCAGAACCAAATGCGAAGGTACTAAAGGAAGTGGAACGATGGTGATACCGAGTGAAGGTACAAAGGAAACAGGAACAGAGGTGCAGTGGCTCTATTCCCCAAAAAACCGTCCTCATTACACTGTTCATCCCTTTATAGGGGATACCAAGGGGCGCCGACCAAATTACAATAGGGTACAAGAAAGATTCCTCTGCGCTATACAAACGGAAGGACAGAATCATACAAACACTGATATATAGAAACCCTAGTTCGCCTCCCATGTGTCCGCCACCGCCTGGCTTGCATACACCTTCGCCAGGGGCGCGAAGGTTAACTTCTCAGCTCCGTCGGTTGCAAGGCACGCGCCCGTGCGCTCCCTGCTAAGTTTGATCTTTCTTGCGAAGGTGTTCGACATGTTCGAGGGTCGTCACTCGCTCTTCCCACGCATCCCTCCTGCAAGAGCCGTAAGACCACCCAAAAGCCGAGTTGATATCCGAGGGTTAGTAAAAAGGCTCGAGGGGCTTATCAGGCGACGAGGGTTCTCTCAAGGGGAAGTAGGGCATTAGCGAGGGTCGTTTCCTGACTCAGCCCGCGCGACGTCACTGCCGAGGGTTCTTTCCCCCAACAGTAGCCCCTTGATGGCTTGGATCTAAAAACGATCTGATCTTAGGCCCAAGCAGCGCCTTTGTTTGGAAAAGAACAGTGTCCCTCGGCAGCGACGCCCGCGACTGCTTGTGGGTCGGCCCGTTTGTTTTTTGGTTGCGGTGTTTGAGGTCCATTTTGTTTTCTATGCCACATTTTTTGGGATTCATGCCGAGTTTGTCGGGTTGGATGGTTCGTGCCTTGGCCTATATAAAGGTGGGGTTGGTGGTCGCTTTGAATTCGTGCCCTCCTGCTGTTATAGCCAACCTGATGCTGCTATTTGCTTGTAGCGAAGGTTTGTTTTAGCTTGAGTGTGAAGGTTGAGATAGGCGCTTGTTGTTCGAAGTTACAGTCAGCTGAAGAGATGGCTAGGTTGAAACAGACTGCTCGTGTTGCTTCTCCGAGTGCTGCGGAAGGTGGGGTGACCTTTGAGTTTGGACTTAGTCGGGTCTGCAGCTCTGAACTGGCTACTTGTTTCAAGCGAGGTTGGATCGAGGATGGGAAGGCTAGGACGAGTGCTGGGGAGACAGTGCCGAAGCCGAACGCAGATGAGGTTGTTTTATTTGAGGAGTTCTTTTCAGCTGGTCTGCGCTTCCCTGCTGATTCCTTTGTGACTTCGGTTCTGCAAAGGTTCAATTTGCATTTCCATCAGCTCACACCTTCGTGCTTCACGAAGATGTCAGTTTATGTCTGGGCGTGTCGTTCTCAGGGTATTGTTCCTCATGTCGAGGGTTTTGTTCGAACCCATCGTGTGCACATGCAGCCTCGCAAGATCTCTGATCGCGGGGGTGTCACTAGTCTCGGTCAGTTTGCAGTATACACTTTTTGCCACCGCGCCGGATCGGAATTGCCAGTGTAGGCCCAGAAGAACAAATGGACTAGTGGGTGGCAGGAGTTCTGGTTCTACTACAAGCTTAGTGGTAATGCTGAGCTTTGCGGCGAGCTTCCGCCGCTTGGTGACGTTAGCGCCGAAGCTATGATGAGCCCCGAGGCTCATGCTGCTGTTGACTATCTGAGGGTGGTGGCGCGCTCTCAGTGTGCTCGCGACTTAGTCGAGGAGTACTGCTGCGCCAAGATTTGGCCCCTTAGCTGGAAGCAAGTATGGTTTGTAGTCGAGGATGACCCCAAGTACGAGGGTAAGGGTTTGAAGAAACCGAAGGTTGACCTTAACAAGGTTTGGGAGAAAGTTCTCAGGAAATTTCCTAGGCGAGAAGATGGGATCGAAGCGGTCTATAAGCGTGTTCAGGAGTGGGCGGAAGAACTTGTTGGAAAGTTGTCCACATTGGAGGTCAAGGCGATCCACAGCTCGGTGGGTAGCGGAGGTCGAGTTAACATGCTGTTCGACATTCTTGGGATCTAGTATGCTGATTGGCCTGCTCCGTCGAGCTAGGATGCGCCAAAGAAAAGGAAGCGTGCTTCTGCGGAGGAAAAAGAGATTGTTTCGCGACCGAAGAGGGGTCGTGGCCGCGGCGGCGCCGGCGGCCGGGTGAAGGCGCTTGCGACGAAGGCCGCAGTGGGTTCGGGTGCTGCCGGTACTTCCTCCTCCTCGGCCATTATTTCAAGCGGCCGAGGTGTTGGTGGGGTTGGAGGACGGGTGCCCCGCGTTGGCGGGATTAGTGCTTTGATCCAGATCTCAGACGACAAAGGTGTCTCTGATGATGATGAGAAAGAGGAAGAGAAGGAGGATGAAAAGGAGGGGGGCACTGAAGAGGATTCATCTGATGAGGTTAGTGATACCTCTAGTGGCGAAGGCAGTTCTGATGAAGATGTGTCCATTGAGGATGACCGCAGAAAAAAGATAGTCTCGTCTAGTGCTGGCGCTGCGGCTACTCGAAGTATTGATGATATCATTCGGGACTTTGAGCCAGAGAGTCCTCCACGAGGGTCATTTCCCGAGTTTGCTGGCTCACACATATGGGTTGATGGCTTCGAGTTTACTAGTGATCTTGAATCCGAACGGACTCCTGGGAAGAGGCCGTATGGCGAGGCTAGCCGATCAAGCCTTCCTTATTTTGCCAAGAAGATTGGAGTCTCTGATCCGGCGACGGAGCTTTTCACGAGTCCAGACCTTCGAGAGTGTCACTTACAGTGTGCTCTGGAGGAAAGGCGTTTTCTTGGTCGGGTGTTTAACCGTATCTATGTGCCGGAAGCGGAGCTTCGACTAGCCAACGAGCCCTTGGACAACCTTCACGATGACATCGATGTCAAAGTGGCTGAGTTGATGCTCCTTAACCGCTCGGCGCGTCGGAGGGCGAGTTATAATCTTCACCATTTGAATGATTGGTTGATTGAAGTTGAAAAAGATAATAAAGACCTTCGCCAAAGTTTGGAGAATAAGGAAATTGAGCTTAAGGCTGCCTTGGAAAAGGTTAGAAAGTCTCGAGTGGATGCACAGGAGGCTGCAAACAGTAATGCTGAGCTCCTAGCGGCTTGTCGTCAAAAATACAAAGATTTGTTATCAGCGAACAGTCGCATAAATGAACTGTCCTCGGAGGTGGCTTCGCAGTCCGAGGCATGGCGGCAAAGTATGGGGAAAATAAAGAATAAAGTTGATGCCTGCTTGACCAAAGCTGGCGGTTCTGCTGGGGAGCCGTTGCCTGCTGCTGAGGCTAAGGCGTTCAAGGGTTGGCCTGTAAATGAGCTTGATGTTTTCAGCTCACTGGTTGAGAACGCGGCTGACTTTGGCTGTTACGCCGGAGCCTTGGCCATGGCCGCCACTCTTCGCTAGGCCGATTGCGAGCACCTTCAGAAAATTAGGAAACCGAACCACATTTTTCCAACGGTCGACGAGGTGCGGAAGATGAAGATTGATGATTCAGAGGTTCGGAACTGCGCGATGCGCTTGCTCCGAAGGTTTTGGATCAACGGAGGTGGACGCGCTCTCGCCTTCAAAGAGGCAGCGGAGGCTACTCGTCAGGTACTAATTTGTATGAGTTGTTTGCTCCATGTCACTGTTTCATGGACGATCGTGTTGGTATTCTAATTTGGTGGTCTATTTATGCAGGCTCGGAAAGATGCACTGCCTTCGCCGAGCGTGACTGAAGATGCTGCCGGATGCTCCAAGTCTGCTCTTGCGCCCAGTTCTGCGGAGGTTCCTCCAGCGGAGGAGGTACCCTCGGCTGAGGATGCTTTGATGGCTGGAGAAGCTAACATAGAAGAGGCGGCGACTGAGAAGGCACCTGAGAACATGGCAGCTGCCGCTGGCGGAGGTCTAGATGCTACCGCTGCTGAAGCTGGAGTAGATCAGCAGGGGGGAGCCGGTCAGGTGTGAAAACTTAGGATTACTCTGACGAGAGGGTTATTTTGTAATATGTGTGGTAGTTGGAAAGACTTGATGACACTGAGATACTTTTTAATTCTGTGAAAATGCAGGTTCCTGATGGAACCGTGCTAGAAGTGTTTGATGTGAAGCCACTGAGGCTTAATTATCAAGATACTTTTATAACTGGTGAATCGTGGGCTCGGGCTAGGCTTAAGCACCCTTCGCTGTCTTTTGAACGCTTTTGGTGGTCGAAGGTGCGAAGGTACGATTTGAAGAATAGCAGATTGAGTTGTTTTTGGCGCGAGGCAGATTATACTGATCGATAGGCCACTCGTTATTTGTTTGGTTCTTCTTCGTCCTCGCAAGCTGTCATTGATGATGATATTGATGAGAATATATCTCTGGATTACTTGTTTGGGCGAAGCAAACTGGATCTAGGTTTGGATGGGTCACTTGTGGTTCCAAACGAGGAACCTTCGGAAGTTTGCGATGTGGATCGTAGATATATGTATAGGGCGAGGGTTTTGCCTGGGGAGCTGCCAATTGTCCCTGCAGCTCCTTTGTTGTGGGGACCCATAGTTCCGGTGGAAATGGGATTTGAGGAGGGCAGCGAAGGTTTGGATGATTTAATGATGATTGAGGATGGTGATCTCCCAATTCAAGCGAGCTGCTAGAGGTCCAGGTGTAGGTTTTGCTCCGGGTGTTGATCTTTCTGCTTTTGGGAAGATTGGAGAGTCGAGTGGTCTGAACCCGAGTGAGAAGCCCAACTCCACCACTACTCCCAAACTTACCAAGCTTCCACCCAAAGAGCCTGCCAAGCCTACCACCAAGGATGGGGTGTTTGAGGAACCCCCGAGAGCTCCACCCAAGAACCAAGTGTGGGCACCCAAGCCGAACCACCTCAAGAACAAGCTTGACACAATGCCACCCATCCAGGAGGAGTGCTTGCCACAGAATGGCAAAGTGAACCATACCCACAGCCCTGCCTACCAACAACCCCCTTTGCGCACGGTGAGGTACCAGTGTGACTTCTGTGGGAGGGATGGTCACTTGAGTGAGTTCTGCTTTCGGCGCAAGAGAGAGGCGCGCCCTGCTCGGGAGATGGACAACCCGGACATGTATCACCCTTTCCATGGTGTGCATGGGCCGAACGTCCAGAGGAGAGCTGCTAGGCCCGGAGGTCAAGTTCCCAGGCCTAGGGAGAGGAGAGCTCCGAGGAGAGAGGCTAGGCCTAGAGGTCCTGAACCTCAAGTTCCTAGGCGTAGGCCTCGTAGAGAGCGTGCCCGACGGGGTCCTGCTTTTGCAGGCTACGGACCCCGTGGCGGAGGCTTTGTTGAGCGCTTTCCCCCACCGCGTTTTGAGTATCGCGATGAGCGCTTCTTCCCCAGCGGACCACGTTTTCCTGTGCGTGGTGATCGCTACCCCCGTAGACAGGCTAGGGATGGTTTTTACACTGACCGTTCTTTTGAGCAGCCGGCCCAACACTGGTATTCCTCTTACTTCACTAACCCCAGTCACTACAAGAAATCTGGGCTTCTGTGACGATGTCCAGATGACAAAGCACATATCTGTCATTAAAAGAGGTTGTTTATGACGACTGTTCACATGATGACAACTGTTTGTGACCAAACTGCGTATTTGTCATAAACATCGTCACAATATACTCTGCCTGTGCTCTATGACGATAGATCGATGACAATTGATGGTTGTCATAAAATATAAAACTATTATATATTTTTTAAAAAAAACTTATTATCCTATGTGGCTTCTAGACCACAAATCATCTGTCCTAGAATACTCTTGCTATCCAAGACACCTCTAGTCGCATTTTGTCGGGGGTCCACAAAAGGGGTACCCCCGATCAACGCAAACAAATAGGTTAAACCTAGAACACCAATTAATAACAGACCTAACTAGTCTAGCCCCCTAAAAAGCCGACCCCCCGAGGCCTACAACGCTGGCCCACCGACCCGAGCCCTCCACGTCAAGCCTCGGGCAAGCGCTCCACTACCCTTCGAGCCCCCCACAGCCGAACACCACACCTCGAGACCCCACGCGGGGACCTCGAGCCTCTCTGGCACAGCGGCCTATCCCTCGAGACGCGTTATGCCTCCCTCGAGCGGCGCAGACATCGGATGCCAGCCCCATACCGCACACTTAATTCGTCCACCTACTCCAGTCACGTCCTCTGTAACACAACGTGTGCCACAGTGGACTGGAGCAGAGTCAAGTCTCGTTTTCACCATAAGTATGGGCGAAAAGGCACCAGTGAAGCACTGTTAACCCACGCCCTACACTGTGGCACGTCCAAGCCACGCCTCGAGGCCCGGATGCCTGCCGCTCAATCAATTTTCACGGGACTTGCCCATACCTGCGGGGACTCGAGCCCCCCGTAGGCGCCGCCTCGAGGCCGGCTCCGCGCCCCTCGAGCCCTAACTATTCTCATGCTATTGGAGGACAGGTACCCCAAGACCCGGAGGGACCACGCCGCGTCCTGTACGTTCCGGGATGGGTGCTGTACGGCTTCCACCTCGCCACGCCTCCACGTCCGCGCCCAGGATGGAGGCCACGCTTCAAGGACGCTTCAACAGCAACGCCCACGTCGGCTACAATGTCTTCGACAAGACAGGGTTCCTACCCTTCTTCGTAAGGGATACAATACACTCCGACACATGCAATACCCTTGTGTAACCCTGGCCTCCCCTTACTCTATAAAAGGGGACACCAGGGCCCTCATTCGCGGGGGAGACACGTTAGAACACGCATACATCCACACGCTCAAGTCCGGACTCCGGTCCACGCTCACAGAGCTTGTATTCGCCCCTGTACGAGCACTTAGGTGCAAGTAATACAAGAACCTCCTCCCCCGCTGGACGTAGGGCTTTCTTTGCCCGAACCAGGATAAATCCTTGTGTCATTTTGCATCACCATCCAGGGAGAGAGCACGCGATCATATTACTCGTTGGTGTCATACCCCCGGGTACGAAACACCGACACATTTTCTGATTCAATAAAAAAATTATAAAAACCAGTCTTATTTTCAAATTAAATGAAAAAACTTCATAAAATATCTCAAAAATATGGGCGCGACAAGGTCAAACAACTGCACACCACGAATCAAGCTAGCCACTCCAACAAGCTGTTGCTAGTGAGTGAATTGTTGTTCGAGTTTTTTAACCGGTTAGAACGATCTGAAGTCTGGATTAAAGAAAAAACTAATTGAGATTTTTTAGAGTGCTTTGGACCCAAATTTTGTATCAATCGTATTAAAATTAATTTAGTTTTTTTTAGAGTGCTATGGACTCAAAGTTTGTTTTGCATTAAAATATAGATTTTTATCATATTTAATTATCATTTTAGTTAAATTACTGTCGAATAATTGTAATATAGTATTTAAATTTGGTTACAGTATTAGAAGAAACTTTCTAAACCGGACAATATTTGGTGTAGCCATTCTCTATCCCCCCACGTGGGCCGGTTTGGCCCACTTAACTGCCAGGCTCCCATGGTCGTCCGATCTGATCGGACGGCTAGCATGACTCCATCAGACACTCAAAACTAGTGCCGATGGTCCCAACCAAACCCTAATTTTATTCTTCCTCTTTCCTCCCCTTCTCCCATTTCACACGCAGCGGCGGGCCGGCGGGCGGCCGGCGGGTCAGTCCAGCCCGCACGCATCCGCATTTGTGCCCCCTCCCTAGTAGAGAGCAGAGAGGAGGAGAACACGAGAAGATAACATCCACTAGCTAGTGTCCGGCGACATCCTCTTCCCTTCCTGCCGATCTGCTCCGATTTCACGCACTCTGCTTGTTGGGCGCAGGTCAGTAGCTCGGTAAGTCCCTTGGATTCAGGCGTCCTCGTCCTGTGCTCAGATCTGGGCTGTCTTTGAATTCTGCTATGGCCACCCATGGTGTTGCTCTGCTTGCTCTGTCCCGTGCAGGTCGCCCTCTGTCTCCTGGCTCATGGGGATCGAAATGGGTGTCTGCATCTCGAAGGCCACCTGCTGCAACTGCAAGCCGGCAGTGGAGCAGTCCACGAGCAGCTAAGATCTACGTCCCCTCCCCTTGGATCCTTGATCTAGATCTGTTGACCCAGGTTTGTCGATGCTGCCCAGGTTTGCCCCATATGTTCTTTCCTGTTCGATCTAGGAGGACTTCGTGGACCGTGGTTTCTTAATCCATATTGTGTCCCTAATTGTATTGATGGGTTCACTGCATTCTTGCAGATGGGACATAACAAGCAACAGTCTTGCCTTGCTACTGACGAGTGAGAACTGTGACCGAACTTTTTGTGCTTGAGCAATGAACACCTCTTAAAAGTTCAGGTATGCGGTTGACAATTTGCTAATATGCTTTTCTTGGTACATGCATACGAGTACACGTGCGAAGCGAAACTGACACCTAGGGGTTATTAGCCTATTTATTTTATTTTTTAAAGGACTATCGGGATCTGCTCAGTTTGAGTTAATAAAGAGAGGGGTCTACATAGATTCTAATTACTGGGTACAACTGTATGCTATCTATATTTTTGGTCAAGCAATTCAGAATGATGCATATGCTTGCATGTGTATATACACATCCATGGTGCTTGGCTAATGTGAAAAAGCATGTCTCTGATTATTGTTTGTGGCCATAATCTGTAAGCATTCTTTGCTTACGGTCTTAAGCGTCTGAGTATAGATCTGCTTGTACATTGTGCTAGAGATTTGTTATGGCCTCAATCATTTTTATTTAAAACTTATGGCCTCAATCATGACCGGTCGATCTAGAAATATTTTATAGGGCACCTACACCAACAAAGAGTATATATATATGATTTTTGGTTTGTGGGGTCCTGATTAGTTCCTGTAACGTAGTTAAAAAATCATTCATAGATCACGCTTCTCACTTTTGCCTAATATGAAATTTCATCTATAGTAATCGTTGTAGTACTATATTATTGTCATCATTTCTAGACAACCATTATTGATGGTCTGTAAGTACCCTTCCTTGATGAATAAGTTCTAAAGAAATTTGAGATATTCACTGTTTACAAAAAAAATTGTCCGTGTAGCTACATAAGTGTTATATAGGTCAATGTTCCTGCAAATAAAATTATATTGATGCACAGCTAACTTAGATTAGCATTGTATTTGTTTCACTTGTTGCTCCAAATATTTTTATATACAGCTAATGATCATGTTCCTATTGTAGGTTTACAAAGTGAAGTCGATGGAGCTTTGGGGCTATTGCTGGTTCATATGCTACAAAAAAATGAAGTTTCTTTCAGTTGTTCGTTGATAATACATTGTTATCGTTGATTTGTTGTTACAGGTTTGGTCATTATGGTGCAGATTATTCTGATTCATGCTGAATGTAGGCTGATCAAGATTGAGTCGGATGACACGTGATGTAAATCGAATCTGTTTATGTATTTTAGGGCCTCGAAAACATGTTATTATGATTTGTAGTATGACTTATTTGTGAAATGTAATCTAGTTTATTTGAGCTGTAATCTGCATTATTTGGGCAGCATGTGGGGGCATTGATTTGTGCTAAATGGTCTCGTAGAAAAATGGGCCAAAAAACGTGTGGGCTGAACCACACTTAAGCTACAATGGGCTGATTATAAATGAAATTTTTAATGAAAAAACACATGTTATATGGGCCAAATGTTAATTGCCACGTCACCTGCCATGTCATTTGCCACGTCTTCGATCACGTTACATATATCATGTCACTATACATGTGGGGGTATTTTATTCAATATGTTGTGACAATTTTATCTTGTCACTATATCAATGACATGATAATTATCGTCACGTATCAGTGACAAAGTCCTCTGGTGGTCACACAAGGTGGTTAGTGACCCACCTTCTGTGACAACAGCTACTTCGTCATTGAAGACAGGCAGTGACAGGAAACAGGCCCTAATCGTCATATTTTAATTGTCACAGAAGCCCAGGATTCTTGTAGTGAGTGTTGGACCGTATGCTCACCCTATGTCTTTTTATTGATGTAGGTAAGATGGTTGGAGGACATTTGGTTGGTGGATTCCGGTTGTTCGAGGCACATGACCGGAAACGCCAAGTGGTTCTCCAGCCTTAGCCCTGTTGCCGGAAAGGAGTACATTACCTTCGGCGACAATAGTAAAGGTAAGGTGTTGTCTCGTGGGTCGGTGCGGGTTAATGAGCACTTTGTGTTGCGCGATGTTGCTCTTGTTTCTAACCTGCATTTTAACTTGCTTTCTGTTTCGCAACTTTTTGATGATGACTATGAGATTCGTTTTAAACCGAATCTCAGTCGTATTTTAGATCCTTAGGGCAATCTTGTTTGTTTGATTTTGCCCTTTGGGAAAGTCTTTCGTGCGAATTTTTCGGAGTCGTTTGGTATTTCCCGCTGTCTTTTGGCTAGTCCTTCTTCCTCCGATCTTTGGAAATGGCATAGGAGGCTTGGTCATTTAAGCTTCGACTTGCTTGCAAGACTTAGCTCACTTGGCCTAATCCGAGGATTGCCCAAGCTTTCGATGGAGAAGAATCTAGTTTGCCATTCTTGCAGACATGGGAAGATGGTTGCCGCTCCCCACCATCCAGTGACTAAGGTCATGACCTCGCACCCCGGAGAGCTTTTACACATGGATCTTGTTGGTCCGGCTCGGGTGAGCTCGGTTGGTGGCAAGTGGTATGTTTTGGTTGTTGTTGACGACTTTTCGAGGTATTCGTGGGTCTTCTTTTTGACTGAGAAGACTGAGACTTTCTCATTTGCTCGCAATCTGATTTTGCGTCTTCAGAACGAGTTCCCTTTGAACTCGATGCGAGCTATTAGAAGTGATAATGGTTCCGAATTCAAAAATTCGGATTTTGAGAAGTTTTGTAACCGCCTTGGTTTGGAGCATCAGTTTTCTTCCCCCTACACACCGCCCCAAAATGGTGTCGTATAGAGGAAGAATCGGACCCTTGTTGAGATGGCCAGGACGATGCTCGATGAGCATAGGACTCCTAGGCGCTATTGGGCCGAAGCTATGAACACTGCATGCTACATTTCAAATCGCATTTTTCTGAGAGCCTTTTTGAAGAAGACCTCTTATGAGTTGCGTTTTGGTCGCCAGCCCAAGGTGAGTTATTTTAGAGTCTTCGGTTGCCACTGTTTTATATTGAAGAAAGACAACCTGGACAAGTTTGAGTCTCGTTCTTCTGACGGTGTATTTTTGGGTTATGGCACTCACACTAGAGCATATCGTGTACTTAACCTTGATACTAACCGAGTCGTGGAGACATCTGATGTCACCTTCGACGAGACTCTTGTATGTCCTTCTTCTCGTTTTGAGCGTGCAGGTGATCATGAGGTTGGAGAGCCTCTTTTTGATGACGAGGATGAGGGTGCTGAAGGTATGGATGATCCAGCACCCCCTCCACCTGTCGCGCCGCAAAGAGCGGCCTCGACGACGACTCACGGCCCCGACACCTCTTCTTCCTGGGGGCCGTGGGATTCGCCACCCCGCGCGGTACCTTTTGTACCCGGGGAGGCACCAGCTGCTGTTGAGGGGGAGGTTACTTCTTCCCGGGAGGCGCCACGATACATCCAGCGCCAGCACCCCCTCAGCAGATGATCGGCGACATCGGCGAACGCGTCACTCGGTCCAGGTCACAGCAAATCTCGCACTTTGCTCATTCTGCTTTTGTTGCTAATTTTGAGCCCCGAGATGTTGGACACGCTTTGACGGATCCGGATTGGGTCAATGCCATGCATGAGGAGTTAGAAAATTTTGAGCGAAATCGGGTTTGGGTTCTAGTTCCTCCTCCTCCAGACTGTAAGCCTATTGGGACAAAATGGGTTTTCAAAAACAAGCAAGGAGAGGATGGCCACGTTGTGAGAAACAAGGCCAGGCTTGTAGCGAAAGGCTATAGTCAGAAGGAGGGAATAGACTATGAGGAGACTTTTGCTCCTGTAGCCCATTTGGAGGCTATTAGGATACTCTTGGCTTTTGCTGCATCCAAAGGTTTTAAACTTTTTCAAATGGATGTCAAGAGTGCCTTCTTAAACGGCTACATAGAAGAGGAAGTTTATGTTGAGCAACCCCCGGTTTTGAAAATCCCAAGTTTCCAAACCATGTTTTTAAACTCTCCAAAGCCTTATATGGTTTGAAACAAGCCCCTAGAGCCTGGTATGATAGATTGAAAACTTTTTTGCTAGCTAAGGGTTTTAAAATGTGATGTGTAGATAAGACGCTCTTTCTCCTCAGGCAAGGCAAAAACACACTCTTGGTCCAGATTTATGTGGATGATATCATTTTCGGTGGTTCTTCTCACGCTTTGGTTGCCAAGTTTGCAGATATTATGAGCAGGGAGTTCGAGATGAGCATGATGGGCGAGCTGACATTCTTTCTCGGGTTGCAAATTAAGCAATCCCGAGAAGGGACGTTTGTGCACCAGGGCAAGTACACCAAGGACTTGCTGAAGCGGTTCGATATGGGTGAGGCCAAGCCTCTTCCAACACCCATGTCGACGACGACTGCCCTGGATGCGGACAAGGATGGAGAAGCAGTGGACCAGAAGGAGTACCGAAGCATGATCGGGTCGCTGCTCTACCTGACGGCGACACGCCCGGACATCCAGTTCGCGGTGTGTCTGTGCGCGCGCTTTCAGGCGTAGCCGCGCACTTCTCACCGTCAGGCGGTGAAGCGTATTTTCAGGTACCTGCGTTTCACACCTGAGTTTGGGATTTGGTATTCTGCTTCCTCCACCCTCTCCCTTTGTGGTTATTCCGATGCCGATTTTG